>OY998178.1:149583494-149629354 GCA_963921935.1 Galeruca laticollis
AAGTGAAGAAAATTTTGGAATAGACAATTGGCACGGAAATTTTCGTATTTGACATTGATATACATCAAGTATAAAATCAGACATTTTGAACTTTTGGTAAAAATATTTAGCTAGTAGATTCCTAATATAGGTTGTTTTAATATTAAGGTTGATATAAAATTCTATCTTTGTTTTCGTTTATGATATTTTTGAAAAGTTATAATTTTTTGTAATTTGTTATCTGATCATATATTATATAAATTTCATATCTATTCTCATTGTGTTTGATAATTTTCATGCTATAGAAAATTTGATACAATAAGTGACATTTAGTTAATTTCCAGTGACAGTAAAAATCATATATGACATAAGATAATTTAAGTGTCTTGTAGTATATTGAACAAACAGTTACTCTAGATTTGGAATAGCGTAATACTTAATTTGGAGAATTCATTGAAATTTATAAATTTGAATTATTATTCAAAATCTTTGATCCCTCCCTGAGATAAGAGTGAGTAAGTCGATTGTGTATTGATTTATCTTTCAAGGTACAAAATTTAATATTCATCTGAGCCGGGCATATTAATTTGACAACTGCTGTCAAAATTCAATTAGGTTATATTCAGTGGTAAAGGTGTGTTCACAATAGTGTAGCTACAATTACAAATTCTGAAAACGTCGACAATTAATATTTTATATTGTTATATATCATACATCCATTCATCTATAATTATCAAACATTAGATATATTATAATATACATATATAATTGTTTAAATAAAAGAACTGATATTCAGAATCTAAATTCAATTTATAGTTATTTATTATCATTCGACAAAAAAGATAATAATGAAGATCAAGGCGTTATAGAGGTTAATTCTGTTTATTGATTTACATATATTTCATTTAAATATAATAAGAGTATAGTAAACATTTTATTATATACTATACTAATGTACTGAATATATATATAAGAAAATGTTTTCTATGACAACATCAACTTGTCACAAATTGTCATCAATTTTTATTTTTTTTATTTTACCCTTTCTCTTGTGTGGATCTGTGGGGCTCTTTTTATTATATAGAAATAGACAAAGTAACTTTAGTTAATTTAATTATTATTCTTTTCAATTTAAGAAATTTACAAATTCAACAAATTAATGAAAAACCCTATATCTATTAAATCACTCAACTACAAGAAAAACTTACTCAGTATTCTATTGTCCTCATTTAAATTGCATTAGTTCATTCTTTTACTAATACTTTTTCTTTATTGTCCGTATTCACACTTGCTTAGTCCATAATATTTGTCCATATTTAAATTTTCTTTGTCCACTCTATTACTTATATTTTCCTTTTTTAGTATATAAATTATCCAACAGTTTTGAATTTAAAAGTCTACTAACCGTTCACAATTCCAATTTCTTCTAAGTATCTCCATCTTTACTGACTTCTTAATTTTTCCATATATAAATATTTGTTTTAAATACACTTTCAATCGCTTAACTTGTTTCTAATTTTTCTTTGTTGTTGACTTTACTTGGATTATGATAATTTCTTTCTCAATATCAAACTTGCAAATTTATTACCAATTTAAACTAAACTTTGCGGAGCTAAACTTAAAAAGATCTCTCCTCCCGTCAATTCGTAATTATTCAAAAGTCATAATTTTTCTCTCTGACAGTTTGTTATTTATTTTGACAATACTCATCGAGATACTTCTGAGATAAAGTTTCATAGACAGATAATTAACGTTGAGAGTTACATTTTATGTATGAAATATATCTCTTATAAATCTGTGTTTCTTTAAGAATCCATTAAAACGTACATTATAATTAATTAAATTAAGTAACGCATAATAATAATATCAATTACAATAACCACAACATTAATCTACTTATCAATCAACTAATCACATGAATATTTGACAATATAACACGACTTATATCAATTTATTATTATTAGAAAATACAATAATATATGTATATATATATATATATATATATATATATATATATATATATATATATATATAGGTGTGTGTGTGTGTGTGTGTGTGTGTGTGTGTGTGTGTGTGTGTGTGTGTGTGTGTTTGTGTTATAACGGAATTTGTAAGCACGATAGAGGACGCATCTTTTGTCGGATCGGAACCAAACTCGCTACAAAAATTGGTTCGGTCAAAATCTTGGAGGAGTTCGTTAACGGGCCAAATAGGCCAAGTAGAAACAAAATGATGGCCTGTCAAAATTGAAAAAAAATCGCATTCCATTTGTTTTTGATCTGACGCAAAAAGTTACTAAGATTTTTTTTAGAACTTAACACGTTCCACAACTTTTGTATGAAATACTTTTTTCTAAAACGTACATGAAAATATTTATTTAAGAAAATTTAAATTTTGTTTTGAATCTGATGCCAAAAACTTTACTGAAATAAGCCGTCCATTGGGATTTTTTCATCTAAAGTTAGTATTAGGTTGCATATTCTTTGAAATTCATAAATCAAACGATTTGATTTCTATCCTTTGGAAATGTTTGCTGAATTCTTTTAAAGTGATTTTGTATAGATTGAAATTAATTTACTATATCCGAAATGCCAAAAGTTTGACAAAAAGACCAAAAATCAAGATTATTTTGAGCATTGGCTTATTTATAAGGTAAAATACCATGGATTCCAAGACATAGAAAATATTGAAGTTTATGAAAATGAAAACCATACAATTGAAGCTGAAGAGAATAACAACAAAAATATATTATGAGAAGTGCGAACTTCAGACCGCAAAGCAATGTTCGATTACCAGCTAGATACCAACAATACGAGTTAAATTTTACTGAAATCAACGTACCATCAAGATATGAAGAGTCAATGAATCGTGATGAGAGAAAAGAATGGAAAAGTGCAATGTCAGAAGAATTTGAAGCACTTGAGAAACATTTTGCGTGGAAAGTTACAACATTTCTCGAAGGTAAATCACTAATCGATTCAAAATGGGTTTTTAATGTTAGAAAGCTTCCAGGTGGTAAAATTTCTCGTGATAATGCTATACTTTGTGCTAGAGGATATGAACAAGAAGAGGGTATAGATTACAATGAAATTGTTGCCCCAACCACAAGGTATGAGTCGATTAGAATACTTCTTGCGGTAGCCTATTTAAAAGACTATGAATTTACTCAATTTTATATAAAAACTGCTTTTTCATACGGAACTCTTGACGAATAAATCTATATGCTGCCTCCACATGGATTAAAAGTCCAATCAAACCTAGTTTGCAAGCTTAAGAGATCATTGTATGGTTTAAAACGTCAGAGGCCGACGACGACAAGGTAATGCGGAGGAGGAAAGGGAGGTCGGTACCGAGGTGACCCCTACTCAAAAGGCATCAGTCCACTGAAAAGACATACAGTTTACCAGCAAAAGGACGATGCCTTGAAAGAGGAGGAGGTATTACTAAGGAGCCGCTCCACCAGCCCCTATCCATAAAAAATGAATACAATAAAGGTAATTCAAATAAAATTTAATTTTATTGTTTGCACTGTTTTAATAAAAATTTCATTACTACATATTGGTTGTCGCATATTGATTCAAATAACTCGGAATCTAGACATGTTAGAATAGATCTGTTGACGTTTATAGATACGACAGACCCTAATTACTCCAGATTTGGTGATTTCACTGCGGTTATAAATTTTTGTTTCAAATGTAGGGAAGTGTTATCCTTTATTTAATCCCAACACACAGAAAATAACTGTTTCTAGAAATGTAATATTTAATGAAAAAATTAAAAATTACCAGTTGATGTCAATAAACACAGTTCAAATTGAATTAGACCCTCACGACGTCACATAATTTGATGAAGTACAAGACATAGAAATTATTGAAGTTTATGAAAATGAAAACCATACAATTGAAGCTGAAGAGAATAACAACAAAAACATATTATGAGAAGTGCCAATTTCAGACCGCAAAGAAATGTTCGATTACCAGCTAGATACCAAGTATACGAGTTAAATTTTACTGAAATCAACGTACCATCAAGATGTGAAGAGTCAATGAATCGTGATGAGAGAAAGGAATGGAAAAGTGCAATGTCAGTAGAACTTGAAGCACTTGTGAAAAATTCTGCATGGAAGGTTACAACACTTCTCGAAGGTAAATGACTAATCGATTCAAAATGGGTTTTTAAAGTTAGAAAGCTCCCAGATGGTGAAATTTCTCGTTATAACTCTATACTTTGTGCTAGAGGATATGAACAAAAAGAGGGTATCGATTACAATGAAATTGTTGCCCCAACCACAAGGTATGAGTCGATTAGAATACTTCTTGCGGTAGCCTATTTAAAAGACTATGAATCTACTCAATTTTATACAAAAACTGCTTTTTCATACGGAACTCTTGACGAATAAATCTATATGCTGCCTCCACTTGGATTAAAAGTCAAATCAAACCTAGTTTGCAAGCTTAAGAGATCATTGTATGGTTTAAAACGTCAGAGGCCGACGACGACAAGGTAATGCGGAGGAGGAAAGGGAGGTCGGCACCGAGGTAACCCCTACTCAAAAAGCATCAGTCCGCTGAAAAGACATACAGTTTACCAGCAAAAGGACGATGCCCTGAAAGAGGAGGAGGTCTTACTAAGGAGCCGTTCCACCAGCCCCTATCCATAAAAAATGAATACGATAAAGGTAATTCAAATAAAATTTCATTTTATTGTTTTTACTGTATTAATAAAAATATCATTAATACATATTGGTTGTCGCATATTCATCCAAATAACTCGGAATCTAGACATGTTAGAATAGATCTGTTAACGTTTATAGATACGACAGACCCTAATTACTCCAGATTTGGTGATTTCAGTGCAGTTATAAATTTTTGTTTCAAATGTCGGGTAGTGTTATCGTTTATTTAATCCCAACACACAGAAAACAACTGTTTCTAGAATTGTAATATTTGATGAAATCATTAAAAATTACCAGTTGATGTCAATAAACACGGTTCAAATCGAATTAGATACTCACGACGTCACATAATTTGATGAAGTACAAGACATAGAAAATATTGAAGTTTATGAAAATGAAAACCATACAATTGAAGCTGAAAAGAATAACAACAAAAACATATTAAGAGAATTGCCAACTTCGGACCGCAAAGAAATGTTCGATTACCAGCTAGATACCAAGAATACGAGTTAAATTTTACTGAAATCAACGTACCATCAAGATATGAAGAGGCAATGAATCGTGATGAGACAAAAGAATGGAAAAGTGCAATGTCAGAAGAATTTGAAGCACTTGAGAAAAATTCGGCATGGAAAGTTACAACACTTCCCGAAGGTAAATCACTAATCGATTCAAAATGGTTTTCAAAGGTAAAAAGCTCCCAGATGGTGAAATTTCTCGTTTTAAAGCTATACTTTGTGCTAGAGGATATGAACAAAAGAGGGTGAAATTGTTGCCCCAACCACAAGGTATGAGTCGATTAGAATACTTCTTGCGATAATCTATTTAAAAGACTATGAATTTACTCAATTTTATATAAAAACTGCTTTTTCATACGGAGCTCTCGACGAATAAATCTATATGCTGTCTCCACTTGGATTAAAAGTCAAATCGAACCTAGTTTGCAAGCTTAAGAGATAATTGTAGGGTTTGAAACGTCAGCACGTCAAAGGCCGACGACGATAAGGTAATGCTGGAAGAGGAAAGGGAAGTTGGCACCGAGGTAACCCCTACTCAAAAGGGCATCAATTCGCTGAAAAGACATACAGTTTACCAGCAAAAGGACGATGCCTTGAGAGAGAAGGAGGCCTTACAGAGGAGGCGCTCTAGCAGCCGCTATCCATAAGAAATGAATACCATAAATGTAATTCAAATAAAATTTCACCCCACCAAGGTTTCTTCAGCCGTGCTGTGTAGAAGGTTCCAGAAAGAAACCCTCGACATCGTTCTTATACAAGAACCGTGGCTGACCAACAGAGCCATCAAACGACTAAACCTGTTACTTTAACACACCAATCCAAGAGCTTATTTGTTATACAATTGTAATAAAATCAGCTGTATGCTAATCCCGGAGCTCTGATCCGGCGACTTTGTTACAATGCAAGCAACGGTAGAATAGCAGAGGAACAGACCAAGTCCTGGATTGTCTATAGTGTTTATTAGCCTGGAGAATGAGGACCTGTCCCCCGCGACTAATGGAGAACGCTGCAGGTGAAAAAGATAACAAAGAATCATCGGAGGCGACGTAAAAGCCCATCATACAATCTGGGGAAGCACCAAACAACAATGTTAGAGGTTAGTCCTTGCATGCATTTTTAATGGGTGAAGGGTTAGAAATAGCTAATATAGGTGCATAACCCACATTCGTGACTCGGTCAAGCAAGAGGTTTTGAACTTTACCTTCTACAGCCATGACGTTTTAAAACAGCCATCAAAAACTGGATAGACAGAGAGTTTCAGAGCTGGTGGCTGCAAACACAAGGTCAACGACAGGCAAAGTAGTTCATTGAACAATGCTCGCCCAAGTTCACATCAGACCTACTTAGCAACAGCCTAAAGGCCGTAAAGATAATGGTAGGTCAACTAACGGAGCATTGTAGACTCAACAAGCACCTGGAGAGAATGAGCCTGGTAGAGGATAGCCTGTGTAGGTTCTGCCAGGAGGCGAAAGAAACTGCCGTACTTGTATGGTACCATTACAAATCAATATGCAGGCTTAGGATTGCAAGGCTGGGAGAGGAATATCACATGCTGGCAAGCTATATGGAGTGGCGACTGTCACGGCTGTGGAGTCTAATTAAAAGGACGGGCCTAGACAGCGCACTCTAAGGTCAGATAGGAAAAATCACAATAAATCCGATGGGGTTGCAGTGGTGGAAGACTGTTAGGCGCCATCTCCGTTCAAACAAATATAAATGGTTTGAAACAATCATCCAGATGTTGGAACAGTGAATTTAACTCCTTTTTATCTAATCTTAATTTTGTTCAATCAGCTGACAGATGCGTTTATAAAAGATACGTGCAGAATGTAAAAGTATTTTTGTTAATATATGTTGATGATGGATTGGTATTTTTGACACCAAAATCCATAATAAACATTATCTTAGACGAACTTAAAAATTGCATAGAAGTTACACTGACAAATGGAAGTAATTTTGTTGGTATAGAAATAACTAGAGACTACACAAATGGAACCATATTGTTAATCCCAAGAAACTCCAATAACTGTTCCTGAAGACATACACACCTACTTATCAAACAGTACACAGATTTTATTGAAAAAAACCAAATACCATATCGACAAGCTGTGGCATCCCTTATATTTTTTGTCAACAGTTTCTAGATGAGACATTTCATATGCGGTGGGAATTGTTAGCCGACATTTATCATATTTCACACATATTCATTGGAATGCAGTTAAACGATTAGGAGTTAAATAGGATATTTAATTGGAATATATGGAATTCTGTATATAACAAGCACGTCAATTCTCAATGATGTAGATTTACCGATTCTGATTATGCTAATGATAAGGAAAGCCGACGTTCTACAACTGACTATGTTTTCAAATTGTGTAGAGAATCCATTACATAGTGTAGGAAGGGTCAACCAGTCGTATCATTATCAACAACAGAAGCAGAATTTATTGCTGCTACAAAAGAAGCAATTTGGTTACAAAAGTTTTAAAGGACTTAGATGAAGAAGTGACAATCAAAGTACAATAAAGCTGATCAAAAACCCAGAATTTCATCAAAGAACGAAATATATCAACATACAATTTAAATTTGTGGGAGAACGTTATGAAGAGCAAGAGGTCAGAATTTATCAATACTAAAAATCAACAAACAGATGTTTTCACAAACTCACTACTAAAAGGAAGATTCGAAGAGATTCAAGAAAAATTAGGTGTGAGATATTTTTAAATTAACCAAAATAACAACAGGTGGGAGTGTTAAAATAGTTTTATTATTTTAACCATTATATAAGTACCGCAAGTTTTAAATGTTACATTTTAGTTAGATATTATTTCAATTTGAAGTTATCTATGGTTCATAGTAATTATCAAGTTTAGTCTTGTCAGTGGCTTGTCATTTAAGTAATTTTTGTAATGTCTATCTGATTAAACTATAAGCTTCTATAGGCCAGGAGCACTACAGTTTGACATGTCTGTGTCGTGACGTAGATTAGATATTGGTTGGAATTGCTCGCACATCATCTAAGAAAAGAAAATATGAAGGTCCGCCAGCTGAAAAAGTTGTGCTATTTGCAGGAAAAATCATAAACTGCAAAAAAACGCAAAAATCGTTCATTTTTTCCGATATTTCTTAACATAACTCTTAAAATATGCAAGATAGAGAAAAAAAGTATACTTACGAATTTATTCTTTATGAAATTCTCTACAAGATAGAATTGGTTTGAAATCGATATATTCAATTTTTTTGTTGAGAAATGGCGATAAATGCAAAAAAGTAGCTAACAAACGAGGTGATTTTAAAGCATTTGTTTCGCAGATAAGAAATCATCCAATCACGCTATAGATTGGGATTTAAGAATCCTATTATAGTATAAAACAATATGCCAAAGGCCGATTAAATTGGCCTGATAGTTTTTACATGAGTTAATTGTTAATTAATTTCCGCGAAAAAATTTACGTCATTTTTGCGTTCATGCCAGGCTTACATTTTTGAGTTTTAATAGGCGCCGATTTTTTTACAACTACAAAGACCTCTAAACTATAATACACAATAGTTATAAAGAACAAGTTTTAAGTTTTTATCATTTTTTTACGCGATTTTGAAAAGTTATAAAATTTCGTCTTAATTTTTGAAGCGAATTTGGATACCGAAGAAAAATACTCAAAGTACCTAAAAAAAAGTTCTCAGAAAGACGCTCCTTTTAAAAAGAATGCGTTTAATTTGGCCGAATAGATGCTGAGATAATAAACGTCAAAGATCGGTATAACTATTAATGTTGTAACAATAAAAAAAATGCCAGCAGATAGATTTTTCCGAGAAGTTTCTGTATGTGTTTTGAGATATAACATCGCCCTTGTGCATGAACTAGGCAAAATCAAAGAAAGCTGTAGCGGTAGCGTTCGGCGCGTCAAATCTGAGGAGAGTGGGGATAGAGTGCGAAACTTGAAATCGAGCGCGGCGCAAAAAGTTACTGTATCTCGGCTTCTATTAGGCCGATTTTGATGATTTTTTTAAATGGACGTCGATTTCATCTTGTAGAGAATTTCATCAAGAACAAATTCGTAGGTATACTTTTTTTCTCTATCTTGCATATTTAAAGAGTTATATTAAGAAATATCGGAAAAATTGAGCGATTTTTGCGTTTTTTGCAGTTTATGATTTTTCCTGCAAATAGCACAACTTTTTCAGCTGGCGGACCTTCATATTTTATTTTGTACGATAATTTCCGAGCAATTCCAACCAATATCTAATCTACATCACGACACAGCCATATTTCAAAGGTTTGGGGTCTAATTCTCCTGGACTACTATATTTCTTTTTAAAATGGTTTGATCTAAATTAAAAATAATTGATGAAAAGTGTAAGTATGTGTAATTTTATGTGCTAACTTTTCCGCATCTGTGTCAATATTCTATCATAAAATTGTCATTTGTCTACACTTCTGGGGATGTATCGTGCAAACAAACCGAAATTTCTCCAAAAATAACTAAAAATGTAGTATATCTGGATTTATAGGACACGCTGTGCTCGCTCTAGTCATCTGGAAATCAATACAGTACATCTGTGAGACACCTTGAACAATATTCAATAATAAAATTGGTTACTTGTATACGCTTTGTAGGCTGTATCGTGCTAAAAAACTGAAAATTCTCCAAAAATGACAAAAATTTGGTACTTTAAGTACCATAGCACCCGTTGTACTGGCTCTAGTGAGCTGAATATCGATAGGGTTCATCTTTGAGATGCTCTGAATAACATCCAATCATAAAATTGGTCACTTGTATATACTTCGGAGGCTGTATCATGCTAACAAACTGAAACTTCTCCAAAAATGAAAAAAATATCGTACTTAAAGTATTGCAGTACCTGTTGTATTGGCTCTGGTGAACTGAAAATCAATAAGGTTCATCTGTGAGACGCTCTGAATAATATCCAATCATGAAATTGGTCACTTGTATATACTCCGGAGGCTGTATCTTGCTAACAAACTGAAACTTCTCCAAAAATGACAAAAATATCGTACTTAAAGTACTGTAGTACCTGTTTTATTGGCTCTGGTGCGCTGAAAACCAATAGGGTTCGTCTGGAGAGGTTCTGAATAATATTCAATCATGAAATTGGTGACTTGTTGTACTCCGGAGGCTGTATCGTGCTAACAAACTTAAATTTCTCAAAAAATGACAAAATGTCGTACTTCAAGTACCATAGCACCCGTTGTACTGGCTCTGGTGAGCTGAAAATCAATAGGGTTCACCTGTAATATGTCTTTAACAATATTCAATCATAAAATTGGTGACTTATTGCACTCCGAAGCCTGTATCGTGCTAACAAGACATGTAAGGAAAAGTGGCCGACGACAACGACGACGCCGACGACGACGACATACACCCAGGATTTTTACTTTTCCGCCAACCTATCTAATATGCGAGAAAAGTTGTAAAATTTTTTTTGAGTTATTTTTACGTTACCCATCAACAACAACACGAAAAAACGGTTTTTAGAAAAAAAATCCTGTGTGTATGTCGTCGTCGTCGTTGTCGTCGGCCACTTTTCCTTGCAAGTCTTGTTAGCACGATACAGCCTCCGGAGTGCAATAAGTCACCAATTTTATGATTGAATATTGTTAAGGACATGTCACAGATGGACCCTATTGATTTTCAGCTCACCAGAGCCAGTACAACGGGTGCTATGGTACTTGAAGTACGACATTTTGTCGTTTTTCGAGAAATTTCAGTTTGTTAGCACGATACAGCCTCCGGAGTTCAACAAGTCACCAATTTTATGATTGAATATGATTCAGGGCATCTCACTGATGAACCCTATTGATTTTCAGCTCACCAGATCCAATACAACCGGTGCTACAGTACTTTAAGTACGATATTTTTGTCATTTTTGGAGAATTTTCAGTTTGTTAGCACGATACAGCCTCCGAGAGTATACTATTGATCAACTTTATGAATAAGTATTGTTCAATTTGTCTCACAGATGTACCCTATTGATTTTCAGTTCACTAGAGCGAGTACAGCGGGTCCTATAAAACTAGATATACTAAACTTTTGGTTATTTTTGGAGAAATTTCGGTTTGTTAGCACGATACATCCCCCGAAGTGTATACAAGTAACAATTTTATGATAGAATATTGTTCAGGGCCACAGATGCGGAAAAGTTAGTTTTAATCTTTAAAACCGTTTATTTTTCTAAAAACCGTTTCTTCGTGTTGTTGTTAATGGAAAACGTAAAAATAATTTCAATTTCAATTTCAAAATTTCAACTTATTTTGCATATTAGATAGGTTGGGCGGACAAGTTTTGAAAAGGTAGCTAAGCGACCTTTAAAATTATCAATCAACCCCCATTTCGATTTAGAATTTTAGATGTATTGTCCGCCCCGCCAGAGGGTTAATGTAATTTGATTGAAAAACTGCCTACAAACAGGCCGCCCCCCCCCCAAAAAATAAGTGTGACGTGGCTTTGCATATTCTTGAGTTTTCTACGGGGGCCGAAATATAGATTTTCTAAGACGATGAACGACAATCAATCTTATGCAATAAATAAAAATCAAATAAATAAATTCAGTGTTAAATTGAATATTGTTTTCTTCAATTATTTCGTGTTGCGCTTGCGATCTCAGACGTTTGAATATAAATTATTTTGCTTTTTGGAAGGATGTTGGTGTGTGATTTAATATATCAAACACCTAACCCGTTTTGTTTTTATTATGGTAAATAGAAAATTTAATGATTAACTTATATTTTTAATCGAACAATGCCAAATTATCTGAATTAACGATTTATTGTTTGTAATATTTGAAGGAGGTCTGTCAAAAACGGTTTAGCAAGCCGACCAATGTAAACAACCAAACCGGGAAAAACATTTCCAAGGAATCGACCCCGTGTGTCAACAAAGAAAAAACGATTAGTGAAGGACGCATATCTCAACCACAACGCAAAGCTCTAAACAAGGGACTTAATGAATCAAAAAATAATCAAGATGAGGAATGTGCCAACAAAGAAGAAACCATTAGTGAAGTACGCATTTCTCAACCCCAACGCAAAGCTATAAACAAGGGACATGATGAATCACAAAATACTCAAGGTGAGGAATCCAGCTTTTGAAAATCATAAGATTCATAATAAAATTAGTATAGTTACAAGACCAAAAATAATTTTCTGTTTGAAGTATACAAAAATAAACTCTGTTGAATCGTTTTTTACGTCAAAGGGACCAAGATCAACAATACGTTGATCTTTATTTGATTTGTATTAGGGGCATGAGGAAATGTGGGAAAAGGAGGATGTATAATAGTTCAGTGTGCGATAATAAAGTGACTCCGCTGGCTTCTTTTACCAATTCATCCTCACAAATGTGTTCCCAAAATATTCGTTTCAGATACCGCACTTCGTATGTGCCTTGATAATGTTGCAATTTAACTGTAATAAGGCAGCTGAAATATCTTATTATACTTGTAAGAATAGAATACCGATTCAATTGCAACGTTTTCTATTTACGTTGAAAATTTATATTTTTCAGAATATCCACTCGATGCAGTTGAAAAGATCGAGACGAAAAAGCTTGTCCATACCTGTATATCACCCATAAAACCACCTCCTCCAGAAAAGATACATTCTACGACCTCTCCCATTCACGATTTGTACCACATCGAAAATCCCAGATCAAATAAGGTATAACAAGTTTTAAATCATAAGAAATAAAATATAACCTATTGTACATTCCATCCTGTCCTATTTTATTACGATACATTCTAACCTATTAGACCAAGAGCTAGTGGGCCGTCCGAGTAACGGTGTGTCTCTAAGGCTAGAAATTCTTATGGTGATGAGTCATAGTTCCCTAAGTACAATGACCATCGCCTGGTACGCCTCAGCCCTGCACGTCCTCAACTCCTATATTTTTGAAAGTGTAGGAAACATTTGAAAAAAAAACTTGTTCCTGTAAGCTTGAAATTTTTTCACCATCTAGTTTATTTGTTATTAAGTTCAAAAAAAACTGACAGGCGTTTTCGATGAGCACAAGTACCTGACAGGTGAGCCTGAAGGTGTATTATGTGTAAATTAAAATAAACTTTATTCTGTAAAGTTGAAATTTACAGATATGTTTCTTTAAATGATTTAAAGTGAGTTGGTACAATGACAGGCGGTTCTGAATAGCATAAGTCCTTGACAGGCGAGACGAAAGATGCTATGGGAGTGCGAGTAAGAGGCGTAACGTAAACGCAGTGATGCGAATGAGACGGTTTATCTAACGGTAAAATTGGAGGGTCGTGTACCTGGTTTTGTAGAAAGATTTGAAACGAAAAATTTTGTCAGTTCTAACAACGATTTACCTACGTGAAGTCGTGTTCAACTATTTCACGAAAAATTTCGCTGTTTTATGTTGTGAGCTATTTAAAGTAAAAAATTTCAATTATATATTAATCTTAACTATTCATTACAGCGATTGTGCAGTTATCTTTGTGTATTGTCATTTTATATTCATATTTAAGTAAATAGTGAGTGAGATGGAATCGGAGCACGTGGTTTGTGTGATTTGCAACCAAGATATTGATGAGAAGACTGTAAAATTTACAACAAGTACTTTGGATAAAAGCAAATCAATATTAAAAATTAGGAAACAACATAATTTAAAATTTCATGACATTTCTTTGCCAGAGTAAGTTAATAATAATGCAGACTATCATGTGAAGTGTTACAAAAACTTTCTTGCTGTAATGGAAAAATATCGCCAGAACGAACCATCAACTTCATCTCATGTACCAGCATCATCAACAGGTATATTTTTATTAACTTATATACTCTTTATTACGTTCCATCTATTGAGTAGCAATTTTTTGAACCGGTAACTTCACAGAAACATCGCGAGGCAGAACTTTTGTCTTATTTTGCTGCTGAACCTCCTGAAAAAAATAATTTTGCTGCTGAAGGTGTTGAATCCGGAATTATGAAGGGGGTTCAGCGGCAAAATATTAAAAGATTTTATATTATTTTCCCTATACTATCAAATAAAATTTTGCCGTTAATACTCCTGACATTCAGGAGGTTCAGCAGCAAAATAAGACAATTTTGCCTCGGGATGTTTACTACTAAATATATATATTAATTAGCATTAGTTAATTTCAAATTATGAGCACTCTTAAGATGTATAAGAACGGTAATGAAATTGAAGTTGAAATCAATTATTCTTTTCACAGAAATGTCTGATGAAGAAACAGAGGGAATTAGGTCTTCAGTAGATATTGAGGAAACCGAAACATCAACATCTGAAAGTAGCGATGATAAGTTATGTGTCTTTTGTACAAATAAATATAAACGAGTTAAAGGGCGTTTTCAAGCTTTGTATTCATCAGAAACAGAAAGTTTAATGCAAGCTCTAAGAGCATTCGGCGAAAATAATGAATTTCACGAAAAAGTAAGTAATACAGAGAGTCCCATTATTTACTATCATAACAGTTGCCGAACGATTGCATTGTATACATTGCAACAAGAAAATAAGGTTATGAGATCACCGAAAAAAACTTGGAAATATTATCACCAACAGGCATTTGAAGAAATGATAATATACATCACCGAAGAAGTGATAAATAAAAACAGATGTTTTTCATTCACATACCTATGTAAATATTATTCATAATTATTAAAAGTAATTCTTGAAGAGAATGGCGAAAGCACAGATTACAGTTTTTGTACTCAACGTTTTGAAGAAAAATTATTAAATACTTTTGACGATATTAAAAGTATTAAAAAAGATAGAAAAAAATTATGTCACATTGAAAAATGATAATATTGATTTAAAAATGTGCGAATTATTAGAAGAAGAGGAAATATTGCAAAAAGCAGCATTAATTTTAAGACAATCCATCATCAACATTGACAAGAATGATTTACCTGATGATATAACAACTTCTCATTTAATAAATGGTGAATGCCAAATACCCAAAGGAGGTTACAAACGTCGTCGTAGAACGAGCGCAACTTGTATAAGAAAAGTAAATTCATTAGCATATGATTTAATTTATAATGTCATTAATGGAGCTATCAAGGCCAAAAAACATACCACTTCGAGGATATTATCAATAAATATGGTCATTGTTGCAGCTACCATATTGTCGAACAATTAGAAACGGCAGCCACAACAACTTCATTTAACCGCTCGAAAATTGGTCCAGAAGAAATTTGCACACTGGAGTAGCGTTCGATAACTTTGATAGATATGTCGATACTGCAACTGGTAAAGATACTTTACACGATACTGTGGGTATTATCTATCAAACAATTATTGAGAATGATGTTAGTAATGGGGAAACTTCCCAACAAAATAGCTCTGAAAATAATGAAACCCCAGACGAGCTATCTGGTCAACTTACAAATCTCCAATCAAAAAAAAGGAAGCGAGCTTTTGATGTTATCATCTCATACTCCAAAAAACCAAGAATGATTGATCAATTCTACATAATTGAGCGCAAGATCTGAGATTTAATGTTATTATTAATGTATTCAAAATTTGTTTCTTTTCAGATGATGAAATCGACAATGAAGAATCATATGATGACGAAGAAAGTGATGATGACATAGCAGATAATATGATTGTTTTATACTTTATATAGGTTTAATAATTAAATTAAACAATCCTGACTAACAATTAACTTTATTAATTCTAAGTGTCAAGTGACAATCAGTTGTCGGCATTACAACCACTATTGCCAACCGTTATTACCAAATATCACTATACAACATCTTCCTCCTTAAGTAAGTTAATTGACACATAGTTAATACAATACAAAATCCTTAAACTTAGATGGTTTTTTGCAGACCCGCTTTTCGTGCGACTCTTGTTCAGGGCTCTGAACAACAGGCTCGTCACACTTATTTTTTAATTCTAAGTTATCATCAGCTAAAGTAGAATACAGTTTTTCTGTTTCATTACTATCACTATTACTACAATGACCTGTGCTATTAGGACTATTTTGAATTTGTTTATTAGTTATCGAAGGTTTTAAATGTAAGGTATTTCTTCTTAAAATATTATTATTTTCATTAGACACATAATAAGATCTGGGTGTTTCAGCTTCTGCAATTATTTTGCCTGGTACCCATACCTTGTCTTTGATAACAACATTTTGACCTGGACAAAAATCAACATTTTTATTAACTGCTGACTTATCAAACTGAGCTTTATACTTTAGCTGTGATTGTAAAAGTTTGTCCTTTACATTTGTTTGAATTTTAGGCTTCAATTTGCACAAAGAGGATGGAAGCTTTGTACGTAATAATCTACTCATTAATAGTTCACTTGGACTAGCGTTTAAACTAGGAATTGGTGTGCTACGATATTCTAATAATGATATGCTTAAATCTTTTCCCTCCTCCTTGTGTTTTTTAATCATTTGTTTAGCAATGTGAACAGCTTTTTCTGCAAGTCCATTGCTTCGAGCATAATGGGGACTAGAAGTTATTATTTGGAAATTCCACTTCAATGCAAAATCTTTGAATTCCACTGACCCAAAAGGCATATTATCAGAATATATAATTTTAGGAATCCCATGATATGAAAATATATTTTTTAATTTAGATATTATTTCTTTAGCAGTTTTATACTTTAATTCAATTACTTCAATCCACTTAGAAAAACTGTCAATAACAACAAGATAATCTATACTCTGATATGTTAAAATATCTGTAGCAATGATTTCAAAAGGTAATTCAGGTACCTTGTGTAATAACAGTTTTTCTTTTTTGTTTGATGCACTAAATTTTTCACAGATTTTACAACATGCAACCATATTATCAATATCTTTGTACATGCCAGGCCAATAAAGTATGTTTTTAGCTCGTAGTTTTGTTTTAGTCATCCCCATGTGTCCTTCATGTAACAGTTTCAGCATAGTTGATCTTAAAGATTGAGGTATAACTATTCCATTATTATAATAAATTATACCTTTATCTACAATAATTTCATTTTTAATTGTGTAAAACTTTTTCAAGTAACCTGTGAGTTTTTTTTGTTTTGGCCAACCTTTGATATGATATTCAGCGACTTTACTTAATAATGTGTCTGTTTCACTAGCTTTCCTTAGATCATAGAGTTCATTTAAATTATTATTATAACGATTAATACAATGTACTTGACCATTTATTAAACTTTCACTCTCACTATTTTCTTTAATAAAGTTCCTGGACAATAAATCTGCTATATATTGTGATTTTCCTGGTAAATACCGCAATTCAATGTCATATATTAATAATTTTAGTCTCATTTTTGAAGACGTTGGGAAGGTATAAGTGAAATATCTTTATTCATTATAGAAATAAGTGGTTTATGATCATTAAAAGCAACAACTTTTCTACCATATATTAAGTAATGAAACTTACGACACGCAAATATTAAACTCAACATTTCTTTTTCAATTTGCGAATATGCTGTTTCTGTGTTTGACATACTCCTTGAAGCAAACGAAACAGGTCTTTTGTTTTGAATTAGGCAGCAGCCTAATCCGTCTTTTGATGCATCCGAGTAAATTTCTATATGTTTATTAACATCAAATTGATTTAATACCGGTGGCTTTGCAACTATTTCTTTAAGTTTGTTTAATGACTCCCTGTGTTTACTGGACCAAAACCATGCTGAATCTTTTTTAAGTAATTCTCTTAATGGACTACAAATTGTGGACATATTAGGTATATATTGTCTCAAATAGTTAAACATTCCTAACAATGACTGAAGCTCTTTTTTATTTTTAGGTTCTTTTAGGTTTAAAATTGATTTTGTGTGTTCTTCTGAGGGTATTACACCATTTTTATTGAATTTATGACCTAAAAACTCTATATTGGCCTGTTTGTACTGTAATTTTCTAAATTAAATTTTATATTTATCTTTTTAGCTAAACTTACAACTTTTTTTAATAACATATCATGTAATTCCTCATTTTCAGTAGCGATGAGTAAGTCATCAAAATATATTACAATATTGTTAACATCAATTTTACCAAAGTATTTTTGAACCATATTAATGAATGCTTCGGGAGCACAAGACAATCCAAAAGGTAGCCTATTGAATTTATAAAACCCAAATGGTGTACTGAAGGTACAGAGATCTGATGATTCTTTATCAAGCTTAATTTGCCAAAACCCTTGTTTCAGGTCTAACAAGGTATACAAATTTTTATTCAACAATTTTGGGCGAATGTCTTCAAACCGTGGTATCAAACAATAATCTCTTACAATTACTTTATTCAACTCATTGGGGTCCAGACAAATCCTTAATGATCCGTCTGGTTTCTCCACTAATACAACATTACTAGACCATTTCTTAGGCTCTGAAACTTTTGAAACTATACCGTTTTCAATCATTTTGTTTAACTATTTTTCAAATTTATTCAAAAGTACTTGGGGTAGCCTTCTAGGCGGCCTTATTACTCCCTCTGCATTCACCTTGGTTTTTATTGTATAATATTCAGGAAATGCGCCTAACCCTTCAAATATCTCATTATTATTTTTTATAAATTCATTTTTGCTATTTATTTTTAATGTGTCTATTTTACTATTTGTTATTTTCACAAGAAGATTAAATTTTTTACATACCTGTAGTCCTAAAATAGGCATTACATTTTTATTTACTACAGCAAACTCTACATCACCTATACTATTATTTATTTTACAACTTAGTTTTATGTTACCTAGGGGCTTGAGAATTTTCAATATTACTCTACACACTTCTAACTTGATTAAGCAGCGCCATGTTTTATACTTTATATAGGTTTAATAATTAAATTAAACAATCCTGACTAACAATTAACTTTATTAATTCTAAGTGTCAAGTGACAATCAGTTGTCGGCATTACAACCACTATTGCCAACCGTTATTACCAAATATCACTATACAACAATGATGATGGTTAATTTAAAAGTCGTATGTACATTATGTTACAACTAATAAAATACATTTTACCAATAATTTCTATTTTTACTTAATGTAATTTGCATCAACGATATGATTTTTCATGCTACGCCTCTTACTCGCACTCCCATAGCATCTTTCCCCTCGCCTGTCAAGGACAGAACCACCTGTCATTCTACCAACTTACTTTAAATCGTCTAAAGACACCTGTCACGTACTAGTGCTCATCGAAAACGCCTGTCAATTTTTTTTTGAACTTAATAACAAATAAACTAAACGGTAAAAAAATGTCAAGCTTACAGCAACAAGTTTTTTTTTCAAATATTTCCTACACTTTCAAAAATATAGGAGTTGATGACGTGCAGGGCTGAGGCGTGCCAGTCGATGGTCATTGTACTTAGGCAACTATCACTCATCACCATAAGAATTTCTAGCCTTAGAGACACAGCGTTACTCGGACGGCCCACTAGCTCTCCTACTATATCCCATTCCAATCTATTCTAATCTGCTTCTTTTCTATCCTACCCCATCATATACTATCCCATTTTATTTTATGCTTTTCTATTTTATTCTAATGTATGTCCTTAACATCCTGATTGTAGTTGTGAATATAAAATTTGAATCAAATTTCAATTTTAAATTTCTGAAAAGATTTCCATAATTCTATGAAATATTTAATGAAACTTTAACAAAAACTTTTCACTAATTACACCAAGTATGAAATAAATATTGAATGATTTCCATAGTAAAACCGCAGAAGTAATAAAATACAATAATCTGCGGAACTGCGAAAAAGAGAATTTTTAATACAGATAAAGTGAACAAAATCCAATTCAAAGGCTAAATTCCAAACGGAAGTGAAATATTTCATTTCATGAAATCCCTTCAACCTTGTTTTGTTTCTCCTCTTTTGTAGTATTCTGGATATTCCTAAATACACACACAGAACTCATTACGACCAACTACAAACGTTTGAAAATATTAAACTCAACGACCGTGAAATAAAGTAACCCATAGCAAATGTTTGATGTATTATACTGTTTGTAGGATTTGAAATTGTATTTTTAAAATCCTGTCGTTTCGTCGGAAAATAGTTTAACTGCCCAACATCCATTCAAACATAGTTTAAAATTGTGTTTAATAAACAAAAATCATAATTGTGTAATCAAAATGTTCGTCTTCCCTATTTTGTAATAGTTTCAGCCATATAGAGTAAATTCGATAATAAATAAACGCGAAAGCGCTCGAAAAAACGCTGGAACACGTTGATCGATATTTTTCATTGCGTATTTTTTGCCAAAAACTTTTAGTCAGGGCTTGTCTAAAATTGGACAATACCAACTAACGTAGACTGGGGCAAATCAGTTATAAAATTTGAATAGTTCAAATTAAATCCTAAAATGTGGCTTTATTTTTTCTTTTATTAGAATAGTTGATACCATATTAAATTAACCACTTCCTAAACTATAGAATTCAGGTATTACAAAGTTTCTTTGAGAAAAAGAAAACGATTTTACATATTTTTTGAAATGTTGACAATATGTTACATTTGCCCAGTACCATGGGGCAAATGTAATAAACGGTCCTAAAGTGGCAATAAAATTCCATAGTGGAACATATGAGGCAATTGTAAAAATATATTTTGTTTGTTGTTTATTTCAAAAAATAACAGAGCTATATATTGATAAGAAAAATTAAAAAACAAACCCCTGTTTAATGCACAAAAGCACTATGAAAAAACATAACCATAACATGTAAAATTCTGAAATCGAGTTACTAACAAATATTCAGCCAGCCAAATTTAACATTAAATGTCAATCCAGACCCTCTTCTATCTACTTTTGACTCTGGAAGAATTCTTAATATATATGCAGTGTCCACCAAATATCTGTCCTCAATATTTGGCCAACAGAATTTATTATTTGTCTGTCTTGATTTTTTACCATGAGTTTACCAACATAATGTACTTGTTTGTTGGGAATTGAACAAGAACTCATTTATTCTTCTCAAGAATTGTATTTTCAAAAGAGTCCTAATTTTTCTGTGCTAGCTCCCTTTGTTCCTGTAAAAAGTCCCCATCATCTGATTCTTCATAAATGGGAAGCTCATTATCAGAATCACTTAGGGGGGTAGGTGTCCTCATAGATTTAGATTTACGTTTCGATTGTTGTTGTTCTTTTGGCATTTACAATAATATTGGGATCCGTTTCTTTCCACACTTCTGCTATAAATGTGGAAGATATATTTTGGGTAGCTTCCTACCTATATTATGGTGCTGCCATTTTACCAATTTTTGGTCCCATCTAGCTTCCACAGAACGAAAAATCGCTGGGTCAAAGGGTAACGAATGAGTAGTATGAGGTGTTGACTTTAGAAGTGTAATGTTCTCTTGACTGGCTAGTTTAATTACATTTGGTAATATATATGACGAGTAACCGTCATATAATAAAAGAACTTGTCTTTCCTGACCCAAGGCAGGAATAACTGTGTTTTGAAAGTAGTTAAAAAATATTTCACTGTCCATCCAACCCTTTTAATTACTCCATCAGCACTTGCCAGTAGAGAAACTGTTATATTTTCACGGCATAGCGAACCTGTAAAGCGAGCGCAAGGTTTTCCCCGCTGCCCCATGACTTGTTTTACTTAGGTCTATAGACATACTATTTTCGTCGTGATTCCAGATCTGCCCGGGTTGATCCTCAACATTTAATTCTGTTACAAATTGCTTTAACAGTGAGAAGTGCCATAAATGACAAAAGGGTCAGTTGGTTTCTTGTGCGCAGATTGCGGGGACTTTTATGTTCAAATTATTCCTCTTCTTGGGATTCAAGAACCAATCTCTTCCGAAACGCTTCTTTAAATGGAGTTTCTATTCCGTTTTCCTTCACAAAAGTAGCGACGTGTTGCAAAACTTCCCTTTTTGAAAAGCCGAACCCCCATTTTTCAAAGTTTTCAGTGCTGCAGCCAATTGTTTTTCTTGTTCCCGACTGAAGACAGTCAGTCGACCCCTGGTTTGTTTTTTATACCACGAATACCTTTTGCATAGGTGTATATTATCGAATAAGGTATATTATAGATTTTGGATGCTTTGTAAATCGTCATTCGACCAGCCGTACATTATCATCGCACAGCCAATTTTACATCATCTCCCAAATACTTGGGCTCTGCCAGTTTTTTATAGCAGCGAACCATCTATGAAGAAGGTAAAAACAATATAAAATGATATATTTCATGTTTATATTGCAGTTGCCCCATGACATTAAAATATACGGGGAAGATGTAACATACACAATTCCAAAAAAACACTTAATAGTACATCGAATTCAAAAATATTTTACATTAATATAACCCTTCTGTAAATTGATGGTCGATAACATCTATTATTCTTACCTTAATAATGCGACTTTATTGATATCCATAAAAGCTCTCCGCTCTTTCCTCAAAACCCATTGTGACTACCTCTAACCACTACTGCCCTTTCGCCATTCTGCTTACATGTTCCACCCAGCTTATTCTTTGTGCCTTTTATGATGAGTTATGTCTCGATATCCATATAAGCTCCCCCAACTTCTTTATTAGTTAGTCTTCTCCATGACCTATCTTCCTATTTTTATCCTCCAAATATTTTTCTAAGAATTGTTCTCTCCCATATTTCAACTTTATTCTCAGTCTTTTGTGTGAGTATCCAGGATTCACAAACGCAACCGTTTATCGTTCGGTATATTCGTATTTTTGCATGCTTCGACAGTAATTTTGATTTCAATAAATTACTGAGAGCTCTTACTGCTTCTTTCGAAAAGCCTTATATCTATTTCACCAGTTTCGTCATTCTTATTGTTAATTGGTACCCCAAGTAATCAAAACTGTTGTCTGGCCGTCTGTTCTAAAAGTGATCTCTTTCATCCCGGCGACTGCGTCTTGTTTCATCTTCATATATTTTGTTTTCATTGTATTTATTATAAGGCCATATGTCTTCTCTACATTTCCAAATTTATTAAGTATTACTTCCAGCTCCTTTTCTGATCTAGTAATCAAAGTAGCATCATCGGCGTATTCAATTGCCTGATGTTTAGAATGGTATATCATTCATATAGTATGAAGTTCAGCTTTTCTTACAATATCTTCTAGCACCAAATTAAATCAAACCGTAGATAAGGGATCTCCTTGTTTCAGTCCTTGTCTTAAAATGAACCAGTTTTCGTGAAACACCTAGATTACCCAAAGACTCATAAAATTACGATTTTAAAATGGAGTCATAAGCCTGTTTAAAATCAATAAACAATAATTGTAGTCCTAAATTTTATTCACAGCAATGATTTTGAATCAATTTAATTGTGAATCTATGGTCTGACGTTCCTCTTCCTTGTCTGAAACCCCTTGTTACTCTCCAATATATTTATTATATATTTCCGTAAGCCTATTTGGAATAATTCATAATAATACCTTATAAGAACGTTTAATAAAGATATTCTTCTATAATTCTCACAGTAAGTCTTACCTCCCTTTTTGTGCAGAATTTAGCATAGTGTTGTAAAATCAAAAATCACGTTTGAAAATGCATTTGCGGCGAACTCTTGGAGACATAATTTATGGGAATATCAGGTTTTTAACGAAGGATTGGTACTCACCGACATTGACATAACTTATAGTATATATAAATTAAATTGATCTACCTACCTTGCCGGTTTAACACCCCGAATTTCTGCGATTATTTCACTAAATACAAAATACGCGCCTTCGATTGGTTTAAATATGAGGATTGATATCTGAAAACACCATATTTCCGATTTTGTATTTCGGCACCTGATTGGATACATGCAATTTTCCTATCTGTGTGTTTCGCGTTGTCATTAGTTGTTTTATTCGATATTAAAAATCTAGTGACTGACAGAAAATGTTAAATTAATAAAGGAAAGTCAGAATTATTGTATCAAGAATGAATTCTAAAAACCGTTTTGGTCTGTTTGATCTAAAAGAGATTCAAAAGAAAGTAAAACAACAAATGCCGCAAAATACCGTGCGATCTAAAAAGTACGTGTGAAAATAATTCATGGAATTTTGCAACGAACGTCATCATAGCCTGGAAGAACACACATCGGATGAAAAACTTGCAGTATCCGTACAGAATGAGCGTTTAATATGCGAAAAGCTGATGGAAACGAGTATAAGGAAATGGTAATAAAGACTATTTGGAACAATACAGCCAAATTACTCCAAAAAAAATATTATAACGATTATAATCGACGTTTTGATCCGTTCAAAGATATCATTTTTCAAGCTGCTAGAAATGCGAAAAACGCGAAGAGAAGGCAACTACAAGGTATCCCGGAGAAGAGAAAAATATCTAGTGCATCTTTGAATTGTCAAGAATTAACGAAAATTATTCAGTCTTGGAATGAAAATACACCCAATGGACTACAAAGAAAATTGTATCATATTATCGCAGTGGAAATAGCTTGGCGTGGTGGTGAAGCTTGCAAGCTTGCCGATGTTTAACTGAATATTTCAAGGAAGAACTTAATAATGACGGAACACCATCTGGAAGACTTGAATATAACCCTATTTTTACCAAGACCGCACAGGGAGACTCCAAGAATATTTCAGAAAGTAAGTGGCTTACACCAAATAACGAAAATCCGGAAAATTGTCCAGTTCGGTTTTTTTAAAAAACTCCTATCAAAAAGAGGAGAGAACATTAAAAGCAACCGATTATTTTTAACAGTTAACAATAATTGGGATGAAACTTTGAACAGTCCTTGGTTTAAAAATATGCCAGTTGGCATAAATGAACTTAACAAACGGACTAAATCTGCTGCAAAGATTATTGGTTTGGATACAAAAAACGTTAAAATATTAAACCATTCCAACAGATGTACAGCAGTAAGCCGGTTGGCAAATTCTGGAATTGGTGAACAACAAATTATTAAAGTAACCGGTCATAGTAGTTCAACTTCTATAAAACCTTATCTTCAACTAAACAAAAAGCGTCATGCTGGAATAATATCGAACATAAGAAACGAAGATTTAAATATATCCATGACGTCAACATCCAATAAGATTAAGAAAAATCAATTAGAATTAGGAAATGTAAAAATAAAAAATTCTACATACTGTACATTTAATATTAATATTTCCAATAAATAATTATCCTAATAGTTTGAACACAATTTTAATTGTTTTCGTGAAATAATCTTGACAAATACAACTCGTGTAATTAATGATTATCGAAAATTTCATTCTCTTTTTCGAAACATATTGTTGTTTTAGGAAACCACGCGCTCGTGTGGTTTCCAAACAACAATTTGTTTCTCAAAATCGAAGAAATTTGTATTTCGGAAATCATTAACACACTTGTTGTATTATTATCGATAATCAAATTAGTATTCTGTGCTATATATTTTGAAACCATTTGGTTATCTACTTTAGGTATCCGGACTTGCTTTCGCATATCCTTGCCCCATGATGATAAACGTACAGATGAATTCTGCTGAAACTACCTAACTTGAAACGTGATTCAACAATCAGTAAAAGCGGATTAGGTTATGTTTACTCATGACAGCTGTCTGAGCATAATCTCGGATGTTTAACAAATCTTCGTGTTCTTCTTTACCGATCGACTTCGGCCAGGGGTATCCCGAAATACAACCGAATCTTATCAATTGTTTTGACACCCATTAAATCCTTAGTGATGTTCATCATACATTTTAATGAATTTATTTCTAATAAACTCCAACGTATAAAAATAAATAATAATAATAATAAAAGTCTTTATTACCAATTACTAAAAAATAAAATTACATTTTGTTTATACAGATAGGGCGAGATTCAGTTTGTATGTACTAATAAATAAAGTACAATATGTAATATATATTTGGCTCTTCCACCTAACCCCAAAAAGAAGCCACAGACAGCAAAAACAACAAAACATAAGTAAATTAAATTAATAGACAAAGAACATTAGTTTTGCAAATTAAATAACAAAGGAAGGATAATATTTTAATACGAAAAACTTGATCATTGTTGAGAAAAATAATAGTCAAAAAGAACTCGTTTGAGTTTATGTAGTGATGAGTAAATGAAATAGTGAGATAGGTTATTAAGACGCTTAGAAATACAATAAGAAAACGATCGTTTGAAAAACTCCGTATGGTGACGAGGTATAGTGAGAATATTTCTATGTCTTAAGTTTAGAGTATGTACATCAGTTCTGTATTTTATTTTATGATACAGGTATTTTAATGCCCAATGCCCAATGGCACAGGACCAATTGGACAGGCTTATTTCAGTAACATTTTTGCATAAAACCCCAAATAAAAAATAGGATACAAAAGTAATAGAATATTTTGAGATGTACAAGAAAACCAAAGTTACCTTTTGACATCAAAACAAAAACAAAAAAATTAAAAAAAAAGTTCTGGTAAATTTGTGAATTTTCTTAAATAAAAGTTTTATTGTACGATTTAAAGAAAAATACTAAATACAAAAGTTGTAATACGTGTTAAGGTCTATGAAAAAGCTCAGTAACTTTTTTGCGTCAAATGAAGAACAAAGGAAATACGATTTCTTTTCAACTTTGACAGGCCGCCATTTTGTTTTTATTGGGCCGATTTGGCTCATTAACGAACTTGTCCAAGATTTTGGCCTAACCGATTTTTGTAGCGAGTTTGGTTTCGATCCGTCAAAAATACGCCCTCTATAATGCTTTTGGCATCTAGGAACACCAAAATGAACAACTGCAATGAAATTTTTCCGAAGTCGCGTCATGCTACTCTCTACAATAGCCCTATTTCATTCTGAAATAAGCCTAGAAATATGCCAACGTGTTCAGTATTATACGAACTTTCATATATAAAATAATAGAGAAAAGTCCAAACCTCCATTGGAAGTTAATTTCTTGTAAAATTTATAATATTGCCGCCTATATTCCGGTGGGCAATCAGTAATCAGAAAATCAGTTTGACGAGCTGGACATGTGATAAAGGACTGTCAGTACAATAAATAATGCAAATTAAATAGTGTACTTGAATTTAAGTAGAACCCATATAGTTCTAGCGTTAAGTAGTTATTCATAGATTTTTCGAGTAATAGAGGAGAATGAAGTACATTTCTTTAAAAATACTCCAGCTCGTGTATATTGTTGAGAACAAACGTGCTTTTGATAAAGACCACTCATGGTAATGCATCCCAAATAAGAGAGATTCTTTGTCCGGTCCATGGAAAAATCGAAAAAAACACACTTGAAATAAACTAAAGTTAAGTGCCTTTAAAAAACTGCATGACTTTATGTCGCGCGTGACTTTAATGGATAGTTATGATCACTCATTAGCATAAAATTCGACAGTCCCTTTAAGCGGGAGTTTATTATCACCTCCAGGTAACTGTGTGTATAAGATGTAATTTTTAAGTAACTTCTTATATATCGTTTTAATATTTCATGTAGCTTCGATAACTTATTGCAACCTTACTAAATATTTTGTTTTCATTCTATTGACTAAGTCTGGTGGTATGATTATATCGAGTATTGAGTAAAATATATTTCTACTAGTTAGTGATGTCATAAACCATAGTTATCTCAATGTGAGGTTAATAAATAACACCTAATAGGTCTGTTCCAACCAACACAAAAACCGTACAATCACGATACAAACCCAGTTGACCTGCTGATTAGTGAATATAATAAGTCTGTGTAATTTACATCAAATTTGCTGCGTTACTGAGATTGTACGGTAATCAGACGGTATTTACTTCGGTTGGAACAGACCTATATAATCAAGCTCAGTTCCCTGTGTTATGATGATGATATGACAAAGCGTCAATATCAATTTTCCGCCGAATTCATTACTTTGAGACAAGGATGTTGAGTGACTCGCATTGTTTCAGGTACACTTAATGTCTGTTACTTTTGAATGAACCAATATCTGGATGCGTGAAGTTAAACTGCTACGCACTCCTATAGATTTGTTTTACCAATTGCGGTGAAACGTGTATTAGTTAGTTTGAACCATATATTTAATACTCCTATACAGCTGGGGTCTGGAATAGGATGACGAGCACACGGTGCAGACAACGCTGAAATTGCAATAATTGCGGTAAACTTGCTTTTTGATATTGTAATGTTTTTCTTATTTATTTAAATACTCAACGGGGGGGATTAATGTATACACACAGTATATCTACTTACGTAATATATTTATATACTTAACTAGTCACTTATACTTAATTTATGTATACACTCAATTATTCAACTAATTTATATTGAATTCACTAATAACACCTAATTTATATAAATACTTCACTACTGTTTATGTTCACATCTATGCGTTACGAGATTAAATTGTTAACTAAACTGCCATTGGTACGTAGTTTCTTATACAGTAAGCGTTTTTCTAGTGCCTTCTATTCCGGAAGTTTCTCGATTGCGGCTCCAGACAAACAATCGACTTTTCTGGAAGCCTCTAGATAAAAACAGTCACAAAAAATAATGATAAATAGTTCCGTGAAATCGGGGCGCATTCGCCAAACTTTTAACTTTCATATATAGTGTTAGACAGAGTGGGATTCAGGACTATACCAGTGTGCGATTTCGTAAAATTACCCCTCCTTAGAAAGAAGTTCCTCCTGGAGCTTCTGTGTAGCCGCAACTGGATGTTTAAATCAGCAACTGGACCCATGTGTGCACTTTCCGGTCGTATGGAAATAACAGGGCACTGTATTCAACGGGTGCCGATAACGAGGGGTATAGCTGCAAATTAATATGTGGACACCGGTATCTTGGAAGATCACCTCTATCATGTCCCTGATAACTCGCCAATCCAACAGGCTGCTCTCTATCCTAAGCATTGTTAAATTCTCCTCGTGGGATTCTAGCACATGATCTCGAAGGCTTCGTAGCGCTTCCCACACATTCCGGTAGGTGGATCGATCTCGAAATACCCGGTAGATGATGTACCGCGAATTGTGTTTGAGTCTCAGTCTCCTGCCAGGGACTGGTATCCGATCTTTAATGTTTTCCAATTGCCCAAACTTCTTTCGAAAGACGGTTGCCAACCTTGGTGTGTGTTTGTTACTGGTGGATATGTGGAGATGTTATGTGCCAGTGAATACTCTTCCGGGAGCGTGAACAAATCTTGTCTTTGTTCTGTCTTTGTTCTGTAGTGACTACGTATCTAGTTTTCCCAGTACCTCCGTATGCGCCAATAAATTCTTCGAACGCTGGGTCAGACTCTTGTTGTACATGGCGCACTTTATCCTCTTTGTTATGGTCTTCTTCGAATGGCGCTCGTCCGTTTTGGTGAACTACTTTCGGTTTTCCATTGGGGATCTTGCTTCTGCGATAGATGACGTCGTTAATCCTCTTCTTTATTGAGTACGAACCTTCCCATGATTTCTGTAGTTTTGGAGGAAATCCTTTTCTCATTGTCAGGTTGTGTAACCATACTTGGCACCCTTCATTGAAATTGCCCTCTGTGGTCTGCTTGCCGTACCGTTTTTTCATTCTATCGCTGGCAACTTGAAGACTCGAAATAAGTCATGCACGTCGTCCATTCTTCTTCTCAATCGGATCACTTAATCTTCTTCTGCTAGATATTCGCCAGGCCGACAACCAAACTCCAGGTCACAAGGAAGCCTCATTTCACGTACACACAGGATTTTCGCAGGTGTTTCACCCGTGGACTCATTTATAGCAGATCGATAAGCCAACGCGTCTAGGGAAATACGCTGGTCACAATCTCTTTGGTGGCTGGAAACTACTTTGAACAGGTATTTTCCAATGGTCCTGTTCATTCATTCGACCATTCCATCCTCCTGTGGATACAACGCTGTTATCCCGGTCTACTTCATTCCCATCTCGTCACAAATTTCCTGGAATACCTGACTCTCGAAATTTCATTCTTGATAGCTGTAGACTTCCAAGGGCACTCCATACCGGCTGATAAATTCTTTCACCAATACATCCGCGATAGTTGTGGCCTCTTGATTCGGGATCGCATACATTTCCACCCACTTTGTGAAATAAACCGTTACTACCATGATGTATTTACCACCATTTTCTGTCGTTGGAATTGGTCCAGCGATGTCTAAGGCAATCCTTTTGAAAGGGCTTCCAACATTATATTGTATCATTGGTGCATTTCTCTTGCGATGTGGTCCATTACTCGAAGCATAAGTTGTACATTTCTTACACTAGTCCTTCACATCGTCGGAACTGATCATCCAATAAAACCTTCCACGGACTCGCTGAAAGGTTTTCTTCATTCCCAGATGACCTCCCGATGGACTGCCGTGTAACGTTCTCAGTACCTCTGTTACTCTTATTCTCGGGATAACTATATGTCTTTTCATATCGGAACCATAATCATTTTCAAGTATTCTTTTCAACAGGCCTTCTTCCAGGATAGGGGAGTCCCACTGAGCCCAATATGCATTGAGTGTCGGTGAAAATAATTAACACTTTTTGCCAGGTAGGGCCCCTATTTTCTCCCTTCCACTGCCGAATCTTTTTTAGGAGAGGATAATTCTCCTGATCTTCTCTTATCCTGGTGGGTGACCATTCTTCGTCGACTGCTGTAGTTCTTGAAACTGCAGCTTCCCTAAATTTCGACTTGTTGCAGTGAGAATAATCTACAGGGCAGAGTGTCGGCGTTTCGTTAACTCACACCAGCTCGATCTTTGCCACTGTCTGGTTTCCCCTGTGACTCAAGGTCTTGGGTTGCAGGAGCCCTTGGCTGCTTAGACGCGTTGCGTACGTGCTCTAACTCGCCACACTTCAAATATTTGTTCTTTTTCGGCTTCTTCTCCACCATACTCTTCATAAAATTGACGATTTGATCCAGTCTGTCTTCGTTACCTTCTTCTTGCATGGTCCTAACTTTGTTGTAGCGCGAATCATTGTGGCTGCTTTATATTTAAGAGATTCAGGAATCGTCAGAGGCTTACACGCACTGCGTACATGCTCTAGCTCGCAACAATTACAGCACCTGATCTGGTCAAGTCTGCCATCGTCACTTTCTTCCTGCACGGTTCTACCTTTGTTGTTGCCCGAAGCCATCGTAGCTGCTTCATATTCAGCGGTCAATACATCTACCATGGTTTCGGGGTGGGCTAATCGAAGCTCCTTCTCCATATCATGGTCACGTAAGCCGTCAATGAAGGTCTGTATGCCCAAACATTCCATTATGTTCTCTGGTGCTGATGGATAAGCAAATGGAACTAGTCGGGCAATATCCAGTTCATACTCTTGAAGGGTTTCGTCACGTTTACGCCTTCGGTTCTTCAGCTGGAATCGGTACAAATGTTCTAAATGTTCGTGGCCATATCGCATATCCAACATCTTCTTCAGCTGCTCGAAGTCATCCGTTTTTTCTAGAGGTATCGTCTGAAGTACATCTAAAGCATCTCCCCAAAGCGAGATAGTTATGTTCACTGCCCTCTCCGTATCGGACCAATTATTCACTCTAGCAGCTGCTTCAAACTGTTTTACGTAATTGGTCCATGACGTCTTTCCGTCGAACGTTGGGTCCTTGACTCGGGCAAAACTGCCAATGTCTTCTAACTTAGAGTGTGTTTCTGGCTTGCAAGGTTTTGTTTGCTCGTTCTTCTTTCTCCCTCTAGCGTGCTTTGTTTCCTTAAATCTGTCATCTTTCTCTCTAACTCCTTGATTTTGTCGTCCATCTGATTTTCCATCGTTGTCATCTTATTCTCAATATCAGATTTTAGAGACGAAATTTATATTTCAACGTCAGCGGAAATGTCGTTTTTCGTTAATAAGAAATCGGCGGAAACATCGTTCTTCATAGCAGAAATCTTCTCGTCCATACTAGCAGAAATATCGGTCTTCACGGCAGAAATATCGTTTTTCACATTAGTTGAAATCTTTTCTTGTATGGCAAAAATATCGCTCTTCATAGTTGCCATTTTCTCCTCTATAGCAGAAATTGGCGAGATTAAGGTGGCATCCTCGTCTTTAAATAAAAATGTTTCGGTATCAAAGCTGTCACTTTCCAGTGCCACCTCGCGATATTTCAATTCTGCTCATAGTTCCATCACTTTCAGGTCACTTAGTCTCTTGGCCATTTTTACGTGTCTATTTATTTATATTACCCCACACCTGACACCAATGTCACGTTACCCTCATTTATTTAAACGTTTGTATTACGGGTGGGATAAATTTATGCACACGGTATATCTAATTACGTAATTTATTCATACACTCAACTAGTCACTTATACTTAATTTATGTACACACTTAATTAAACTCATTCATAATAAATACACTAATATTCACTAACACCTAATTCATATAAGTACTTCTTCACTACTGTTTATGTTCACATCTATTCGTTATGAGATTAAACTGTAAACTAAACTGCAGTTGGTAGGTAATTTCTTATATAGTAAGCGTCCTTCTAGTGCCTTCTATTGAGGAAGTTTATCGATTGCGGCTCCCGACAAACAATCGACCTTCGTGGAAACCTCTACATAAAAACAGTACAAAAAGTAATGGTAAATAGTTCCAGGAAATCGGGCGCATTCGCGAAAATTTTAACTTTCGTATATAGTGTTAGACAGAGTCGGATTCAGGGACAACACCAGTGTACGATTTCGTAGCAATATGTTGTTTGGTTCCAACTATATAGTATTTATCCACATCCACGCAAAATACGACATAGGAAGGCACTGCCAAGAAAGGTCACTAAAACTTTTTTAAGAAAACAAGATACCTGATAGTTTGAGCCCAAATCTAATTTTCTAGGTGTAATAATTTCCAATGTTCTCTATTTTTTCCTAAAAAGTTGAAAAATGGGAAATGGCAAGTTTACGTCCAAAATATCAGGTATAATGATGTATATACGGAGAAATTAATGGGAGATGAAGTTGTAGCAAATTTAATTACCTTCATTTTGAAACTACAAGTGTGTTCGTAGGCGTGATAGTTTAAGTTACAATAAAATGACTATTACTCTATGTGCTTAATATCTAGTTACATATATTATGCTAATCTAAATTTATTCTAAATGAGAAAATATGCAAAAATATTCACAGCAACTATCATTTGAAAAACCTTATATTATTTGACTGCAACTAGGCTCACCTGTTGATCTTAAGTTAACCTACGCGTTTTCTTGATTTCGACGAAGGGGTCTCCCCCTCGTTGATGTCGATGGGGAGGCTTATGCCCATTCGCAGAGCATGAGAGACATCAAACAATTCTCCATTAGCGTCATCGGAATCATCAAACACTTCTTCAATAACATCATTGGGGGGACAATCGTGCATATGCTCCCCTTAATATATTTGCAGAGTGTAGAGCACTTCATCCCAGCCTTCGTCCAAGAGCAAGGCCCAGTTATAACCTTTCTTACACTTGTGATAGTGGCTTTTCAGAAGAAGTTTAGGGACTGGGGGCGTGGATGTCGTGGTTGGCATCAAACCCGAGTCTGTTTGATGCTATTCCACATCACTAGTGATCTTGTGCACTCCCCACCACTTTGGTAGGTAGAATGCAAGCTAAATTTATTTTGTTGCACTCTGAGGCCCTCACAAATAGGGTATTGCGCAGAATGGTGCAAGGGCCCTTCCAGCTGGTGAACGAGGTCAAGGTTTTGTTTGAGGACACGAATTAATTTCTCAATGTTCCCTACCTAAAATGGACAAAGGTGGTATCGCAGCCACTATATGCATGTAGGAAAAGCACCATGCTTGGCGGGAGGCCATCAATCCTGCTACTGAATGAGGTGGAGGAGAACTGAGTGTGATCTGACCCTCCTTTGCCACTTTTATGTATACGTACATTGACCCATGAAGTATGCAGAGTAAATAAATGTCCTCTCCAAACATTACATTGGTAAACGCTTAACTTTTTCAAATTACCATATCCACAATCAATATATCGGCATCCTCTTCTGCTTGCTTGCATCCGTCCCTCTGGAATTTATCCATCAACATTCTTATGAAGCCTTCCTTGTTGCTTCAATTGGACTGCAATTTCTCCTGTGGTGCTTTGAATATGGTGTGCATATCGAATAGTATTCTCCCTAAAAATGATCGGTAGCGGCGATATCGCTCAGCACTTCTAGTGGTTTTTAGAGTTGCATTGTAGGGATACGCATAAAAAAATACGGAGACATTAGAACCAAACTGGTTAATACCAAAGAAAGTATATGCATTAAAAATTATTCATTCAAAAAAGTTGTGTTTGTAAAACTGATTTGATTGTAAGTTCCCTTCAAAATTCGTTAGATTTTTTTTTGGTTGATGATCATAAAAGAATGTAATTTAATTTGCTACAGCCTCATCTACCATTAATTTCACCCTAGATACCTGATTACACCTGATATTTGGGTTGAAAATTTGGCATTTCCCATTTTTTAACATTTTGGGAAGAATAGAGAACATTGGGAGTCCCGTATATTGGGAGCTATTAGACCTAGAAAAAAGGATTAGGCCTCAAATTGTCAGGGATTTTGTTAGCTTAAAAAAGTTAACGCTACATTTCTCGTTAGAGCCTTCCTATATCGGTTTTTTGCACAAAGCTAATAGAAGTGCTTATATTTTGCGGGCTTTCAGCAATAACTCATTTTAGCGCAAATCTGGATAAATACTACCCAAACAACATACCAAAGAAGCAAGTTTACCGCAATTATTGCAATTTGGAATGTAACATATGACTAGCCTATATGCGGATGCCCGAGATTGAACTGCATTTGCTAACTTCCCCACTATAGTCGCGACGCTTGCGCACAATGGATTGGTTACGGACGCGCCGTGGCAAGCTCTAGTCTACTTGTGTTCATCGTCTTCGGTTGCCTTTGGCCAGAGTGTGGCGTATGCGTAGTATTGATTGTTTTGGGGTACGGCTGTCAAATGTTACCCACAATACTCAATCTAGCAGACGAAAATACGTGACAGACTGGTGCCGTAAGCTTAGACCAGTGACTCGGTGTCAGTGAGACTATATTGTAATCTATTATTGCTTTATACTACAAAACAAATAAGTTTTTGCTAACCCCATACGAATTACTCAAATAAGTTGTGAACGCGCACTTTTCCGCTTAAAGTGAATTAAAACAAGACTATGTTTTGGTCTAGAGTGCATCGCGAAGAAGCGAGATTTTGAAGTTTTAATGAATGAAATTTCGGTGTGATGGATAAATAATTAGATTAGATAGAGGAAGGGCTGCGACTGTATTGTTCCCTATCGTCGGCCACTTGAATTCACCATCTTACTGGGAAACTGCAGAAAATATGCAACACAATTTTTTTTCATTAGATTATGGAATATTTTTCCAAATATAATATTGTGTGGTTTTCATTATCACTCAATCGTTCCGAATTTGCGCCATCAGTGAATTTGGTTGCGCCTTTTTGGGGTACCCAGTTCGACAGTGATCGAGTATGAATAAGTGAGATACAAGAAGCAAATACTGTCTCTCTGGGTCGGGCACTCGCAATATAGGAGTATTAAATGTTTGCTTTGAACGATATTATTGTAAAAGTTATAATATGTAACGCCATCTTGGAAATACTCCCTCAGATAAATTACATAAATCTTTTCCGCAGGACATAAGCAAAAAGAAAAATATTTTCCAACCTTCGCCAACCACAAGTATCAAGAATATAACCTTAATATCCAATTCCTCGAACAATGACCCGAAACCGGAGATGGTGACAACTTATCTTGCCGAAATATCTCCAAATATAGTGCCGCAAGTTGTACCACCAATTCAAAAACTAGTGATACCACACGAAGCGATATCTAAAAGAATGCAAGATTTAAAGGCAACTATTGTAGCCTACAAAAGAAATATTTCGCAGATAAACAAACGAATTTGTGATGAGTGCAAAAAATGTGAAAATGCGGCTTGTTTGAATGATTGCTACTCTAAGGACAGAAAAGCAGGTGAGCGATTTAGTTTATCCATTAATTATTAAGACATTTTCTGATTAGTGGTCAATATACATATGATCATAATTTACAGTTTGGTTTCTAGACTGAGTGGAATCACTCATATGAGCCTAATGAATAAAAAGTGAGCAATTACTTGGAGGAATTGCGTCTTAGAAAAAGCAATTGCGTAACTAGCAGATGCTATAAGCGAAAGTGATTGCTGAATCTTGACATTAGTAAAATTTTAAAGCAAATACTGCGCTTCTTACATCTCAGTAGCAATTGCTTTCTCACAACAAGTCCGAACGTGTCCTATGACAGTAAATCTTGCTTTTCACTGCCCAAAACTCCAAAACATCGTTCAATTATTATACGTTCGCAGCAGAAATCTTTATTATAATATTGCTGCTCGTGGTTTGTAGAATTTCTCCAGGAAGCCATAATCCATGGCGACATAGGATAGCCATCATCTCCTAATAGTACACATCCTTCTGTGCAGTTTTTAATAATATTGTATATATTTGTTTTTGAAAATTCAGCTCCTGCTAAAGCCTCGTAATTGGCAATCTATACTGAATATTTCTTTTCCATTACAAGTGACCTGGGGTCTGTAACATAAACTATACAATTGTAACAAGTCTACAGGTTACAAGTGATCTGCCCGTAAATACAAGTTCTACTTAATTCGGTCTCGCAATACGAATAGTTACAATTGTGAAAATTGAATAATTTTCTAAATATGTAGCTACATATGTACAAAATGGCAAATTAATTTTTGCAGTCGGAAGTTTGTCCGATACGCCGTAGCAAAGACTTATGCGGATTGCAAGAGCTCACTTCGCTGGCGGAATTCGTAAGCTTCGTTTCGACAGTACACTTCAGAGAAAAGTGTGATTATTACTGCTTGTATCGTCAATTCTATATATGTAGCTATTTTGATTTCTTTCAACTGTTTTATGCTCGCTTAAGGCTGAATCTTTAACTGGATTCAATTTTGATTTTAATATTGATTCAATCATTATTGTACCTTTTGCGCTTGTTTTTAACTAAATTTGGATTGTTTTATTTGTTAAAAAACTGTTATGATGGATCAGTATATTAGGGAATTTGAAACGGACTCTTTCAAAACATATTCTATTAATACGGACATTGAATTCTCTCACATTTTAAATGTAAATAAGGAAAATACTAGATTTCAAATATTAGGGTTAAATATACGCAGTCTATCTAAAAACCTAGATGAATTTAAGATACTCCTACAGAGTATGAATTATGATATGGACTGTATAGTTTTAAGTGAAACTAGAGAAATTCAGCATACAAGTTTATTTGATATTGAAAACTACAATCTAATTTATAATCAAAGCAAATTCAATCAGTGCGATGGGGTTGTAGTCTGCATAAAATCAGATTACAACTTTTCATATGATATCGTAGATATTTTTAATAATATTAAGTTATTACAAATAAAAATTAATTTTCAGTCAAATACAAATATTATCATCATGAGTATGTACAGATCTCCAGCATCTGATGCACGTGAATTTACCGAACATTTGGAAAATTATTTGGAACAGTTTAGACACAACAGTAATGACATGTACATTTTGATTGGAGACTTGAATATTGATATTTTAAAATCAAATGATAATATAACTGATAGCTATCTAAACGTTCTGGGCTATTCTGGATTTGTATCAACTATTAACAATCCCACAGGAGTGCAAGGTGAACGCAAAACTTGTTTGGATCATATATTTCTACGAGCAGAACAGAGTATGTATGAAAATATTATTCCAATAGTTCTAAAAATAAATATTACAGATCACTATACAACCATTTTACAAAGTATTTTGGAAAACAGTATTAAAAGAAACGAAAATGAAAGAAGAGTAGTTTTTATTGATGAACAAAAAATTAAAAATGAATTTCGTACATTAAACTGGCACCACGTGTACTCGGCCTAAGATCCAAATATTGCAGCATCAAAATTTTCACAAATTGTCCTAGAAGCTATAAAGAAATGTACTTATATTCGTAAAAGAGAAAGAAAAAACACAAAAATAGCGTCTTGGTTGACAAATGGTCTCCATTAACCAAAAAAATAAGTTATTTCAAAATACACTAAAACATCCAAATTATAAACTACTGCAAACAGAATATAGAAATAAATTAATTTCATTAATTAAAAAAACTAAATACAATTATTTCTCAAAGAAAATAAACGGAAATAAAGTTGATTCGCAGAGTTTATGGAACATTGTTAAGGAAATTAACCACACCAAGAAGGGAAGAACATATATAGATAGAATCAAAGACGAGCAAAATAAAATTTTAACAAGCAAAATTGATATTGCTAACGAATTTAATATAAAGTTCAAAGAAACAGGTAGAAAATTAGCAGAAAAAATAAAAAAGATAAACACTATAAACCAGTCCATAATCTCATTTCAAATACCTTTGTCTTTGCACCTGTACTTGGGCCCGAAATTGAAACTATAATACGAGAGTTGAAGAATAGAAAAGCCACAGGAATAGACAATGTTAAAACAGAAACACACATTAATATCAGAGTTTATTTCTAAATCTTTAAAATCTATATTTAACAAATGTATAGAAGAAGGAATATTCCCGGATAGTTTTAAAAAGTCAATAGTCATTCCCTTATACAAGAAAGGGGATGCCTTGGATATAAATAACTACAGGCCCATCTCTTTAATAACTCATGTTTCAAAAATATTTGAGAAAATTATCAAAAACTGTCTTGATAAATATAAAATCATTTCCAATAATCAGTACGGTTTTAGAGAGAAAGTGTCAACGCAAGACGCCATCCTAGCATTAACATCAAATAGTAAGCCATGCTTATGCATATTTGTAGACCTTTCTAAGGCTTTTGATACTGTTAGCCATCCTCTACTTTTGAAATCACTAGAAGACATAGGAATACGCCACAACTCCTTAATATTCTCTGAAAGCTATCTATCAAAGAGGCAGCTAGCTGTAAAAATAGATGATATATACAGTGATAGCGAAATTGTCGAATTTGGTGTCCCTCAATGAACTGTACTTGGCCCTGTACTATTCAATATATACGTAAATGGCTTGTTTTCGTTGCGATGCTCAGGACATATTTTGGGATTTGCTGATGATATCGCAATATTTTATGATTCTGATACATGGGATCATTTGAAAGCAAAGGTTGAAACTGACTTTTGACAAATAAAAAAAATGGTTAGGATATAAGTTATTAACAATGAATATTTTAAAAAAAATTACTTACCTTTTTCATGTAGCTCCTGCAACTCCCCAACTTTCAACGAACTCTGGATAAGTACTAATGAACCATTTATAATTTCACCTGTAAAGAGTATAAAGTATCTGGGGGTGAGTATAGACCAGCATATGGAATGGAAATCTCATATTGCGTTTCTGGTTATAAAACTTAGCTATATAAATTCAAAATACTCAAAGATTTACTACCTGTACATATTTTGAGAACATTGTGTCATGCTTTGGTTGATAGTCATCTTCGATACGGACTCCTAAGTTGGGGCAGTGCATTTAAAAGTCACTTATTTCCACTGGAAGTTTTACAACGGCGATTTTTAAAACTTATTTACTCTAAAAAAGCTCTTTATAACACAGATTATCTCTATTCTGAGACAGAAGTGATGGATTTAAGACAACTCTATTTTTACAATTCGAACATTAGGTATCACATAAATAAAGAAGCAGCACAACTTCCGTCCCACAACTATAACACCCGTCATCAACATCTTTTTACAATCCCTCTAATGTTAAAGACTCTAACACAACATACTTTACTATTTTTAGCACCCAGACTGTACAATAGTCTTCCACAGCAATTAAAAAATATCACAAATCCCAATAAATACAAAAAACTGCTAAAAAGACACATATTTGAGATTCATAGGCAAATCATAATAGATCTGTTCGAAAAATGACTCCTTATTTTGAGGTTTGGGAATTCAATGTGTTTATACTGATCCATTCATGTTATATTTTTGTATTTTTATTGTTATATTGTTATATTTTAGGTTTTATAATAGTTTAAGTTTAATGTATGTACGTAATGTTTTTTATATATCTTTTTATTTTCGTGTCCCGAAACAAGTGTGTATACCGCTTTACTCGCCACCTTATTAATGACATAAATATGTAACACACTTAAGTGAATGAAGCTTATATTATTATTATTATATCTAAAGCCGATTTCTCCAATTTGTTTTTCAAATTTCATGTATAAACCCGAATTTTTACGTTATTATTCACTACATATTAAGAATAACAATTTTAGAAAGCTTAACAGGTAGGTATGTCATTAACTATTACTTCGAACAGATAGGAAAAATTGTTGGCCATTCTTGAATTTAGAAAGTCGTTTAACAATCCTTATCATATTGTACGCTTTATCTGCAAAATCTACCGACTTCCAATTTATATACAAATGAACCTCAATGAGGAATATTATGAAGGGACCACTTAAAAGACATTAATTTGAAGTAAAGGTGAAAGTTCATGTCTCTTGGAATCTATTTATTATTTATCATTCACATCACATAAATTAATAAAGGGTAACTATAGAATTCCCCGTATGGTTTTTGAAGCAATAAATAATTATGGCTGTTCAAAAAAAACAATTTTCGTAGAAAAATCTAATAGTTTTTATTTCCTTTTTCATTTAATTAATAATAAAGAACACATTAATGTTATTTTGTTTTGTATACTCGATTTATACATGTGCCACAATTTATTATTTTTAAATCCAAATTCAAAATAATGTGTTACCCTCGTACGTATTAGCAGTCTCACGACCTTTAAAACTTTGCATGCGGAATGTACGTCGACTGCTCTTCCCGGTAATTGCGTTCACAACGTTGTCAAGTTGTATAGCTTTCTCGCACATCGTCAACTACCAAAATTAATTTGCCAACCTGTAATGTGAATATTATCCCTACCATATGCAGACTTGTTATGGCACGCTTGGGATAATGGTAAGAATATGTTATTCATGTAGATTGTATTATCTGGGGATTGCATCATTATAAGTTAGTGTGTTGCGGCGTTACTGTATAATAAGTCAAAACAAATTGTTTTTGAACGTTAAATGCAATTTTTAAAAAAAATTAGAGAAAATAAACACATCCTTTTCGGTGTTTTCATAGATAAACTAAGAAAGCAAGCTAAAGTAGCAAAGTGGAAATAAATGGCAATTGTGGCTCAAAGAATTTTATTTATAGTTTATTTCCTGCGGATAAGGATTGGACTTATGTAAACGATACAATATGGCTGGATTTGAAGAAAATTACAATGGTGGGTACAACTGTAACTGCAATTATTATTGTTATTGACTTATATATTTATAGGTTAACATTGATGATACGAAGAAAACTGGTACTGGTGGAATGGAGAATTTAACCGAAGCTAATAATATCTTACTAGAAATAATTGGTAAGGAGTCTCTTGTGCAGGATTGGAGTAGCTAAGTTGTTCAAAAAACATCAGGACCAGGCACGTAAAACCGTCCCCCAGGATAATTCTGAAGATATTGTCAACAAAAATTGACCAATCACTGATCACCTGACCCCATCTACTTCAAATGCAATGCAGTCACTTCAAAGCAAAATAATAGGAATGAAAATTAAATAACTCGTATTTTACAGGAAAAAGAAAACGAGATACTGCAAACAATTCCGCTTCAGAAAATTTTTGCTGCTATAAAACTAGAAAAGCTTCTATTGCAAGTCGAATTTCTGAAATTGAAAAATCATAGAACTAAACTGGAAATTGTAAAATTAAAACGAGAACTTCAACTGCCCATGTTAGAGATACCATAATATAACTACGATACTGAATATGGCAGCTGCTTTTACAATTGGTAATAGTACATCCTTACATAGTACGGACCACATAATGTTATTTTCGTGTTAATTTTGGAAAATACATATGAAACTTGTACATTCATTTAATAAACTACTATTTGTATGTTATGTTCGTTTATCTTCTAACTACAAGACGTTCTCATCATCTTCTTTTGCAAAATATTCAGTTTCGTGATTATTTTTTGAGATATTACATAGAGCTGCACAACATTTAGAAAGATTTGCGGCAAATACGCGATCGACACGTAGATGACTCAAACAAGGAAATGTTTCTTTTAAAATGTCGAACGTATTTTCAATTAATCTTCTTGTTTGTTTATGTGCACTGCTGAAATTAATCTGGGCTGGATTTAATGGATCTTCATATGTTGAGAAAATCGACCATTGCTTCAGCGGATGGGCGGAGTCTCCGAGAATTACAGTATTTGGATGAGGTCTCCAGCCATTTTCCATTATGCGAAATAAAGAACTATTTCGAAGTACCCCTGCGCCGTGAACACTACCGGGCCAGTTGACACTAACAGTAGAATGTGAGGTCTGGACCACAAACAGTTGATCGAATGTTTACCATGGCGATCCACATACGCTGGTTCGTTAGTAACGGGAGCGCCTATATTATGAGTGTTCCATCCAATGCACCATATACTTCAGGCAAACCGGCTATTGCATGAGTAGTGTAGCTATAAGGGTTCTGACTCACTACTTCGAAAAAGGTCCGCTAGGCGACGGTGGCGCTGCTGTCGTTGGCGCTGTCGTCCATTTTTTATCGATTTCGCATTTTTACAGATTTCTTTTTTCTGTCGTCCATTTTTCAGTCGGCAGATTCCTTTTTTTAAATTTTTATTCCAGTAGATTACAGATTTCTATTTTTCTGTCGTCCATTTTTTATCCGTTTGTGCATCGAAAAAAATGTTTGCCTTGAGTGAGATTCGAACCCGGGACCTCATCGTTCCCAGCCTTCGCCGTTACATCTCCGCCATAAGGGCTCCATTATATTTAAGTTTTGAAATCTAACTGTATAAGATACAGAGAGTCTGATTTCACCATACGATGTAATTTTTTCAATTTTTTCTTCAATACTCCCTTGTACTAATATCATTTTAGTCGCTAGAACATGTGAATCAAAAACAATGCGTCAAGCAGTTGAGTATATTCAGAATCCTTCATAAGTAGGTAATCATAGAAAAATCACATATTATTTTTAGTGACAATCTCAAGGATTTTGATTGGGACTTCTAAATTTCAGAATTAAAAGCGATGGCTTCAATCAACATACGAGTGTAAAAGTGCATTTTTATCGCAATAATATGCAAAGCATCCTTGCGCTCTTTATATACCGGTGTAGTCATAAAAGATGTGATTTTACACAGAGTATAGTAATAAAAATACTGCATTTTTTATACAGGGTGTGATCATAAAAGATGCCATTTGTCCTTATATACAGGGTATAGTCAAAAAAGATGTGATGTTCATATATACAGAGTGTAGTCATAAAAGAATCCATATATACAGTGCGTAGTCATAAAAAGATGCAATTTTATACTGGGTGTAGTCATAAAGTACCGTATTTTTTATATACACAGGTTGTAGTCATAAAAACACCGTATTTTTTCATAAAAGATGCCACAGGGTATATAAAGATAAGGACATTACAATGAATCTCTGCTATTACTGCTCAAATTTTCATCTGACAAACTGCATTGGTAGATTATTTTCACACACACGATGTTACTAGAACGACCACGACAACCACAACATTAACGATAACAACAATGATGACAACGATGACAACGATAACGATGACACCGACGACAACGACGACAACGACAGCAAATCCACTTTATTCGACAGCAGAGGACACCCAAAGCTTCGCATGCTTGAAATTTGTTGCTCGTACGACTACATTATAGTAAAATATGCCGTGACTTAATATATTATTAGACAGATAACACACATCAGAAGTCTATCAGACAGATAGCAGAGGGTTAACAGAATGGATAACAAACACACCTCAGACCCACATCAGTTTGACTGCGCTGGTACTAACAAATTTACTGCAACACTCGGTTTATATGAATTATTTTCCAAGAAACAAACAAAAGAGCAACATATTTGCAGATACTGATATTAACGGATATCTATCATGATAGAAGATAACATCTAAGACATCAGGCTTGCACCCAACTAAATTGATATAATTGAGCCGCTCTTCAAAAAGAATGCTACGCTAATAGAAAAATATCGAAGCAATGATTTCACAACTTTGTCATACACTGGATGTCATTTTTATTATAGATGCGGTGAAACAAGGAGCCAACTTTACCACTCAAGCAGAGGGGCAGCAGACACACATCACAGGGTTAGCACACATACACCACAGAGGCACCAGACATTCGCCACGTTATACGTTTAACATTTTTGGCATCAAACAGTACTCTTTTAAAAAAAAATATCAGGAATCTTGTATTTCCGAATTTCATTATGGATCACCCCAAATATTTAAAGGGACGTATGATACTGATGGCGATATTGATAATTTTCATAGACATTATAGCTATTTATAATTTAATCACTTAATATAATTAAGCCGCTCTTCAAAAAGAATGCAATGCAAATAGAAAAATCTTGAAGCGATAATTACACAACTTAGAGGTACAGTTTTATTGAATATTACTTTTCATTAAAATAGCTATTCTGAAATATTGGTATAATTTGAAACGTTAATAATAAACCACCGATTATTGTACCAAAATGTGATAAACAAACAATGCACGCTTCTTGAATGAGGAATAATCCAACAGAGGACGCTTCTGTGTCGAATTCATATAGCTAGGATAAAATTCAGTATAGTTGAAATATGCCCCATTGTAATCATTCTTGGTAAAATCCAACTGCATTCTTTCATTGGGATACAGGTAGGGAACGCATTAAAATATTTGAATGACAATATTCTGTATAGTGGTTGATTTGAGAAGACGATTTTGAGCGGGATGTCTACGTAAATTATAACAAATATATGTCTGAATATGATACTGAGAAACCATCATCGTACATACAGATACCACATTTTTTATACAGGGTGTGGTCATAAAACATACCATTTTTCTTTATATACAGGTGTAGTCAAAAAGATGTGATGTTCATATATACAGAGTGTAGTCATAAAAAGATGCGATTTTATACAGGGTGTAGTCATAAAGATACCGTATTTTTTATATATACAGGTCGTAGTCATAAAAATACCGAATTTTTTCATAAAGATGCCACAGGGTATATAAAGATAAGGACGTTACAATGAATCTCTGCTATTATTGCTCAAATTTTCATCGAACAAACCGCATTGGTAGATTATTTCCACATACAGGATGTTACTAGAACGACAACGACAATGATAGCAAATCCACTTTATTCGACAACAGAGGACACTCAAAGCGTTTGCATGCTTGAGATTTGTTGCTCGTACGACTACACTATAGTAAAATATGATGTGACTCATTATATTATTAAACGGATAACACACATCAGAAGTCTATCAGATAGATAGCAGAGGGGTAACAGAAGGATAACAAACACACCCCAGACTCACATCAGAAGTCTGTTTGACAGTGCTAGTACTAACAAATTTACTGCGACACTCGGTTTATATGAATTATTTTCCAAGAAAACAACAAAATGAAGCAATGATTTCACAACTTTGTCATACACTGAATGTCATTTTTATCATAGATGTGGTGAAAGAAGAACCAACTTTACAACTCAAGCAGAGGGACAGCAGACACACATCACAGGGTTAGCACACATACACCACAGAGGCACCAGACATGCATCACCGTTATACGTTTGACATTTTTGGTATCAAACAGTACTCTTTGAAACAAAATATCAGGAATCTTGTATTTCCGAATTTCATTATGAATCACCCCAAATATTTAGAGGGACGTATGATACTGATGGCGATATTGATAATTTTCAAAGACATTATAGCTA
>OY998178.1:149629554-149948159 GCA_963921935.1 Galeruca laticollis
ACAAGTAAGTTGGTGAGCAAAACTGTTAGTGTCTGTGTACAATAGCTCACAATTGACTACTCCCATTGTTGGAAGCATAAAATTATAGTGAAAGTCGTACATTCCAATTTTGGAAATATCGAGAATTGCCATATTCATATACATTGGTTTATTGAAAATGGAGATTTTTTAATTTTCCTTAAAGTCGGATCATCATTGAAAATTGTTCTATTGTGATAACGCGGACTAGAAATGAGATTTTTAGCACCATAACGACCATCATGGGAAGATACAAATTCTATGATTGCATATACATTCCTTACATTTTATGTAACACACAGCAGGTGAAATCTTTTTGACCCTCCGAGAATGTCATTGTTATTTTTCATATAAAATCTTACCTGCCCGTCGACCGTAAATTCTCTCTCCTATACAGACAAATCACAATATTTGAATAAAATTTTGTGAGTTCCATTACTAAAATTGTTAGTTTTGTAATCATGTTGTCGAAAGTGTTGTCACATTTCGGTATAATAATCCGTGCCTGAAGAGCGTAGTCTTACTGGGACTTGGGTAAAGCATATAACAGTTTAATTTTAAGAATTTACAAATACAGAAAATCATATAACTATATTAAATGAACATACAAATAACGTGATTAAATTATAAATAGCTATAATGTCTTTGAAAATTATCAATATCGCCATCAGTATCATACGTCCCTCTAAATATTTGGGGTGATTCATAATGAAATTCGGAAATACAAGATTCCTGATATTTTGTTTCAAAGAGTACTGTTTGATACCAAAAATGTCAAACGTATAACGGTGATGCATGTCTGGTGCCTCTGTGGTGTATGTGTGCTAACCCTGTGATGTGTGTCTGCTGTCCCTCTGCTTGAGTTGTAAAGTTGGTTCTTCTTTCACCACATCTATGATAAAAATGACATTCAGTGTATGACAAAGTTGTGAAATCATTGCTTCATTTTGTTGTTTTCTTGGAAAATAATTCATATAAACCGAGTGTCGCAGTAAATTTGTTAGTACTAGCACTGTCAAACAGACTTCTGATGTGAGTCTGGGGTGTGTTTGTTATCCTTCTGTTACCCCTCTGCTATCTATCTGATAGACTTCTGATGTGTGTTATCCGTTTAATAATATAATGAGTCACATCATATTTTACTATAGTGTAGTCGTACGAGCAACAAATCTCAAGCATGCAAACGCTTTGAGTGTCCTCTGTTGTCGAATAAAGTGGATTTGCTATCATTGTCGTTGTCGTTCTAGTAACATCCTGTATGTGGAAATAATCTACCAATGCGGTTTGTTCGATGAAAATTTGAGCAATAATAGCAGAGATTCATTGTAACGTCCTTATCTTTATATACCCTGTGGCATCTTTATGAAAAAATTCGGTATTTTTATGACTACGACCTGTATATATAAAAAATACGCTATCTTTATGACTACACCCTGTATAAAATCGCATCTTTTTATGACTACACTCTGTATATATGAACATCACATCTTTTTGACTACACCTGTATATAAAGAAAAATGGTATGTTTTATGACCACACCCTGTATAAAAAATGTGGTATCTGTATGTACGATGATGGTTTCTCAGTATCATATTCAGACATATATTTGTTATAATTTACGTAGACATCCCGCTCAAAATCGTCTTCTCAAATCAACCACTATACAGAATATTGTCATTCAAATATTTTAATGCGTTCCCTACCTGTATCCCAATGAAAGAATGCAGTTGGATTTTACCAAGAATGATTACAATGGGGCATATTTCAACTATACTGAATTTTATCCTAGCTATATGAATTCGACACAGAAGCGTCCTCTGTTGGATTATTCCTCATTCAAGAAGCGTGCATTGTTTGTTTATCACATTTTGGTACAATAATCGGTGGTTTATTATTAACGTTTCAAATTATACCAATATTTCAGAATAGCTATTTTAATGAAAAGTAATATTCAATAAAACTGTACCTCTAAGTTGTGTAATTATCGCTTCAAGATTTTTCTATTTGCATTGCATTCTTTTTGAAGAGCGGCTTAATTATATTAAGTGATTAAATTATAAATAGCTATAATGTCTATGAAAATTATCAATATCGCCATCAGTATCATACGTCCCTTTAAATATTTGGGGTGATCCATAATGAAATTCGGAAATACAAGATTCCTGATATTTTTTTTTTAAAAGAGTACTGTTTGATGCCAAAAATGTTAAACGTATAACGTGGCGAATGTCTGGTGCCTCTGTGGTGTATGTGTGCTAACCCTGTGATGTGTGTCTGCTGCCCCTCTGCTTGAGTGGTAAAGTTGGCTCCTTGTTTCACCGCATCTATAATAAAAATGACATCCAGTGTATGACAAAGTTGTGAAATCATTGCTTCAAGATTTTTCTATTAGCGTAGCATTCTTTTTGAAGAGCGGCTTAATTATATCAATTTAGTTGGGTGCAAGCCTGATGTCTTAGATGTTATCTTCTATCATGATAGATATCCGTTAATATCAGTATCTGCAAATATGTTGCTCTTTTGTTTGTTTCTTGGAAAATAATTCATATAAACCGAGTGTTGCAGTAAATTTGTTAGTACCAGCGCAGTCAAACTGATGTGGGTCTGAGGTGTGTTTGTTATCCATTCTGTTAACCCTCTGCTATCTGTCTGATAGACTTCTGATGTGTGTTATCTGTCTAATAATATATTAAGTCACGGCATATTTTACTATAATGTAGTCGTACGAGCAACAAATTTCAAGCATGCGAAGCTTTGGGTGTCCTCTGCTGTCGAATAAAGTGGATTTGCTGTCGTTGTCGTCGTTGTCGTCGGTGTCATCGTTATCGTTGTCATCGTTGTCATCATTGTTGTTATCGTTAAAGTTGTGGTTGTCGTGGTCGTTCTAGTAACATCGTGTGTGTGAAAATAATCTACCAATGCAGTTTGTCAGATGAAAATTTGAGCAGTAATAGCAGAGATTCATTGTAATGTCCTTATCTTTATATACCCTGTGGCATCTTTTATGAAAAAATACGGTGTTTTTATGACTACAACCTGTGTATATAAAAAATACGGTACTTTATGACTACACCCAGTATAAAATTGCATCTTTTTATGACTACGCACTGTATATATGGATTCTTTTATGACTACACTCTGTATATATGAACATCACATCTTTTTTGACTATACCCGGTATATAAGGACAAATGGCATCTTTTATGATCACACCCTGTATAAAAAATGCAGTATTTTTATTACTATACTCTGTGTAAAATCACATCTTTTATGACTACACCGGTATATAAAGAGCGCAAGGATGCTTTGCATATTATTGCGATAAAAATGCACTTTTACACTCGTATGTTGATTGAAGCCATCGCTTTTAATTCTGAAATTTAGAAGTCCCAATCAAAATCCTTGAGATTGTCACTAAAAATAATATGTGATTTTTCTATGATTACCTACTTATGAAGGATTCTGAATATACTCAACTGCTTGACGCATTGTTTTTGATTCACATGTTCTAGCGACTAAAATGATATTAGTACAAGGGAGTATTGAAGAAAAAATTGAAAAAATTACATCGTATGGTGAAATCAGACTCTCTGTATCTTATACAGTTAGATTTCAAAACTTAAATATAATGGAGCCCTTATGGCGGAGATGTAACGGCGAAGGCTGGGAACGATGAGGTCCCGGGTTCGAATCTCACTCAAGGCAAACATTTTTTTCGATGCACAAACGGATAAAAAATGGACGACAGAAAAATAGAAATCTGTAATCTACTGGAATAAAAATTTAAAAAAAGAAATCTGCCGACTGAAAAATGGACGACAGAAAAAAGAAATCTGTAAAAATGCGAAATCGATAAAAAATGGACGACAGCGCCAACGACAGCAGCGCCACCGTCGCCTAGCGGACCTTTTTCGAAGTAGTGAGTCAGAACCCTTATAGCTACACTACTTGCATGGAATCTTTGAACAGCGTCTAGCATATTATGAGGTTATGACACTATTTCGTCGAATTTTATCTCATTAACAGCACTGACAGTGTCATGTACGCATCTACGCACAGTCATTTTTAATACCCCATGCAAATCGCAAACACCGTGGTACTGACCTCCATTTCCTAACCAGGGCAAAGCAATTAATGTCTCCTGCGGTGGTGTCAATCCATACCCATCGAAATGTTTTATTTGCAAGGCATGGCCCAATATCCCGAGGGAGACTTTCAAATTGGTATCGGCTAAGACGAAATCATTCGTTATCAGTAGAAAAGCGAATTCTTTCCTAATATTAAACCGATATTCTCTAGGCACATTTTCATAGTTAATTTCGGAATCACTTGACCACATATTGCGGGATACATTCGTACGTGTTCACAATACGGGAATTGTCATAATACTGCTGTGAAGTGTGCACTTACCCAGAGTTGAAGAGAGGAGCTAAAACATTATCTACGCTTGTTAAAAATTATGTAACACAATTGTATAAGTGTTACCTTTGTTTAACAGAAAAAGTTGACATATACAGAGATTTTTCCGTAATTACTGGTACCGTATCGGTAATTACAAAAAGGACTGGAATATGTAAAAATTACAAGTCGAAGGCTTAATCTGCAAACAAGCCACTTGTTATCAAAATCGGGATTTTTTATTAAAATTAATCTTCATTTTATTCTTAACGTTTCTATAAAACGAGTAGTCCTTATTTTAACTTGTAACAGAATAATTCCATGCATAAAAATAAACCAACTCCAACAGCTGTCTGCGCAATACCGAAAACGAGACAACTGGTCAGTTTCTCGCTCATTTGCATTAGATCTGTATTGGCATAGTGTGGTTCGGTACTAGATTCGTGGTTATAATCAATACAAATAGAATTATTGCTGTTAAAGTTACATTTTTTTAAAGAAGTTTCAAATGTAAGTATTTTTCATTATTTTTATAATATGGCGGCGAAATAGAATCTTTTAATATATAAATAATATGAATGATTTTAATTTTAATGGAGTTAGCTTCTTTTCGATAATGTATTCGAGATACACAATAGATTTAACGTCTTTGTAGAAACTCTTTTTAGATACGGTTTTGAGACTATACACACATTTTTATCAACAATAAAGTAGTTAATAACAATAATAGGCCAAATTTAACAAAAACGGAGATATAACTAACGATAAAAAGCACTAATAAACCTGAGGTAGGGTACCTCGAAAATATTAATTTGTCACTCTTACACTGTAAAAAATAACTTACAGTAATAGGGTACACAGTACACACGTTACTACTTCCTTTTTTGACCGAATTTGTGAGCAATCATTTTTCAGTACATACATGGAATTTCATTTTATTACAGATGATACGTTCACGTGGTCAAAAAATGGTAGATTATGCCTGACGAAATACAAATAATATCACAAAATGTGGAGTTCATAATGTTTCTGCCAATCAAACATGCAATAATGAGTTAATTCGTGCAGATATAAATAGTAATATAGGAGACAGTGTCGTACTGCAAGAGGATACGACGGAAACCTCAGGACTTCAAGCAGTGGGTGATGATTTAATTTCTAGTGCCGTTTATAAAGTACAAGACGTGTTACCTATTACTATTAACATGAACGATGTAGAATATTGTGATGTTTTTATTATTTAATTAAACGTTTTTATTAGGGGCTGAATAAACTTTAAACAGACGGTATGGCTACTTACTAATTTATTTAAACACTAGACTATTCACTAATTATATACACAGTATATTCACTTAAACTAATTTATATAAACAATTAACTAATTTATATTCACTCATTCACTGTTTGCTATTTCGATGTATTCTTGTTTATTTCACGAGATCACTTTATCAACTCACTAACTCTTCCTGGTCTTTTTCACTAGATAACTCTAGATTGCGGCTTACTCAAAAACAATTGGCTTTCTGGCATTTTCTAGATAAAACTGGTCACAAAAACAATGGGAAGATAGTCACAATCGTAAACAATTCTAAGAATCCCTGCGCGTCCGCCATAATTTTAACTTTCATACCTGGCTTAGACAGAGTCGGATTTAGGCACTATACCAATGTGCTCTTTCGTAACATTACTCTCTCCTTAATTGGAAGTTCCTCCTGGAATTCTTGTGTAGCCGAGACTGGATGTTTGAATCGGCAACTGGCCCCATTTCTACACTTTCCGATCTTATGGAAATAGCAGGGCACCGTCTTCATCGGATACTGATAACGGTGGTCGTAGCTGCAAATTAATATGTGGACTCCGGTATCTCGAAAGATAACCTCTACCATGTTCCTGATGACTCGCCAATCCAACTGGTTACTCGCTATTTTAGGCATAGCCAGTTTCTTCACGCTGGATTACAACACATGGTCTCGTAGGTTTCGAAGTGCTTCCCACACATCGCGGTAGGTAGATTGATCTTGAAATTAATTTTTAGTTACCACGTAGAAGACGTACCTGGAATTATGTTTCAGTTTCAGTGTCTTGCCTGGGACTGGAATCTGGTCTTCAAGTTTTTCTAATTGCCCGAACTTCTTTCGAAAGACGGTTGCCAACCCTCGTGCGTTCTTGATATGCCAGTGAATAATCTTCCGGGAGAGTGAACAAATCTTGTTCCGCGGTGACTCCATATCTAGCTTTCCCGGTACCTCCATACGCGACCATAAATTCATCGAAGGTAGGGTCAGACACATCTCGAATATGGTTTACTCCTTTCTCTAGGACATGGTCTCCTTCGAATGGCGCTAGTCGGTTTTGGTGATTTACTTTTGGTTTTCCATTGGGGGTCCTGCTTATGCGATATATAACAACATTGATCCTTTGCTTGATTAAGTATGGACCTTCCCAGGATTTTTGTAATTTTGGAGAAAATCCTTTTCTCCTCGTCGGTTTGTGTAACCATACTTTGTCCCCTTCTTTAAAACCGCCTTCTGTGGCCTGCGTGTCGTACCGACTTTTCATTCTATCGCTGGCAACTTGAAGATATGTTCGAACTAATTCATGAATGTCGTCCAGCCTTCTTCTCAATTGGATCACGTAGTCTTCTCCTGCTAGATCTTCTCCAGACCGACAGCCAAATTCCAGGTCACAAGGAAGCCTCATTTCACGTCCAAACAGGATTTTCGCCAGTGTTTCACCTGTGGACTCATTGACGGCAGATCGATAAGCCAATGCAAATAGGGAAAGATATTGGTACCAATCTCTCTGATGGCTGGATACTACTTTGGACAAGTATTTTCCAATAGTCCTGTTCATTCTCTCGACCATTCCCTCTGACTGTGGATGTATTGCTGTTGTCCTGGTCTTCTTCATTCCCAGCTTCTCGCAAATCTCCTGGAATAGATGACTTTCGAAATTTCTTCCCTGATCGCTGTAGACTTCCAAGGGCACTCCATATCGGCTGATAAATTATTTCACCAATACATCCGCGACAGTTATGGCCTCTTGGTTCGGGATAGCGTAAATTTCCACCCACTTTGTGAAATAATTGATTACGACCAGTATGTATTTGCCACCATTTTCGGTCGTCGGAAATGGTTCAGCGATATCTGAAGCAATCCTTTCGGAAGGGCTTCTAACATTGTACTGTTCCATGGGTGCCTTTCTCCTGCGATATGGTCCATTACTCGTAGCACGAGTCGTACATTTCTTACATCAGTCCTTCCCATCATCGGAGCTGTTCATCCAATAAAACCTCTCACGGATTCGCTGGAGGGTTTTCTTCACTCGCAGATGACCTCCCGATGGACTGTCGTGTAACTTCTTTAGTATTTCAGCTACTCTTGTTCTCGAAATAACTAGCCGTCTCCTTATCTCAGAACCATCATCGTTTTCAAGGACTCTTTTCAACAGCCCTTCTTCCAGGACAAGGGAGTCCCATTGAGCCCAATATGCCTTGAGTGTCGGTGAAAATTTTGACACTTCTTGCCAGGTAGGTCGCCGATTTTCTCCCTTCCATTGCTGGATCATCTTCAGGTGATGATCATTCTCCTGATCTTCTCTGATCCTGGTGGGTGACAATTCTTCGTTGACTACAGTAGTTCTTGAAACTGCAACTTCCTTAGATTTCGACTTGTTGCATTGTGAATAGTCTACAGGACATGACCGTCTAGACAAAGAGTTGGCTTTTCGGTGATTCACATCAGCTGGATGTCACCCCTGTCTGATTTCCCCTGTGACTGGAGTTCTTGGGTTACAGGAGTCTTGAGGTGCTTAGACGGACTGCGTACGTGCTCTAGCTCGCCACACTTCCGGCATTTGATCTTCTTCGGCTCCTTGTCTGCAATACCTTTCAACAAGTTGATGATCTGGTCAAGTTTGTCACCTTCTTCCTGTATGGTCCTACCTTTGTTGTATCCGGAAGCCATCGCGGCTGCTCCATATTCAAGAGCAGTAGTCAATGCGTCGACTAATGTTTTGCCTAAACATTCCATCATGTTGCTGATGGATCAGCAAATCGAACTAGTCGTGCAATATCCAGTTCATACTCTTGAAGAGTTTCGTCACGTTTCCACCTTCGGTTCTTCAGCTGGAATTGGTACAAGTGCTCTAGATGTTCGTGGCCATATCGCATGTCCACCTTTCCTTCAGCTGCTCGAAATCATCCATTTCTTCAAGTGGTATCGTCTGTAGTACATCTAAGACATCTCCCCGAAGCGCGATAGTTAAGTTCACTGCCTTCTCTCTATAGGACCAACTATTCACTTTAGTGGCTGCTTCAAATTGTTTAACATAATTGGTCTACGACATTTTTCCATCGAACGTTGGGGCCTTGACTCGGGTAAAACTGCCAATGTCTTCTAACCTAGGGTGTGGCTTGCAAGGTTTTGTTTGCTCGTTCTTCTTTTCTTCCGCTGGCGTGTCTTGAGTTCTTATATCTGTCATCTTTCTTTCTAACTCCTTGATTTTCTCGTCCATCGTTGTCATCTTATTCTCGACTTTCTCGTCCATCGTTGACATCTTATTATCAATTTCAGATTTTAGAGACGAAATTTCATTTTCAACGTCAGCAGCAATATCGTTTTTCATTAGTAAGATATCGGCAGATATATCGTTCTTCATAGCAGAAATATCGTTCATTATAGCAGAAATATCGCTTTTCACATTCGTTGAAATCTTCTCTTCCATTGCAGAAATCTTCTCGTCCATGTTCTCTTCCATGGCAGAAATCTTCTCGTCCATGTTAGCAGAAATATTATCAGAAATTGACGAGATTAAGGTGGAAGCCTCGTCATTAAATAAAACTGTTTCTGGATCAAAGCCGTCATTTTCCAGTGCCACTTTAAGTCGTTCTACTAATTCACTTTTCTTACCGTACGTTTCCAGCCCACGATCTTCCAATTCTGCTCTTAGTTCCGCCACTTTGAGGTCACATAGTCTCTTGGCCATTTTTACGTAGCAATTTATTTATATTACCCCACACCTGACACCAATGTAATATTTTTATTATTTATTTAAACGTTTTTATTACAGGCGGGATAAACTTTAAACACACGGTATGGCTACTTACTAATTTATTTAAACACTACACTATTCACTAGGTATATACACAGTATATTCACTTAAACTAATTTATATAAACACTTAACTAATTTATATTCACTTATTTACTGTTTGCTATTTCGGTGTATTCTTATTTATTTCACGAGATCACTTTATCAACTCACTAACTCTTCCTGGTCGGTCCCTTATATATTAGTGCTTTTTCACTAGATAATTCTTGATTGCGGCTTACTCAAAAACAATTGAATTTCTGGCATTTTCTAAATAAAACTGGTCACAAAAACAATGATAAGATAGTCACAATCATAAACAATTCTAAGAATCCCTGCGCGTCCGCCATAATTTTAACTTTCATACCTGGCTTAGACAGAGTCGGATTTAGGGACTATACCAGTGTGCTGTTTCGTAACATTATAATATTCACAAAGTTGAGGTCGTGAGCTCTAGGAAAATTATTCTCTTTCTGTGGACTCAATAAGTGATGAAAGTAATTGTGATACTCGATTAGTACCTTACTCAGATTCAGAATCTGAATATAGTAGTGATGAACCAGTTGAAAAATTCAAAAGGCGTAAAAGGTGTCAAGTAAACAAATTCAATTGGACAGATCGAAAAAACGCTAATAATAGGGAAAAGGGAAGAACATACTTCGGCAAAAAAAAGAAGAGGGCAAGTGGAATAATGTACCAAAGGGTTCGCGAGCAATAAAAACTAGATGCAAATGTGTAAGAAAAGAAGGGAGTGCATTAAAATGTAATTATATAACAGAAATAGATAGAAAACCAATATTTTACTTTTTCTGGTTAATGAACTAGGAAGAAAAAATAGTGTACATTGATAGCTTGATCAAAATTATACCGACTACTAGACCAAGACACAGAAAAGTTGAAGATGAATCTAAAACAGACGTACCAATGATTTACAATTTACGTGTAAAAGATATTGCTTAGAGAGTTTGTAAGACAATGTTTCTTAACACATTAGATGTAGGAAAGACAGCTATACGGTCCTGGAAATTGTCAACACAAGAAAATTTTGCTACTGCTAGACAAAATCAGCAGTCAACCAGTGAGGTAGTATCTTCGAGAAAAATTCGTAAGAATGCATATCAAGAACAACTTAATTCATTGAAACAGTTTTTGATAACTTTACCGAAGATTGAGTTCCACTATTGTCGTAAAGAGACTTCAAAATTATACCTATTACCTGAGTGGACTTCGAAGAAAGCTTTGTATGACTTATGTCTCTGACTGGTGTTCTTATCGTAATATACCGAGTCTGTCAATAGCAACATTTACCAATACTTTACATAAGGAGAATATTGCGCTTTTTCATCCTAAAAAACACCAGTGTGAAAAGTGTGTATTACACAAATTAAGTTTCATGTCTGACGAGTATCATCAACTTCATATTACAAAGAAAAAAGAAGCTTGTATCGAAAAAGAGAAATATAAAAATACAGAAACGTTTGTGTTTACTGTCGATCTCCAAGCTTTACTATCAGCTCCAAAATCGAACGTCTCCTCGCTCTATTATAAAGCAAAGCTAAACGTTCATAATCTTTGTTCATTTAACTTTAAACCCAAAGAAGCATACTGCTACTTATGGAATGAAACCGAAGGAGGTGTCTCAGCTGAGGAATATTCTACTATCTTAGTCAAAATGATAATAGATAACATTTTGGATAAGTTGAGTAGCCGCGACAACAAAAATAATTATTTATACTGATGGTTTTTACGCACAAAATAGAAATATAATCATGTCAAATGATTTGCTAAATATCGCCATGCTGCATCAGATTATCATTGAACAAAAATATTTGGAAGTAGGCCATATCCAGATGGAGGCAGACTCGATGCATGCCACAATAGAGAGGAAATTACGCAACAAAGTAGTTAATGTTCCTGCTGAATATGTTGAGATTTGCCGATATGCCAGAAAAAAGTCGTTACAATGTGAAATATCTGTCACACATTTTTTTTAAAATTTGATAGCCACGAGTTTTATCCATCAATTAGACTCGGGAAATAGAAGGACGATCCTAAGGTGTTAGATATCCGAGCGCTACAATACTTACCTAATGGAAGTACCAATTACAAACTACCGTTTACAGATGAGTGGACGCTACTTCCACAACGTCGAAATATACATATCTATCCACAAGAACTCTCCACAGTACCTAGTTTGCATCCAAACAAGATAGCTGTAACTACTAGAAAATTTCAGGATTTCAAGAGAACAATTTCTTCTGACTATCACTCATTTTACAATAATATTCCGCATAAATAACTTTTCGTAGTATAGATTAGTACGTCCTGAGTTTGTTTCATGACATAAGAAATATTTTTTTTATTTTCTTCCATTTTATAGCTGTGAAATTATGAAATAAATAATTTTTGCTTCCTTTCTCACTAATTTCCTTTTTTATTAAATATACAGGTGGTACTGATTTCATATTATTTAAAATATATAGATAAATACGTTAACTCCTTTTTATATATTCATAATGTAAACTTTGAAATAAGCTAATCCATAATTAAATAAAATAAAAGAATGTTGAGGTTTTATTGAGCTATTTTAGGTTTAACATGCGTTTGGAATGTATTATCAATAACTCACAACTTTCAAAAAGTGTTATATATGATTTGTTTCAAAAATAACTTGTTTCATGTCTCTACTGTAAAAACTGTGTTTTTGGAGTTAGCGCGTTTGCAGACTAAGCCGTCGAAGTGTAAAATCTATTCCATCAATTGTAGGATTTGTAGGTTCTTGTGTTACAGGGCCCTACAAGTTAATGCTAGAATATCCTTTTAGATTTATATGTTCATGAACCAATTCTTTAAACTGTGGAATAGTGACTTATGAACAGTCCATCATACCGATGGCGTTTGGAAAACGGTATCTCTCTGACCACAACTATTCAGCATTCAGAACAGCTTGAGGACGTCTAGTAAATTTAATAAAAATACTGGCCTTCTCCAAAACTGCTTTCACTACGAAACAAAATTTCTTACACACAGTAGTTTGGTGAATATCGAGTTTTTCAGCTACAGAATTTTGAAATTCCGAATCCAACAATTGCCGCAAAAAATTTGACAGCCCCGCGCCTTTCACCAGTAGCAGTCAAAAAATTATTTGCTAACCATTCAACATTTCAGCGATGGTAGGCAATGGCTACTATTTTTTTAAAGAAAAAGCTTTGACTAGACTCATTTCCTGAAAGGAAAAGCCGCTACTCCAGTTTCTATTCATTGGTTTTCCAGCAATTACCGTTTTAAAAAAAAGCTATTGCTTACTTTTTATTCATTAGGCTTAATATCTAGAGATTTTAATACAGATATTTCAAGTAATACCAAAAAAGTAGGCTTCCAACTAAACATTCTACAATTTACAGAATTGTTAGAATTGCAATCCAATACTAGAGAGTCAAAAGAAGTTAATATGTAGTACCATTTGTACCACCTTTTAACCTATATATTTCAATATTGCTTTGCGTAAGCCGTGTAGGTATTTTACTCCTCAATACATATTGAGAGTGTTTCGTGGAACATTTCTAAAATAGAGAGTTATTGAAGATCTGTAATAAAGGCTGCATTTATTAAAAGTTTCTTTATTAAAGTTCCTTTAATGTGACTTTTGATAGAGTTATTGGAAGTAGCAATACAAGAAAAAGAACTTTATTTTATCATGACATTTGGCAGCTTGGAAAATAATATAACCTATATATCTGTTTTTTCACTACTAGCTGTGAAGTTGACAGTTATTATGTCTTCCAGCCAACTACTGAGAAGTAGAATTTCTCTATTAGTGGTTATTAATTTTTTCTATTGTTAACCTAGGTCAATAATGGACAAATTCAAATGTTTTGAGAATTCAGGGATAATAGCTTAACAAAAAACTAGTGCAACATAATTTTGTATACCCAGGGGATTGTCTTTAACATATTTACTACTTGAAATTACCTAACAAGATAAACTTATTTCAATAAAACTGTCATTACTTTAAAATTCGCGGTCAACCAAAAATTTCTGATGACATAAGGAGTGCGTTCATAATATATGGGTGAGGTGAGGAGCGAAAACAATGTCAGTCAGACGTCGGAGTAAACGCCTAAGGAGAAATCAGTTTGAACGATTTGTAGATCAAAATTTGACATTGAAATGTGTTGTTTATTTTCCGTTAATGCAGGAAAACATGGATCGAGGAATGTTTTTACCTTCAACATTATCTTCAGTGAAAATCTTCTGTTAATAGAAACTGGTAGCTAACCTTGACCCACAGAATATCGATTACCGGTACCTTAACCTCTACAAATAAGAACATGTGTACATTGCACATATTATACGAATAGCGCATATCAAGGTAATAGTTTTCCCGATAGCAAACGGGGAACTTGGAGTGCACTCTCGTCGATTCTCGTGGTTCGTTTGTGAACGCTGTGATGTAGAGTGTGAAGTACATAGACAAATAATGTATATATATATATATATATATATATATATATACATATATATATACATATATACATATTTATTAAGTATATGATAATATATTTCTTTCTCTATGGTGAAGTATATGTTAAATGTTTTATGAACGCTCACTTTGTACCCAAGTGTTGTGAACGCACTACCGCTGTAATTGTTCAAAGTTCAAAGTAAAACATATAAACCACGTTTTTTGAAATTTTTGGATGTGATCGTATAACTGGTTTCGTTAATTCGTTGCACTTAAAATTGGTGATTATGAACTATAGGAATAATGGTATTCTATTGCTGTGTGATTAAATTATATATGATTTTTATAAGACATTTTTTTATTTTTGTCTTAAATTTGGCTAGTAGTGGAAAAAAATGTATATACACCACGGTGGTGAAGACATTTATAAACCTCGCACCTTATTCCACTCAGGGCAAAGCCCCTCGCGAAATAATTTTGGTGCTCGGTCGATAATAATAGTCTTCACCACCTTGGTGTATAATATACTAGTGTTTTTGTAAATAAATATGCTGCTTATTTGTGTGCATCTATTGTAATATTAATATATATAATTATGAAAGAATCCCACCCGTTCACCCTCCACTACAATGCTGATAATTCAGAAAGCTTTGGTGATACTTTCATCTCAACTAATCATTTATTCTCAATGTTTTTAAAAGTCAATTGAAAATGTAGGATCAACAATTTGCAATTGATTAATTATTTAGACGACTCCATTCCATGGTTATTTGCAGTTGAATTATGAATTATTATCTTGAAAAAATTATTCAAAATATTTCAAATTCGATAAATTTTGAGTAAATTACCAATTTTCTTCTTTGCGTGTAAATTTTTTTAAAACACTAATTTTATAACCATAGAAATCAATATTATAGAAACTTTATTGAGAAAATTTCTTCTGAAATATCTATTTGCAATCTTCTCTGAAGTAAAGTTAAACTTGGCAACATTACATATAGTTAAACTTATTTTCCGGCAGCATCTTAACAATCCACTATAGGTTTCAGCACCCATCTGTTTAGACCCAAAGTATGAAAAGCTGTTGATCTGTGTATTAAATATGTGTAAAGGTTTTTGTGTTCAGGTTGTTGATTAGTATGTCAAAATGTAAAGAGTTGTAGCTATTCATGTCTTTTGAATCAATAAGAAAGTTACGTTACAATACTTTTACATCGTATTATCACATGAGAAATTAATATAGATACAGTTCACTCGATCGAACCGTACATTCAAAAATCATTAACAAGAAATGTTCAGGCGAACAGTTATCTACATTTTTTATTATCCTTCTAACCGGACATTCAACCATTCTTATGGTTTTCGAAACCAACGTTTAACCCTCGCAGGGGACGTGTTCTGTATAAAGAAGAGTTTTGAATAGTAAGAATTACCGAGGACTACATATTTGTAGTGCATTTCCCTCGCAGAGGATGTTTCCAAGTTGTATATACAAATCCATTGCATTTTCATCGCCAAGGACGTTTCCAAGTTTTATATACCTACAAATTTTCACACATTTATTAGCAAATTGCGTTAAAATTGAATAATTTTAACCACGTTTCCGTTTATTGAATGTGACTTTTCCGGTAATTCGAAGTGAACAGGGATCTCAGTTATCAATAGTAACAGAAATGTTTACGAGTGAAAGCAATGGGAGCAAATACCTGTTTTAATATACATTAGTTTCAAGACAACCTTAAACAAAGATAAACGGTTTTGAATATCAAAACTAACTTTTCCGCATCTGTGAGATGCCCTGAACAAAATTATCGCTTGTATACACTTCGATGAATGTATCGTGCTAACAAACCGAAATTTCTACAAACATAATCAAAATTGTAGTAAATCTGTATTTGTAGGACCCACTATACTCGCTCAAGTCAGCTGAAAATCAATATTGTACATCTGTGAGACGCCTTGAAAAATATCCAATTATAAAATTGGTCACTTGTATACACTCTGGAGGCTGTATCGTGCTAACAACCCGAAATTACTCCAAAAAGGACCAAAAATGTGGTATTTCAGGTACCATAGCACCCGTTGTACTAGCTCTGGTGAGCTAAAAATCAATAAGGTTCATCTATAGGATGCCCTGAATAGTAATCAATCATAAAATTGGTCACATATACACTCTGGGAGGCTGTATCGTGCTAACAAACTGAAAATTCTCCAAAAATGACAAAAATTTGGTACTTCAAGTACCATAGCGGTGGTTGTACTGGCTTTAGTGAGCTGAATATGAATTGGGTTTATCTTTGAGACGCCCTGAATAATATTCCATCATAAAATTGGTCACTTGTATATACTCTGGAGGCTGTATCGTGCTAACAAACTGAAAATTCTCCAAAAATAACAAAAATTTGGTACTTCAAGTACCATAGCGGTGGTTGTACTGGCTTTAGTGAGCTGAATATGAATTAGGTTTATCTTTGAGACACCCTGAATAATATTCAATCATAAAATTGGTCACTTGTATATACTCCGGAGGCTGTATCGTGGTAACAAACTGAAATTTCTCCAAAAATGTCGTACTTAAAGTCCTATAGCACCTGTTGTACTAGGTATGGTGAACTGAAAATCAATAGGGTTCATCTTTGAAATGTTCTGAATAACATTCAATCATAAAATTGATGGTTTTTTGCACTCCGGATGCTGTATCAGGCTAACAAACTGAAATTTCTCAAAAAATTACAAAAATGTCATATTTCAAGTACCATAGTACCCGTTGTACTAGCTATGGTGAGCAGAAAATCAATAGGGTTCATCTGTGAGATATCCTGAACCATGTTCAATCATAAAATTGGTGACTTGTTGCACTCCGGAGGTTGTATAGTGCTAACAAGACATGTAACGAAAAATGACCGACGACAACGATGACGACGACACACACAGGATTTTGTTTCTAAAATCCGTTTTTTCGAGTTGTTTTTGATGAAGAGCGTAAAAATTTTTATTTCAAACTTTCAACTTTTTTTGGGGTAAAACAATACTTTTCTCGCTTATTAGATAGGTTGGGCGGAAAAGTATCTCCGTTCCGAGGTGATGTAAGTTCTGTAGGTGGATAGATATTCGTCAACTTCAACTGAGCATATGCCATAAAAATCGTGAAAGTTATAATAAATTGCAATTATAGCTATGGGATCAACGGGCAGACCCTCGGACGCTAAAAATACCTTTACACTTGTGGAAGTATAACCTTCACAACATACAAACGATGGTTGGTCATGTAGATAGGCGAGGAATAACTTGAGAGATGATAAAATAGCCGATTCTCCTAATATAGACATAATATAACGATTGCCTCCAGTAGAGGACTCCTGTGTTAATCTGACCGTAGGAGGAGTCATCGGGTCCAGCGAAAAGTTAGTGTTATTATGTGAATCTTTTGTAAACTGAAATGATTTATCACAAGAGAAGCTGTTTGATTCACATACGGCGATAGCATGTTTGTCAGATGGGATGGCTACTACTGCGGGACGAGAAGGGTCAGAACGTTTACTTACAGGCCGTATTACTTGATTAGCTTTCACAGGCTGAAGAAAATCCCTCGTCGGAGGAGGCGAGGCTTCTTGGGCAATGAAGATTCAACAGACCATTTTAATATATCATATATCATTGTTAAACAGTTTGCTAGCAGAAAATTTTTGTTAGAAAACCAGTTTTAAATGTTGATGTTTTTGATTCATTGCTTGAATTGATTAAGGGAAAGCAACGAATGAACTCTGTAAAACCCAGCTTTTCTTTTACATGATGTACAGTATGATTTGTGGTGAAGCCTGCATGCCTGGAATAATGGCTATCTCAGGAGATATTTCAGTTTGTGTAGAGGATGATGTAATATAGGTGGGACGCTTTTCTGATTATTGTTATTAATTTGGGTGTTCATCTATTTCACTAAACTGGATATATGAGTTAAATCACATTTCAAATTATACAAATCTTCTTTTATCTCCACTGAGGAGAAATCATGGATATGAATTTTCGTTGTTTCTCCGGAATCGTGAAAAAGCATTGAAGATATGTTGAAGAGATTACGTTCCATATCCCGTACTGATTTAAGCAACAAATCTGGCTTAAAGACAGAAAACACGTCGGCTATTTTCTTGATATCGTCTGTCTTCTTTTCCATAAGATTCCATTTAGATGCATTCTTTAATAACATATCGTATATCTCAGTAATAGTTGGTCGCTGTCAATTAACTGATTTATACGATTTGCCAGCGAGTCAAATATTTCATGGTGAATCTGATTCTTGGTTAAATCCGAAATTTTATCATTAAGGTATCTCAAATTAGGAGAATCGCAGAGTATACAAAAGAAGCGCAAGTTGTTGAACTTCTGGGAAAGTAGAATTTTTGTAGTAGCTAAGTCAAGTCCTGTACAGCTCATACAGAAAAATCGTCGACATTCACCGCTGCATCGAAGCTTATTATATGTATATTTTTCTAAAAATCCCTTACAGCAATTGTCACATTTGTAACCGGCCATATATAGATCAAAGTCACTGTCGATACTAAACAAGAACGAACTTACGCTAGTTAACAGTAACTAAAATAACGAAAATTAAAGCAAAACAAACACACGTATTGGGTAATAGTGGGGCTGCGAAAATAAATACAAAACAAATACAACCGATCGGTACGACACTTGAACTAGTACTGTCTTCCTTCATAACTGTAGGAACACTTTATTTTTGAAAGCACTTTTTATTTTTGCTTCACTTGTTCGTAAATGGTTAGAATCAACCGGAAAATATCGCATGTCCAACCTCTTCTTCAGCTGCTCGAAGTCGTCCGTTTCTTCCAAAGGTATCGTCTGAAGTACATCTAAGGCATCTCTGCGAAGCGCGATGGTTAAATTCACTGCCTTCTCTCTATCGGACCAATTATTCACTCTAGCGGTTGCTTCAAACTGTTTCACATAATTGGTCCACGACATTTTTCCATCGAACGTTGGGGCCTTGACTCGGGTAAAACTGCCAATGTCTTTAAACTTAGGTAGTGTTTCTGGCTTGCAATGTTTCGTTTGCTCGGTCTTTTTTTCTTCCTGTGGCGTGCCTCGCGTTCTTGAATCGGCAATCTTTTCTTCTAATTCCTTGATTTTCTCGACTATCGTTGTAATTTTATTCTCGATTTTCTCGTTCATCGTTGACATTTTATTCTCGATTTTCTTAACCATCGTTGACATTTTATTCTCGATTTTCTCGTCCATCGTTGACATTTTATTCTCGATTTTCTCGTCCATCGTTGACATCTTATCCTCGATTTCAGATTTTAGAGACGAAATTTCATTTTCAATGTCAGCGGCAATGTCGTTTTTCATTAATAAGATATCGGCAGATATATCGTTCTTCAAAGTAGAAATAATCTCGTCCATGTTAGCAGAAATGTCGTTCTTCATAGCACAAATCTTCTCGTCCATGTTAGCCGAAATATCATTTTTCATAGTAGAAATCTTCTCGTCCATGTTCTCTTCCATGGCAGAGATCTTCTCGTCCATGTTAGCAGAAATTGACGAGATTAAGGTGGAAGCCTCGTCATTAAATAAAACTGTTTCTGGATCAAAGCCGTCATTTTCCAATACCACTTTAAGTCTTTCTACTAATTCACTTTTCATACCGGACGTTTCCAACTCACGATATTCCAATTCTGCTCGTAGCTCCGCCACTTTGAGGTCACATAGTCTCTTGGCCATTTTTACGTAGCAATTTATTTATATTATCCCACTTCTGACACCATCAATGTAATGTTTTTGTTATTTATTTAAACAATAAACGGGTGGGATAAATTTTAAACACTCGGTATGGCTACTTACTAATTTATTTAAACACTAGCTCACTAACACTTAATTTATATATACTTAACTAATCGCTTAATTATTAATTTATATTAACTGTATATTCACTCATTTACTTGTTTATCTGTCAAGATCACTTTATCAACTAACTGGTCTGCTGATCGGTCCTTTTTATATATATATATATTAATTCCTTTTTTTTACTAGAGGATTCTAGACAAAAGCAATTGGCTTTCTGGCATATTCTAGATAAGACTGGTCACAAAAACAGTGTAGATAAGATAGTCACTATTCGTAAACAAATATAAAAACAACCTGCGTATCCGCCATAATTTTAACTTTTATACCTGGCTTAGTTAGACAGAGTCGGATTTAGGGACTATACCAGTGTGCTGTTTCGTAACAATACAATGGTTGAACAGATGATGAATGTTTAGATAATACAGAGTTTTTATAATCTTCCTGTTTTACAAAGAGTCATCGTTTTATTTATGTGGTGTCAGCTCCTTCTTCTTATGTAATTCCTCCCCTCTATTTTCTTCTCTTAGGATTTCTTCTTTGCTTTGGACTTCTTCCCTTATTTGTTTTCTGCCGCATTGCTGGAGCGATGTCTTGATTTTCTTCTTGAAGATCCATCCCAGTATTATTAAGATGGCAATAACGGAGGACAAGCCGCCGAAAATTCGTGGGTAGTGGTTAGATGTTGAAATTTTTAATGGTATAAGTTGTTTGACATAGTAGTCGTGAAAGTTCTAGGTAGCTCAGGGTGTTGGAAAAAAATAGCATATTTTTTGTTTGGGGCGATATATTCTTTCACGAAATTTATTATATCAATTTGTGAAATTTTTGAGGGTAGTGTAACATATAATCTAGTATTGTCAAAAATTTTTAAAATTTTAGTTTGGGTAGATTCTATATCTCCCATTGTTATGAATATTTGATTTTTGTACGCGTTTAATATTCTTTCAGTAATTGGTATGGAAAAAATAGGATTTTCTGCAGATGTATGTTTAGTTTCAATATCAGAATCGGAGTCAGAGTCTTGAGATTTATCTGGTTCTATTTGTATATCTGAAATAACGTTGATTTTTTTATTTTGGCTTTTAGTCGGCTCTACAATGTCTAGTATATCTTCCAGGTCAGGGCTACTGACTGGAGGTATTTTATCAGGATTTCTTAGGAAATTTTCTATTATTTCATCCGCGTCTCCTGCGTTATTTATTATAGATTCGTTATCGATGGCGTTTAGTTCTACACATGAATTTCTACTTAAAGCGTCTGCTGCTAAATTTGACGAACCTTTTTTATATTTAATTACATAATCAAATTCTTCTAATTTTAGTCTCCCCCTTACGAGCATAGAATTTTGGTCTTTTGTGGAGAAAAGCCACTGTAATGGTTTTTGGTCAGAATATAATGTAAACTTCCGGCCGTAAAGATATGGGCGAAAGTATTTGCAACTCTAGACTATTGCGAGAAGTTCTTTCTGAATTGTTGAATAGTTTATTTCGGCTGAATTTAGTGTTCGTGATGCATAAGATATGGGATGATTATGTTGCGATAGAACTGCGCCTATTGCGTAATTGGTGCTATCTGTTGTCAATTCAAATTCTTTGTCAAAATCTGGGTAAATTAAAACTGGTTCAGATGTTAATACATTTTAACATGTTGCAAAACAATCTATGAAATCTTTTGTGTGAACTACTTTTTCATTTTTCTTTAAACATTTAGTGATAGGTTTTGTAATTTTCGCTAGATTTTTTATGAATATACGATAGTATACCCTAACAATCCAAGAAATGATTTTGTCTTTTTGTGTTTTTGGTATGGGAACTTTTTAATCGCTGAAATTTTCTTTGGATTGGGTTTTATTCCCTCTGATGTTACTATGTGTCCTAGAAACTCTACTTCCTTTCGTAAGAATTCTGATTTATCCAGTTGAATTTTTAGTCTTGCCTCGCGTAATTTTGTGAAAACAAGTATTAAGTTTTGAAGATGTTCTTGAAGACCTGTGCTAAATATAATGATATCGTCCATATAGACCATACAGACTTTATTTTGGAGGTCTTTTAAAACTTCATTCATAACGCGTTGAAAAGTAGATGGTGCCTTTTTTAACCCAAATGGCATTCGTAAGAATTCATAATGCTCGTTGTCAACTGTGAATGCTGTTTTTGATAGATAATTTTCTTCCATTTGAATCTGATGAAAACCGGCCCAAAGGTTTATAGTTGAAAAATAATTTGATCTTCCAAGTTTATCGAGGATTGAATTGATATTTGGTATCGGATATCGATCAGGAATTGTTTTTTCGTTCAGTTTACGATAATCGATAACTAATCGATATTTTTGTTGTCCCGATTGATCTTCTTTCTTGTTCACTATTCACACTGGCACTGACCATGGTGAAGTTGAGGATCGAATTATGCCCTTATCTAACATTTCATTTATTTATTTATTTATTTATTTCTTGTTTGTGTATTTAGGGGTATCTTTATGACTTAGAATGTATAGGGATTTCGTCCGTTGTTTTAATTTCGTGTTTTGTCCGCGCCGTGAAGGATAATTTATCACCTGGTTTGAAAAAAATATCTGAGAATTTTCGACATAGTTTTATTATTTCAGTTTTTTCCTCCGAATTCATGTTCTAATTGAATCCCATATATCTATTTTTTGTTTTAATTTTTTATCGTATTTATCATTTAAGTTGAGAAGAGAAATAATATTGAATACATCATAACTGGATTTTTCGAATGATTCTACTTGAAAAGGTTCTTTAATATTTATAGAAATAGTTTTATCTGTTTTGTTTTGAATTTCTATTATAAGGCCAAATCCGTTTTCGGCATAAGTCAAAATTTGAGGTAGATACAGTGGTCCTAAATTACCTTCATGTATCAATATTTCTCCGTTGAAAATAGGGAATTTTGTGCTGTGCTTCTATCGAGAATGATATATTAGAATTTTCTTTTTGTCTGTATCTGATAGGGATTTCTGTATTTGAACCTATTCATTTATTGTTAATTAAATCTATATTAAAATTCATGTTTTTTAAATCATTTAATCCGATTATACCGTCGAAATACTCATGGAAATCAAATAAGAGAAAAGAGATATTGTAGTTTGGATTCTGAAATGCTAGAAAGTGTTGATTGGTATATGATGTCTTGACTACCTAACGCTGTTTTAATTTGTGCACTGATTTGACTAACAGAATTTGGATAAAAATTTTCTATAATATTAGGTTTAATAATAGAACGTGAGCTACCGGTATCTACAAGTAATTTTAAATTAGGATTATGAGTTTGACTGTATGGTAAAGCGTTATCTGAAGATATAATAATTTCTACTAAGGATTTTCTTGTTGTAGGCCGGTTTCTATAAAATTTTCATTTTAATTTTCATCATAGTTTATATTTTTGAAATAAGATGTTTGATTCACGTCTAGATCAGGATTATTATGGTCACTATTAAAAGTATCATAATTTTGGTAAAAATATTGTTCATTTGTGTATGGATCTGATTGATTGTATTCGTTTGTAAAAAGTTCTTCAGAAGTAAAATTTGGGTTTTGTCCATTATTTCTCAATGACTGATTTTGATTATAATTGTTATGATTTTGCCATCGTTGTCTTTGTGATAATATGGATGGGTTTTTAGAGGTTGTTGACATGGGTGTTGGTTTAGGAAGTTGATTCGTGGATTTTTGATTTGGTCTAAAAACGTTTTGTGGGGGTCCAAATACTTGACTGTTTGTAGGGTATTGTCTGGGAGGCATTTGTCTAGGTTGAATATTAATAGGTTGGTTAGGGAATTGTTTAGTTGGTTTGTTATTGTCGAATACGTTAATATTCATAAAATTTGGCTGCGATGAATAATGGGGTTGTTAGTAAGTGGGTTGCATGTGATTATGAGGATATAATCTTGGTTGTGGGAACGATTGTCGATTATTATTGTTATTAAATTTAGATGTCGTTATTCTATTATTGTCGTTTAGATTACCATATAGTTTTTCGAAATTTTCGAACTCGTTTACATAGGCCAATGCGTCTTCCAGTGAAGCTGGATTTTTAAGATGTAAATTATTCCTCAAGGTACCACTACAACCAGCGATAAAGGTGCTAAGTGCAGTTTTATCGTAATGGTTTATTTGGCAAATTCTTTCTGTATTATTAAGTTTCGGATTATTACTAATTTTTTGTGCAATACTACTTCTTAACAATTGAATTCTGCTACCCAAGTTTATCAGTTGTTCGTTCCTAAATGGTCGTCTCATTCTTGTTAGTTCCTGTACTAAACAATCAATATTTCTACGATCCGCAAAACTTTGTATAAGGGCCTCTTTTAATTTAGGCCAATCTATTAACTCGGCACGATTACCTACTAATATATCAGCTTTATCTATGAGTTTTTCTTGAATTGATTGAAAAATGTGTTTAGATAATTGTGCATCATTACATTGTCTATAATCATTAATAAGGTCTTCGCATCTTATCAAAAATGTATTTAATATATTGCTATTGCCGTTGTAAGATTTAATGTTATCAATTCTAGATTTTAAAAGATCCCAGTTCATTTCTGGAAAGTTTCGTGTAATATTTGAATTTCGATTTATTATTGTTAAATTATTTGTAACTTGATTATATACATTATTTTCGTTATTTATTTCTATATTTATAATTCCGCTAATTATTTCATCAATGTCACTCATTAAATAACTAAAATTAATTAAAAGCTAATGACTGTGATAGACTATTGTTCGTTATGAGCAGAACTTAACTATCTTTGCCAAAATCCTTATAAATAGGGGTTTGGAAAGGTAAAAGAGGAAAAGGCACTTACAGATTATTCGTCAACTCGATCGCTCTGCTCTCCTGTTCCTTTTTTCGTGATTCCCTGCTCTCGTTGCCACTAAGTCCAAAAGTTTTGAGTTCGGTTATATGCACTTAAGGTGTAGAAACTCCAAGGTCCCGAATTTCACTCCCGACACAATGCGAAACTGTTTTTTACTTATTCGAAACCCGCGCGTATCCTAATGACTGCGCCAATTATATATTAAAACTTTGAACTTGGGTTTTTAGAAACAATTTTACAACTATATTTAGAACTTAATTATACAATGGTTGAACAGAGAATGAATGTTTAGATAATACAGAGTTTTTATAATCTTCCTGTTTTACAAAGTGTCATCGATTTATTTATGTGGTGTCAGCTCTTTCTTCTTATGTAATTCTATACTATAAGGTATAATTGAAATCAGCCAATCAGAACAGAGACGGGTGCCAAATCCCAAAGTGGATTGTTTAGTGCTTCCCGGCATTTGGTATAATTAATCATACTAATATCGTTTACTTGAATTTTGTAATACCCGCAAATACTATCTTAACATATATAAGAAATTGTCGTGTTTATTACTGTAGTAAGTTGCGTTGTTAATTTTAAATATGTCACAGTTAAATCGAAATCAGTCCAAAAAGTATTAAATATGGAATAATGAAACGATTAATAAATTCCATTCATATTTCTATAGATTTTTCAATATAATGTTTATATAACAATCTTTATTTCAATAGGGAAAGATAATTCAAAAAGCATTTGGGGTACTGACTGTCTATCTCTAATATGTTAAATTTTCTATTGTCCTATTATAAATATTTCAAAAATTCTCAAACAATCAAATTACATTAATTACATTTATTCCATAAAACTGGTAATTAATAAGAATATATACTCTTATATATATACTCTATATATAGACACGAAACAAAACGGAATGTTCTTCATAATTGGTATTAATTGAACTTCTTTATAAAGTAATTAAACACAAATAAACTGCAATTTGTGTGGTTTCCCATTTTTATTTTTACCAGCTCCAAAATGCTTTATTACATTCAAAAATTACTTATTTTCAGGCCTTCCCAACCGCAATTCGGGTAAAAAATCTATAAAGGATTCTGCTTCGGTAGAAACCCTAGAAATGTAAATATTTCTAAGAAACAGAAAAGACAAGGTGAAGGTAATTAGTTACTATATTTTTGGCCTACTCCATCAAAAATATCCATTGTACTTTTATTTTCCTTTAAAAACAAAATATACTTTTATTTTGATATTCGATCAATACCAATATTAATGTAGCGTATCTCGTTATTTTGGTATTATCTGTTCAGTAGATGTATGTAAATTTTTAGTAAAAATATCAAATTAAATAGAACTGGCAGTAGTCTCAACTATCTGGAATTAAAATCTAACATGTGAATTTTTTAATTTCTTCATTCCTTTATGAAATGTAATCCTGTACTTCCTATAATTTCTATACATGCATCGTAACAATCAACGAATGCTAAATTTACGTATTACAGCAACTTTATACAAACAAAACGTATTTTTGCTATACTTTACAATTTTTAATTTGACTATTGTAAGGTACTCTATACAAAACGAGGCAATGTCAATGGAGCATTTTTCAAAATGATACAGTTTATTGAGTCCTACTGCCTACTTTTATTAGTCAGTAGCCGAACACAATTCAATTGATAAAATTATATTTTGTATAATTATTCCAAGCTAACAATAAAATTATTTAGGGAACAAATATTATTAAATTGTATAAGGATATCAGAAATTTGAATACCAAAAATATCTTTATTGACAAGATTTTCACTTTCACTACATAATTAATTAAGAGAGATTTCCTTGAAATTCAGTGCCAGCTTTAACCAGCTATTGCAGCAAAAACATTATTGGCTGTTTTTGCTGAAAAACATTGATTTGATTATTTCTGATAATCTTATCTCCAATGTTAATCAAAATTGTAATTAAACATTATATGTCAACAAAACAATAAATGATCTGCTTGCATCAAAGTAAGAGTTTTATTATAAACTATCATCATCATCATCATCATCATCATCATCATCATCATCATCATCTCTGTTCAGTCCCGGGGAATTATGCCTAGCCCAAATGAACTTTGTTTAATCCTATTACCATGGTGGATTACTCCTCTTATATCAATACGACTACAATATTTTATCTGTTCTGGCCTCATTTGTTATAGTTGTCCGTTTTCTTCTGTCTCTGCATTTTGTTTTCCAGTCTCCGATTTTCAATGCTCTTACATCTTCCTCAACTTGATCCCACCATCTGCTTCGTGGTCTTCCTCCTTCCTCATGCTATGGTTTTCGATGGAACCCATGTTATCATTCTCTTTAAGATTTCTGTTGGTGCTCTTCTCATAATGTATACCATCCATGAAGGGCAAGGGTAACCTTCATACCAAAAATAGGGAAAAAGATGGGACTGATCCCCGATCTTTTAGACCCATCTGTCTAACACCGTTTCTACTCAAATCGATGGAGAAAGTAGTGGATAACTACATAAGAACAGAGAATCTGGAGAATATACCACTTCATAAATGTCAGCATGCCTACAGAGCGGGTCGATCAACTGAGACGGCTCTGTATCAGCAGACTGAAGTCAGCCAGAGAACTCTGAATAACAAAGAAATCGCAATGTGCGCATTCCTGGATATATCAGGGGCCTTTGACAACACAACTCATGTGTCTGTGAAAGAAGCACTTAAAAGGCGAGGAGTGAATGAAACCATTGTAAAATGGATGTATGAGTTGTTGCCAACGAGGACAGCTGAGACACAGGTGGGGAATCAAACCACCTCAGTTAAATCGACTCGGGGGACACCTCTAGGGGGAGTGATATCTCCCCTTCTATGGAGCCTCGTGGTAGATGAGTTGCTCTACAGGCTAACGGAGCTTGGCTTTGAATGTATGGGCTACGCCGATGACATTGTTTTAATAGTCAGAGGCAAGTTCGAGAGCACCTTGTGTGATTTATTACAAAAGGGCCTCAGAATCATTGAGCAATGGTGCTTGTCTGTGGGGCTAAACATTAACCCAAGCAAGACCATAGTAATTTCATTTACCAGGAAAAGAGCACTTCCAGCCATGAAACCCATATCCTTAAACGGGGAAATCATAGAATGGAAATCAAAGGTTAAATATCTAGGGATAACCCTAGACAGTAAGCTTCTGTGGAATAAGCATGTTGAAATAACTGCTAGTAAAGCAATAAGAGCTTTGATGGCGTGCATAAATCTAGCTGGTAATAGGTGGGGCTGTAAGCCAAAAATACTGCGATGGATGTACGCCATCATTGTGAGACCAGCAATTACGTATGGGGCAATAGTTTGGCACACAAAAGCAAGTCAGTACAGAACGAGGAAGACCCTCGACAAAGTTCAAAGGCTTGCCTGTGTGTGCATCACTGGAGCTATGAGAACGTGTCCAACTAGGCCACTTAAGATCATTACAGATCTCACACCTCTACAAATGGTGATAGAAAGAACTGCCCAAGAGGCAATTCTTAGAATATCTATGGAAGGTTCAGGGAGCTTGGTCCTCTCTGACAAGATACATCTCATTACCGAATCTTCCCAGTGACGAAAGGATCAGGAAAGTAAGCATCGAAAAGAATTTCACCACAATGCTAAATACGAGGAGAGAGACTGGGAAAGGGAATACACCACCCAAACTCTCAACGAAAACACCATTAGATGGTATACGGATTGTACAAAAACCACCATAATCTAATCTAATCCCATCCATTCTAGTCTCCTTTATTTTATATATCTGACTATATTTCTGTTTAATCTTCATTCTCTATCTCTTGTTATGTCTGATCCAAGCATGGTTCTCAATATTTCCCTTTCTACTATTTTTGGATATTCTTTTTTGTTTATAGTTGTTGTTTCTATTGCGTAAGTAATGAGTAATCAAATTCTTATAGCTTTGTATCTTTGTTTTTTTTGCTGATCGATTTAGATTTTACTAGTTTCCTATTTGTTCCAGAAATGTGGGTTTCCTTTTAATATTGTTTCTCTTGTGTTGTCTTTCCTAGTTTGTCCTATTGATGGTCCTAAATAGTTGAAACTTGAGACAATTACAAACTTGTAATTTTTTATCCACTAGTGAGTACCATTGTTCTGTTTTGCTTTACCCACTCTCATATAGTTTGTCTTGCATTCATTTATTCGTAATCCGAATATTTGTGCCTCTGCATCTAACTTCTCTACTCGTTTTATTAGACTTTTCTTTGTTATAGCGACGATTGTGAGGTTGTCGGCATAAACAATTAACTGGGTCATTCCAGCTAACTGGCACAGCATTTGACCGTTATCGTTAGTTTGTCATGTATAGTTCCTTTTTCGTTATCTATTATTTCTCTTAAGTATATTTCTTTACCCAAATGTACGTTTACGTCTACTAATATTATTATTCCGTATTTCCTAGGTATTTCTTTGCAAACTTTAATGAGCGAAACTGTAGGCAAAAATATTTACTATGCATAAGGTGTTCTTCTTCATTTTCAATCTTAGCTTTGTGATTGTTCCATTTTCGGGTTTGAATTTTATTATGTTACTTCTAATCTTCCTTTTTACATAAAATCCCACCCCACTGTTGCCTTGTTTATTCTCTCCACTGTAGAAAAATATATATTCACCTTTCGTTATTTCTTAATTTTTCTCCCATCTAACCTGTTGAACTGCTGTGATATCTATATTATATTTCTCTGCCAATTTGCGTGGTTTTAACATAGTTTTGATGTTCCAAGTCGCTATGTGTATCTGCTTGTTTCTGATTTCCTTCTTTTTGTTTGGTTTAGCGTTTTTGTTTTTCTCAACATTGTTGTATTTACTTGTTTTTGAGTGTTGTATATTTATTACATTATTTATATCAGTTTTATTTTCTTATTCCACCTTTATTTTCTCATTTCCTCTTTAATGATCAATTATAGTAAACAAAAAATATGTTTTTAAAATATTCATCTTTATTAACAATGATAGAGAGAGACTGTATCTAAAATTGTGCTTCTGTAGCTGAGTCTAACCGTAATTCTCTTAGTCCACATAGTATGCAAACACGACACGCAGCATTCGCGCTTGCATTAAATGGTATGTTTGCAAACAACGTCGGCGCCGTTCTAAACATTGTTAGGTAGGGGACCTCCTGACTGGGGTCGAGAGAAGAATTAATAAAACCCGAAAACGGGACGGAATAGCTCTCTTTGGTCTCTGCTCTGTACTTTGACACCTGTTTTCTGTGCTCTCCGCCGTCTCCGAAATTATAACTGATTTTCGCCAACGAGGTGAGCAAATTTGAAAATTATCTTATAAATCATTCTTTCTGTGTTAAATTCATTTTGCTCCTAGCGTCTTTTGTAGTTATATTAATAGATTTTATTTTGCTTGCTGCTTGTTTGATTTGAGTGATTTTCCGTGTATTTGTATACAATTCCGGAGTAAAAATTTGATCTATTGGTTTTATTAACCGGAAAAGAAATATAAATGGGAAACTTCCAAGCATTCTCGCTGCAATAGCAGGTAGATTCTTGGGGGAGTTTCAAAGTATTTCGGGAATCCTGATTCCGGTGTAGAAAATTTGGGAAAAGAAATACAGTTGGGAAACTTCCAAGTATCCTCGCTGCCATAGCAGGTAGATTCTTGGCGGATTTTCAAACTATTTCGGGAATCCGGATTGCGGTATACAACATTAGAGAAAAGAAATACCGTTGGGAAACTTCCAAGTATTTCGGGAATCGTTCAATCTAGTACCATAGGCCTTGGTAGCGAGACTCTAACTATTTGATAATAGGCAACTTGGAAGAGCCTCGTCTGTGTTCGCTGACATAGCAGGTGCATCCTTCGAGGGTTTTCCGAGACGTGAAACGAAATAATCTCGCGAGCGTTCGCTGCCATAGCAGGTTCGCCATGGGGAGGTTTTCGGATTCTGCCGACTAACTGATCTTTGCGCAATTGATTTTAGCACCAACGGCCGGGGTAATATCGGCACAAAAACCGAGGGCAATTTATTAGTTACCGCCGTTCTATTCTAAGCCGTACACAAATACTAAGAAACGCTCCCGTAAACACCGCTAGTGCCTTAATAACGCTTTCTCTGTGTAATTTTCACCGTACTGCTAGTAAATTTACAATGATTTTCACCGGCAATCGCCGAAACTATTAAAGCTTTGCACGTTAGGTTTGTGATTGTAAAATATTTATTGTGTGGTAAAGTGCTCTGGTCTGAGTAATAATCCAATTAGATATCGTAAATACTGAGGGGTTTTAATCAACATTTAGTTGTTTTAAATATATAGCTCCTTGGGTCGTTTTATTCTCCTTTTCCCAAATTATTTTAAGTCGAAATAAAGTTTATAATTTTATCAAGCACCGGTAGTTTCATTTTCCGATACTGGTAAACAATTAATGCCTGTTTCCCACTTCGCACGGCATAGAGGTCAAGAACAACAGACCCCTGGAATTACTTAACCTCCATCTGTTGCTACCCTGGTAACTCTTGACGTTACCATTTTCGAGAGTTCGGTGGAGTAAACCATCCCAAAAATCTGGCACCCAAGAAAATTTGGTGGATATTAAAGCCGCGGGTGTCATAGTGACGTCCGTTATATTTTAGAGGATGTAAGAGAACGTCACAAGATGTGATATTAGAGAGATTAAACGTATACATAAACTCGGGCTTTGAACCTTGTGCTTACGCATCAAAGGCAGATTTGCTTTCACGTACGCACGTGCTCCGTGAACTTACATATATTTGCATACAGATAAAGCGAGCAGAATACGCCAATCGAGACTAATGGGGATCGGAAAGGGGACAAACATAACCGACATAACCAAAACAATACTATTTCCTTGGTTTAAATCTGGTTTTTAAATGAAATAAGTATGGCTCTACCTAAAAATAAAATAAGGTTTTCGCCAGAAGATTATTTACAGTTGTTACGGGAAGTGTATGGTAGATTATTCAGGTTCATATTCTACAAATTACCGTCAATAACATTTCCGAGAGAAAGAGTAACAAATTCAGTGAAAAAATTTCTGCTAATTGCAGAAATTAACCCTTATATGTAAGTACCTACTTATTTTATGTGAGTAACTACCTACGTATTTGTCAATTTTTGTTTTAAATATTTATCAGCGTTACCCCTCACATATTTTCGTGTGTACGTAGATAAACCTACATTTACGTGATCGTAAATTTGGTGATATCCGCCATTTTGGCTGGTAGAGAACTGAAGAGTGTGGTAATGTGGGGTAGTATAGGCTATATACACCTAAAGAAGATTACCGTAGTTTGGAGTGGTACAGGCCATACTCATCTGAAGGAGGAGCCCTGGTGATGGAGACCCTTCAGGGTATTTTTTTGGCCGCTGCTTGCCGAAGCACCGCATCTGATGAAGATATTCAGTCGTCGTGCATGATATGGACAAGGGGATGGAAACAGTTTCTTTAACAGGTATGGAAAGTTTGATGATTGTGCCATTCAGTAAAGTATCAGCTTTAATTATTTTGAATGTTTAGAATCAATGGTTAATGAGTGACTTTAGTACTCATTGGTGTTACGAAAATTTTATCCAACATAAATCAATAAAAAGGGCATGCAACGTAAGGGAACAACTTGTCGAAATGATGAGTGTAAATGGAACTGGTTTCTGGAATATCGATAAGATTGGTATTAGGAAAGCAAGCACTGCTGGTTATATTCATTATATTGCGTATTTATCTAAGGGTGGACATTATAAACCGCAAATCATAATCACACCATATTTCATTCCAAATATCTCAATATTTCAAGAACTACCTAGATTATTGCTATATCATGAATTTGTTTATAGGACTAAAGAATTTATGCGACAGTTGAATTAAATTGTATTTTTCATTTATTTATATTTCTAAAATAATATTTTAAAAACATTCAGCAAGCTCCACATACACCACTACAAGCATTACTACAATTGTATAAAAATAATCATAGTGGTTTGAGTGCATTAACAATTTTACAAGTTATACTTAATTGATTTAGTGTCATTTTTTCATGCATTATGTCACAAATTTGATGATTACATCAAACAATTGTTTACGATTCAGCAATAATATTCAGAATGATGTTTAGAATGTAATTATGTAAATAATTGTACAATTGAATATCACTATCATTACCAATATCGTCAGAGGTTATTACTGTTAACGTTTTTCTTAAAAACTTTTTGTCCAAAAAATCTAATTGTAAAAAAATATGCACCACATGTACTGAAGAAACAGATTTCATTCGAATAATTACTATAACATTAGTTCGCTCATTCATACTTGCATTCAATTTGTTTTCAAATCGTAGTAAAACTGAACTAAAGCTGAAGGCAAAAAAGGGTTTCTGAAAGCTATTATTTCTGCGAAAATATCGATTTGCAAAAACATAGTTACGCCGAAAAGTGCCATATTTCATGAAGGCAATCGTATATCTAATTGTCATTGTTATAGTATGGAGAAATATGAAAAAAGCCTCATCATGGACAACGATTGATGACGAGACAATCACAAAAGAAAGATGACCCGTTAATACTAAAAACTGCTAAATATTAATGTTTAATGATATAAAAAATTAAACTTTTAATTTAAAAAAATTGAGCTCGAGATTTCATTTACAGCACTGTAGAATATTTATTCATCAAAATCCTTTTAATTTTAAATTGATTATGTTGTTCATTTATTGACACATCAATTTATCATGAAATTAACATTCATGAAGAATCGATATACATCAGTAAATGAAGTTTCTGCTTGCTAGAATATCGATAACTCAGTTTTAGCAAACGACGTAGTATCATGTGAATAAAAGAAAAAGAGGGCGCTGTGGTTATTGGATGGCTGACAGTAATTTAAGGAATGCACGATTTCATATAAGCAGACTAGAAATCGTTTGTGTAGACTGGGGTAGAGGCCACACTAAAATGTTCATGCAAAAATCTGAAAAATACACTGCTAGAAAAAAACTGTCCACGCTTTATCTACTAGGCTTAAACAATATTCGAACAAGTGGAGAACATACTTTGTAGATAGTCTAGTCTTAGAAAAAAATATTTTCGATTAAGGAGTATATTCCTGTCACATGTAGAAAAAACGAATCACTAAATGAACAACAGAACGAATTAAAAGATTAAACGACAAAAATAATTGACATACTATCAAAACTGCCATCCTACGGATGTCAGTAAAACTTTGCGCTATGTACACGACTCAAGTGACTCTAGAAGGAATCAAATTTCCATTTAATAATTAAAGTAATGAAATTTAAATGACAAAAATTTTTGAAATCACGTAAAATACCTTCTCGTTTATAAAATGTATTCAACTTTTTCTATTTTCAATTGATACGAAGAAAAATTCTTCCAGATAACTCTCAATTTATTGACCGAAAATTATTCAGATACAATTTTTTTCTACTTCCGTTACTAAAAACACACTTTGAACACGGATTTGACATGCATAAAACGACTCTTTAAACACTAATGTTCAAATTTCGAAAAGTCACATCTCGTTTATCTTTTGTTTTTTAAACGTCCAATCAAGTGTACGTTTTGTATGTTAAATTTCATGTTCGTTGATAATTTAGTTATTCTGCGTCATTTGATTTGTCAGTCAGCTGTCAGCCATCGTTCGTCATAGAATGAATATAATTCAAATATTATATAATTATTTCCTTCCCGCGGGCCAAGAAAAAGTATAGTAAGCACCTCGTGTTAAAAACGTCTTTAGTCACGAGTTTCACAAGGAACTCGTTCCGCTTCGCTCCACTCGTGCCTAGTAAAACTCGTGACTAAAGTAACCTTTTTGACACTTTGTACTTAATATACTATTATATATACACAGTTATTTTCCTACTAAGTTTAAGCTGATCTAAAAATCATTTGGCACCCTTACACGAAAAATTGGGCCAAGTCCTATAATTTTATTTCTTGTCATATGATTTTTTAAATTAGCTCAAAATTAGTTGGAAAATAATTATGTATACAGGGTGTCCCGGGACTAATGGGAAAAAAGTCGGGAACGTATAATATGAGCTAAAATAATGTTAGTACTTCATATAAACTTTTTCTATGCAGGCCGTCGTTTTCAAGTTATAGGCCTCCAAAGTTTTAATTTTGAATTTGGTTTTTATTTTTAATTTTTGTACTAGTTATTTGATCTTTATAAAATTCACGGCAAAGATATAATGTATGTGTATGTTTATTTTGGTAAGGTAAACAGATTTACAGTAGTGCATTGAAGCCAGGGACGAACTACTTGCAATGGTTAGTGATCCAAAAATTTTGCAGGGATGGCACACCCTGTATGAAATTATCGAATTTCACTTCCCCACACATTAAGCTAACGAAAAGATACTATTGTTGGATTTCGATAAAATAAGCCGTTTGGCTAATATTTACAGTTTTATTCATGCACTACGTACCAATTTACGCATTCACCATTTTTATAAGTACACAACGAGGTAAAACGTAACTTATTAATAGATGTCCAAGATTTACCTACAGTACTACAAAAAAATAATAGCAGAAGATGAAAAACATTAACAACTTATTGATTCGAAAGTTGGTAAAAACTGTGTTTTTACCGTTTATCAAGTTACCATAGGATTAGTTGTCAAACGTTGTGTAGAATAGTTCGTAGTCAGTACTTGTCAATAATTCATAAGTCCTTAATTTAACAGTTACAATGGCAAAATTCGCTTTTATCGAGTACGCAGATATGCATCTAATGTATGGACTGGCTTCTCGAAACTGTTTAGAGGCCAGAAGGCTTTATGAAGAACATTTTGCAAACAGAGCATTGCCAGACAGACGAATGTTTGAGTGTATTGATCTCAGGTTACGAGAAACAGGTATGAATAAGTAAATGTAATTTTCTATGTATACAAAACAAAATTTTTAATTTTAGGAATATTTTTGCCAAAAAAAGTGGAGAAGGTCCAGTACGAAGCATACGTACTGTGGCAGTTGAACAAGACTTGTTAAATGCAGTTGATAATGAACCATCAACGAGTTTTCTAAAAGTATCAAGAGAACATAACGTCTCGAAATTAGTTGTTCATCGCGTCCTAAAAGGAGAGCTGTTATATCCTTTTCACATGAAAAAAGTACACAGTATGACAGTGGCTGATTATCCTGCACGGCTTGAGTATAGCCAGTGGTTTCTGCGACAACAACAAGCAGACAATACATTTATTACTAACGTTCTCTTTACGAACTAATCCAGTTTCACCAGAGATTGAATCATAAATTCTCATAATATGCATTTATGGGATGATGTGAATCCACATGGCATTATCCAAACTAGGAGCCAGCATAGATTCATGGTTAATATTTGGGCAGGAATAGTTGGCAATCATTTGATAGAGCCATATACTTTATTGACGGTACTTTGACTGGTCAGAGATATTTGGAGTTTTTGCAAAATTAGTTATGGAACCTGTTTGATGATGTGCTACTACAAACTCGTAGGAATTTATGGTTCATGCATGATGGGGCCCCTCCTCATTTCAGTTTAGATGTACGACAGCATTTACACACAAGGTTTCCTAATAGATGGATTGGTCGCAGAGGCCCTTTTCAATGGCCACCGCGATCAGGAGACGTTAATCCTATGGATTTCTTTCTCTAGGGTTATCTCAAAAGTAAGGTATACGCAACACCTGTGCAAACAAGACAAGATTTAATAGACAGAATTGTGTTACACTGCAATGTTATTAGAAATAATGTGGGATTGCTCATTCAAGTGCAAAGAAACAACCTTCGTAGACTTAGAATGTGCGTGGAAGTGGGAGGAGCTCATATTGAACATTTATTAGAATAACGTTAGTTTTTGTTGTTGTTTAGGAATTAGTATTAGTCTAATGTTTTATAACTTGTGTTTTTTGAGGTTTTCTTAATGGTTTAATAATGTTATGTTCGTAATTTTGATTAAAAGGAAGTAAATCCTGGACATCGTATTAATAAGTTAGTCAAGTAGATTTGTACGTAGTGCATTAATAAAGCTGTAACTATTACCCAAACGGCTTATTTTATCGAATTCTAACAGGAGTACCTTTTCGTTAGCTTAATGTGTGGGCAAGTCAATTTCGATGATTTCATACAGGGTGTGCCATCCCTGCAAATTTTTTGGATCACTAACCATTGCGAGTAGTCCGTCCCTGGCTTCAAGGCAGTACTGTGAATCTGTTTACCTTTCCAAAATAAACATACACGTACATTATAGCTTTGCCGTGAATTTGATAAAGATCAAATAACTAGTACAAAAAATAAAAATAAAAACCAAATTCAAAATTGATACTTTGGAGGCCTATAACTCGAAAACGAGGGCCTCCATAGAAAAAGTTTATATGAAGTACTAACATTATTTTGGCTCAGATTATACGCTCCTGACTTTTTTCCCATTAGTCCCGGGACACCCTGTATATAAAAATTTTATCTGAATAAATTTCAGTCAATAAATTGAGAATTATTTGGAAGAATGTTTCTTTGTAAGTATGAATTGGAAATAGAAAAATGTGGATAAATTTAATAAACGACACGGTATTTCACGTGATTTCAAAAAATCTTGTGATTTAGATTTCATTACTTTAATTGTTTATTGAATGGAAACTTTATTCTTTCTAGAGTCACTTGGGACGTGTACACGGCGCAAAGTTTTACTGACATCCGTAGATGGCAGTTTTTGTAGTATATTTATATAAAGTTCCTTTGACTTACTTGGATCTGTTTATTTCAATTGCATTACATAGAATTTTTGTAAATTGAATTGTCCATAGAATAGAATTTTAACAGTACTTACATATATGGTACTTTGATATTTCAATTTAGCGAGCTTGATTCTAGTTTCGCCCATAAAATCGTGCCCATATTTATCATCATCTACCACTAGAATATGTAACGATTTTTTCATCAAATCACTTTCGCTAATATCGTAAAACGTCAAATTTTCGTTGAATTCTGGATTTCTTGTTTTGTGAACAGTTTTCGTTCTTAAATAATTAAAGTTTATTTATTCAATTCACGAAAAGAAAAAGGTTCTCACCTAAGTCTGGTAGACATGTTTGCATTCGGTAAAATATTCAATTTGCAAAAAGGATCTGAAAGACCACTCATATCCATTGGTATAAGGTTTTTAGCTCTATATACTCTGCAATGAAGAGTATTTGTTTCCTGATCGTACGTCAATGAAAGTTCTATTACGCCCATCAATGTATCTCCAGATTTGTCTTCATTGCCAGTCTAAAAAAACAAAATACTCCAATTTTAGCTAAATTTCAATTGTAAATGCAAATGGAAAGCTATTTGGCTTCATTATTTATCAGATCTCTCATCATTCTATCAATAAGTTTAGTAGAATTAAATTCGTTCATTTCGTATTCAAGAAATTCGTTGGAATTTTATTCAATTTATTAACGAAACCTTCGAACTAATGTATTGAAATGTGTAATACCTTGAATATACTACTGTTTATACTAGATGTACTTGGTGATACTTTATCTTCGGTTCTTGTATCGGTCCAATTCCAATCTGATGAAGATCTTGCAGCAACGGATTCTCTTCGAGAAGTTTCAAAATTATCTACAATACAAGAAATTATTTTACAAACTAAAAATAATACGATTCGAGTTATCAGTGAACTTCATTGCAAACTTCATATTATATGTAAAGCGATTATTTAGCCATTGAAATTATATTCAAGTGATTTGATATACAGAGTGTGCTCTTACTAAATGTCCATTAGAAACCACTTGTACGATATTTATAAAAGGTTCTACACATGGCAAATTCAATGGGAAGATTTTGATACAATATTTTCGAGTATACAAAATTTTTTTACACCCAAAGTATGTCCTCTAAGTCATGTAGAGCAACCTAAGTGGCCCGGAATAAGTCGTCACAAAGAAAATTTCACTTTTCGGAATATATGTGTACCTGAAAAAATTCACCATTGTGGAATATACGTTTGATGTGGACCAAACAGTGTATCCGGAAAATTTGAATGGTTAAAAGTTGTACCTAAGAATACATTGTCAATCACTTAAGTAAGTCGTTGTTAGGGTTCTCACAAAAATGGAAAAAACTGAGTACGGTGCTGTCATTAACTCTTTGTTTTTGAAAAGCAACACGCAAAGATGAGTGTACGTTGTATATAGAGACTCTATAGTCCATTGGTTCCCAACAAGGGCGATACCGCCCCCCTGTGGGCGCTGCAGCCTTTTAGGGGGGCGGTAGCGGATTCAGAAGCAAATAATAAGCAGTCAAGAGGAATGGTGAAATAAAAATTATTTAATAAGGGTTAATAAGCAGTTTTAAATTAGCATTAATAATAATACTAATGATTTCTTTTAGTTCAGAATAGAAGTATATGACTTGTCCTCGCACGTTGATAAGCGAACGCGCAATGTTCATACAAAATAACATGTTTCGAAATGTTCGCACACAGACAAGTTGAATCATGCACGAAATGAAACGTATAAAAGCAACAGCTCTACGAATTTTTTGTTAGTTAGTTGTATGTGCTTGGCCGCGATATATAGTCGTGAATCATAAGCTCTGCCGTAGTAAATAATCGTGAGTGGTGTGTCATTTTATAAACATTACTATCTATAAATCTATTGAGAATTCAATTTTTGTATGAAAATGGCTGAATCTACTTCTAAATTAAAAAGAAATGCCGGCAATACAGTATTGAATATTTAAAACATGGATTTACGGAATCTTCGACAAACAAATCATTACCTATGTGTTTAATTTGCCAAAAAGCTTTTTCAAATGAAGCTATGAAACCTTCTAGGCTACAAGAGCATTCACATAAAATGCATCCTGATAAGAAGAACAAAGATATATTCTATTTTTGAGAACTCGAAAAACAATATTTAAAACAGCCAACTATGTCAAACCTTTTTGCATCGTCTTCTAAACGAGACGATGATGGGCTACGAGCCTCATATAACGTTTCATTGTTATTCGCAAAGTCAGGAAAACCACACACCATTGGCGAGGAATTAATTTTGCCGGCGGTCGAAGAGATATTAAAAACTGTTCTCCATCATAAAACACCATTTGATATCATTATAAAAATTCCTCTCAATATTAATTCAGTGCAAAGAAGAATAGATGAAAAGGCAAATGACGTTGAAATATCATTATGCGATTACCTAAAGACTTGCGAATTTCCCATTCAACTCGATGTATCAACTCTACCAAGTAACGAAGCTCTACTCTTATCATACGTACGATTTATAAAAGAAGAAAATAAAATCATCAAGAGTTATTATTGGCTCAGAATTTGGAATCTGCTACAAAGGAACATTCTATATTTAATATCATGCAAGAATTTTTTCAAGAGAAAGAAATTCCTATTAGCAATATTTTGTCTGCTGCTACTGATGGTGCTCCAGCAATGACCGGGCGTCATAAGGGTTTTATGGCACACTTGAGAAAAGCAGTGCCAAATGTACCGTCAGCATTTGGTTGCAAAAAAATTAAATGAACGTCTGCATGCGTCCCTCAATAACGTTATTAAAGCAATCAATATCAAATTAACTGTCTCGACCCTTACTTCGTGGAACCTGCTCATATTAGTATTTTAAATGAAACTCACGGTTTCTAGTTAATTCCACAATATAATAAAAGTTATTGAAAATTCTAAAAAATTGACAATTGTTTCGATAAATCAATATCATCGTCAGAATGGGCTCCTACTTTGAGAGGAGAGTTTGATAAAATTAAATAATAAAGATACTAATATTAATTACAAGAAATTTTTGTCAGTTTACTTCTAGCACGAGTTTTTAAGCTAGAATTGCGATTCAATGGGGTTAAGAGAAAAAATAGTTTTATATTGAATTATACCTATTCACACAATACCTAACTACCGGTTCAGATGATAGATAATTTACTCCGCAATTAAACTCAAAATTTGGGAAATTGCGAGTTTGAATAATCATCTGTGTGTTAGAAAAGTGACAAACAAGTGGTGGAGTGAATGTACAAATGAAGGCGACAAAAACAAAGTAAGATTAACTTATTTATATATCGTGTTTATATGGAAAAAAGTACCTAACCATCATATAGAATTTATTTATAAGTATAAAACAGTTTCAGTTATAGGGGAGAGTTGGACAAAACCGGGTACCAGTACAAAAACTGACTACTTCTTCTGCTATGTTAGAGTAGCAAACGTTTGGCTACAGATAGAAATATTCTCAAATGACTTAAGGTTGATATACCAATGTCAATTTTTAAATATATTCTTAAATTTTTTATGTTTTTTATTTTTCAGAAAATATTGCAAAATACCCGATTTTGTCCAACCGGTATGATAAAACCGGGTAGTAACTTAATTACCATGTAAAAAGACTGCAGAAAATAAAATATTTATTGAAAATATGTGAACAAAAATCCAAAATCTATGAACAGAAGTCGCAAATAAAAACTTCATGAGCCCATTTGTTGCAAGACACATATTTTATCCAGCCTTCCTTTGCCTTACAGTTTGAATATAATTCATTGCAATACAGACACGCATCGTCATCATTATCTTCTTCCTCCGAACTATCAGAATCTGCAATCTTTAATTTCGGAACCAATTTTGTTTTTGGTGCAGCCTTTTTTACCACATTCTTTCCTTTTTTGTCCGGTTCATTTAGCTTTAATTTTTTTACGACTGGAGATTTTTTTATATTTGCCTCTAACTCAGACTTATAAGGAGATGATTACAGCAGCCTTTCCTCTTCTCTTGTTTTCGTTGGATGGCTTCCTGATTGCCTCAGGGATCGGAAAAACCTCTTTTGGAGAGACTGAAAAATCACATATTTGTTTTGATAATGTCGCTTGTAAACTATCAGGTTTAGTGGTGGCTTGTTTAGAAGATGAAGAGATGTTAGTATGATTTGCAGTGTGAGAGTTTAAGGAGCTACAGCTTGGTTGGGGAGAATCGATACGGCTACAGCTTGGTTGGGGAGAATCGATAGGTGGAGGTAACGGAGCTAATAATTGTGTAGCTGCCAGCTTTGTAGTTGAAGTAGAATCTTTATCGAGTTATTTGCCTATATCCTTGTTCAAATTGGGTGTAGTAAATTAATCTTCTTGTATATTTAGTTCTCGCTCTGTAGTTTCTGAGGGAGCAAACATCCACTCAGGAAAAACTTCAGGATTAAGTGGATATATTCCAGACTTTCTGAAACCATTTATTGCAGTTTGCATAACTGCCGATTTAACAAAAGCCTCACTAAAGAGTTCAGCCACTTCATAAATTGTAACACGTCTTCCAGGATGCTGGCGCATCCATTTCTTTACTTCTTCTCCATAATATGTGTTCAAGGGAGCCATAAATGGCACGTCAAGTGGTTGTAACCGGTGCGTAGAATGCGATGGAAAGCATATGATAATAACGTGATTTTCTCTGGTCAGATTAATCAACTCCAGGTTTTTTGTATGGGTCGCGTGTCCATCAAGAACCAATAGAACAGGATTTTCTGGTGTCGGGTGAGTGAACTCGATGAACTTTTTAAACCACTTAATAAAAATATCTGTTTGGATCCATCCACTCAGCAAATGTTCCAGAAGGAGCGTGGTCTAGAAGATGCGCATTTGGAAACTTTCTAGGAAAAATCAGCATTGTAGGCATATAGGAACCACTTGCGCTCATACAGATTTCGGCGGTAACCAAGGTTCCTCTTTCAGCGGAAACCAGAGCACCAATTTGTCGTTTTTCTCTCATAGAAATAACTTTAGATTGCTTGTTGGGGACAGTTGTAATTCCCGTTTCATCAACATTCCATATGCGCTCAGGAGGAAACTTGTGGTGGTTATAAACTTGTGTTAACAGAGTGAAAAACTTCCCTACTGCTGCTCGGTTAAATCCTATAGCTCGTCCAATTGAAGTAACTTCTGGAGTCCTTAATCGAAGATTTGGATGCCATGACAAAAACGAATAAAGCCAACATTTACCAGCCATTTTCTTTTCTGTATTAAAATTGTGGTTGATGTTATTCTGCACGGCTAGTTCGTAAGCAAAAATTCTTAGTTCAGATAAAGTAAATCCGGATAGTCTGCTTTCCATTTGTAAGATATGTGAAGCTATCTCATCCTCTTGGCCAGCGCTAAACACAGGTTTGTACCGACCCAGACCTGAAATTATTTTTATTTTAAATAAGAAAACAGAAATAAATTAAAGGTAATTCCTTCCTTTCTTACTAGCTTCTTCAACAGAGTTACCATTTCTTACTTTTTTCACACGGTCTTCTAAAGTGGATTGAGGAACATTAAAACTTTGAGAGGCTCTTTTGTATCCCATCCTATATTCTAGCACTTCAACTATTGTATTTTGCATGCTTTCTTGATCCCATGACTGACGAGTAGTTCTTCTTTTATAATGCGACATGTTGTAGTTAACTAAAAGCAAAAGAACAGCCGTAGAAACTGGAAGTAACAAAAGGTCTAATACAATTGGGTACCCGGTTTTGTCCAACTCGTAAACAACACATTAAATATTATTCAAATTTTTAGGTTATGAAATGATATTCAAAATTTTTGGCCAAATTAAAGGTAATAGATATATTAGGTTACATGTATTAAATTTTGAAATGGTCATTAGTTAGTTTTTAGGTTATGAAATGATATTCAATATTTTTGGCCAAATTAAAGGTAATAGATATATTAGGTTACATGTATTAAATTTTGAAATGGTCATTAGTTATTCAGTAGAGGAAAAAAAACTATAAACTTACCTTAAAAATCGAGGTTGCTACCCCAAAAAACAGGCGAGGTCTTACTGCTCCGGCACATGCTACTCAAATGATGTAGAAATGGATACACGCGACTGTTGGCGGTTTAGGGACACTAATTTTAATATTGTCTGATAGATGGCAGCAGTTAGTTAGATGAATTAAGGGATACCCGGTTTTATCAACCTACCCGGTTTTGTCCAACTCTCCACTATATATTTACAAAGTCTATTATCCTAAATAATGTTATGTTATGAGGTCTAAGTTTAGAGTAATGTAAAAAGGGTGCTAGTTACGATTAAATTAAGTATTCAACAATAACAAAGAATACATATTTGGATAAGTAGTAACACCTGATAATAACCATTAAACTGAAGACGAGTTTTTACCATTGATACTACAACAAAAAAGAACTGCTACAAATATAAACGATAGAAATTTGGAGAAGACACAGGGACACTGAAGAGGAGTATAAGAGAAAGAGAAAATAAGCAGATGAAAGTTTCGGAAGAAGCAAGAAACAGAAAGAGGATAAAGGGAGAGTGGATACGGAAACAACTATGATCAAAATGATGCAGGAGCTAATGTTGAAGAATGATGATATGATGGAAGAGATAAAGCAATTGAGAAAAGGAAATGGAGATACAAATAAGCAGTTGTTAGAGATAAAACACGAAAATCTGAAAATGAAGGAGGAAATTAAAACATTAAAAAAAAGTAGAACACTTAGAAAGGGTTACTAAAAAGAAAAACATGATCATTACTGGAATAGAAGTGAATACAAATGAAGATAATTTCTCTTAAGCAAAAAATAGAAACATTCCTAGCAAAAGAAAAACAAGTGGACGTTAAAATAAGAAGCGCTCAGAAAATAGGGGAAAAAATGTTCTTAATTGAAATGGAAAACATAACAGATAAAATTGACATCTTGAAAAATAAAAGCAGACTGAGACATCTCCGAGAAAAAAATTTGGATCTTACCAAGACGGAACAGGAAATACAAAAAATAATCAGAAGTAAGGTTGAGGAAGAAAAAGATAAGGATAATCAAAAATTTACAAAAAGACGTATTGTGTTATGGTGAACGAAGCTGCATTGGAGAGAGCTCTCTGAAGAAAAGTTTTCTAAGAGTTAGTGGGCAAAGAAAACCTCAGGTGAGTGAATCTGTATTCGTTGCCGGTCATTTTTGAAGTAACTGAATTTTTACATCTTCCTAATAAAAAACCCGAAATCAAGCACTATTTTGGGGTAAATTGTACGGTCCTAAACTTCACTCTCCTCATATGAACTATCGAATTGGAGATCCATGACACCGGTTCGCACACTATTTAATAAGTTAAGGTGGAAAAACACTAATTTCCAAATTCAATCGTTAACAAACTTCACGAAAATGAATTATTAGGAAAAATAATATTGGGGGGGTAATTGTAAGTCAACTGGCTATAATTTGGAGGGTGTCATGGAAATTTAAAAAAAAATTAGAAAAACAAAATTAATATGGTATCAGAATTGACATTTGGCAGTTGAAATTTATGTATTTGGGGTCGTAGAATACAAAAATGTAGAAATATACAGGGTATTTCATTTAAATTTTCAGTTTTTAGTTAATTTCCTGTGAAACGGGAAGTCGACAATTTTCTTTTCTCACGTAAAAAAATCTCAATTCGGTTGTAATATAACCCACCAAAATTTGAGTAAAATCCAACGAGCCATTCAAAAGTTACAAGAGTGTCTCCTATTTCGTTTATACCCTGTATGTTGAATAAGATTGGTGACAACATACATCCCTGATGGACTCCTTTGGATATATTGAATGTCTCTATAGTTAGTTCATTGTTAATTTTCACCTCAGCAGTCTGTTGCCAGTATAGTTCATGAATTATTCTCAAATATTATGTTAATTTCATGTAACTTCTTCAGAAGAAGATCGTGCTTAATATTATCAAAAGCTTTTTGATAATCGATTAAACATATAAATACGTCTCGCCGTTGATCATAGCACTTCTGTATGAGTAGTTTCGTGGAAAAGAGAGCCTCTCTTGTATCCAGATCCTTGAAGGAACCGAATTGGGTTTTCCCGTTCATTACTTCGTATTTGGCATATAGTCACCACAGTTTCTAGGGGCACTTTCTTCAGAAAAAGGTATGAAAGTAGACTTTAACCAGTCCGATGGAATTTTACCTGACGCGTGTATTCTATTGCACAGGTATGTTAGATACTTTATATCCAATATTTTCAATACTTCAAAATATACGTTGTCATGTCCTGGTCTCTTTCGATTTTGCATGCTTTCAATAGCTTGTTGTACTTCCGTGTCCACAATTTTAGGTTCAGTTAGCTCTTCTGCAGCGTTCGTGTATTTTGAACTGCTTTGGACTTTAAAGTGTTTCCGCGTACTGCTTCCATTAATTGCAGAGATAATCTGGATCCAAAATTAGTCTTCAATTTTTTTCCTAAGAGATGGAGTTTGTGCTTTTTTGAGAGAGCCAGTAACTTGATTTACTTTCCTATAAATGTTGAACGAGTCATATAATTCATGCAATCTCTCAGCTTCCTCTCACTCCCCTACTACCCATTGCTCTCAAGCTGTTTTACATTCCTCTTTTACTTCGATGTATCTTTCAGGTTGTTGATGGATGTTTGCAGCCTTTGTTCTTCCATTATATCGAGCATCTCATCTGTCAACCAGATCCTGGTCCTGACCCATCTTGCAAGTATTTTGGACATTTTCCCTGATGTCATTCCATATGTTCCAATCTCATATGTTCACTGTTGTTGCACTGATTATGCTTCTGAATATCACATTATATAATATGTACCTTTCTTTTTGACATATGTTAATTTCATGTAACTTCAGAAGAAGATCGTGCTTAATATTATCAAAAGCCTTCTGATAATCGATAAAACATATAAATATGTCTCGCCGTTGATCATAGCACTTCTGTATGAGCAGTTTCGTGGAAAAGAGAGCCTCTCTTGTACCCAGAACCTTGAAGAAACCGAATTGGGTTTTTCCGTTCAACACTCTAGGAGTACTTTTTTTAGGAAAAGGTATATAGGTAGACTTTAACCAGTCCGATGGAATTTTACCTGACTCGTGTATTCTATTGCACAGGTATGTTAGATATTTTATATCCAATATGTTCAATACTTCAGCATGTACGTTGTCATGTCCTGGTCTTTTCCGATTTTGCAAGCTTTTAATAGCTTGTTGTTTTTCCGTGTCCACACTTTTGGGTTCAGTTAGCTCTTCTGCAGCGTTCGTGTATCTTGATATATCTTTCAGGTTGTTGATGGATTTTTGCAAGTCTTCGTTCTTCCATTATATCGAGAATCTCATCTGTCAACCAGATCCTGGTCCTGACCCGTTAATATTGTCCCAAAATCATCTCGCAAACATTTTGGAAATTTTCCCTGATGTTATTCCATATGTTCCTATCTCATATGTTTACTGTTGTTGCACTGATTTTGTTTCTGAATATCACATTCTATATGTACCTTTCTTTTTGAGATAAGTTTGTGATTCATTTTAAAGTTGGCTATCATGGGATAATGGTCAGAGACAATATCAGTCCCCCGATAGGCAGCCACTCGCGTTACTCCATTTTGGTATCTGCGATTAATCAGAAAGAAATGAATCTGATTCCATAGTATACGGTTGGGAGTGTCTTGTGGGGATCGCCCTGTATACACACGTCTAGGGTGTAACTTATAATATGTGTTCTTAATCACCAGATTTTCTTGTTTACAGAACAGAATTAGTAATTCACCTCGATCGTTTCTATCACCCAGTCCGAATGCACCTACGGCACCATCCACTTTGCCTCCTCCAACTTTTGCGTTAAAGTCCCCCATAATAATGGTAATTCAATTTCATCAGTTTTTAGTGAACTTAGGACTTCTTGTACTGCTGCATAAAACCTTTCAGCTTCTGCATCATGTTTGTCAGCTGTTGGTTGGTGCGTATATCTTGTTAAGGCTGACTGGCTTGGCGTCTATCTACAGAAGAATAATTTTGTAAATTTGTAAGCAACAACATTGCGTACAGATTTCTTAATTTATGCAGCGACCATGAATCCTACACCGTTCCGATGGTTATGGTTGTTATTTCCAGAGTAGTAAAAAGTAACTCCCATATCCCGCTGTGTCTTCATTTATTTTCGCTAATTCCAAGAATGTCAATATTACGTCGCCGCATTTCCTTTATAGCGTTATCAAGCTTGCCGGATGCAAAAAGTGTTCTTGTGTTCCACGTACCTATTCGTTTGTTATTCTTAATCACGTCAAGCCAGGGTATTCTTAGCAGTCTCTGATGCTCTAGCATCTACCCTGGACTGTGGGCCGTTATTTTAATGTTTCCTAACATGATAAAAGAGATTTGGACTGAAGGATGTCCTGGGGAAAATATTGCGGTAGTTTCCCTTTTGCTTTCCGCATCGCAACCTTCCAACTATTCTCAGTTTCACCTGTGAAATGCCAGTTTTCGAGCGAATTCAAGGATTTTTTCCTTTATGCCACGAGCGGTAATAATGATCGCTGCTGCCCTTCCTCGTACTCGTTTTGGTGCGTCCCGGGTATTTCATTTCCCCGGTACCACCCATATCTGGAAAACGTTCCCCTATACGCCACCTATATGCTAGTAAAAAATAAATCGAATTTATAGATTTATCCCAATAAAATTATAGTCAACGTGACAAAACTGCAATTCTCTCGTAAACAAACCATACGGTGCTCTCACAATAATTATGTAGAGCATAGTGCAGCGTTGCCAAAGCAATCCAAAATGACCTTCTGCACAAACCTAACGATTGATCGCCTTTTCTATGAATTTATCAATGGTTCGTCTTTCCTTTAGTTTGATGTTTTTGGTTTATTCGGAATTTTAATTTGAAAATTGGCAAATTATGGCAAATTGAGTGTGGTAGTTGACCTAGATTATAATACTGTTGTATTCTCTTTGCATTAGGAGTAGTCATGTTAGCTTCATTGTTATATTCCAAACTAGCATTATTTATCACTAAAGAAATTCCAGTAATCAGAATACAAAGCACAAAAAGAGCACACCCAACTTACTGTGAGTTGAGTCAACAACATGGCAGATGATTAACTTCACAACACCTTTTCACCGACCCTGTATGCAGTGGATGAATTTTAATACATATTTCTAAATAGAGGATCTTCACAAAGAACTTCTGATGAATTTTTTTGCAACTGATAGTTTCATATTAAAAAAAATGTATATCTCAAATGTACATTTTAAATACAGAGATTAATGCGAAGTGAAAATTAATTTTACGGATGATCCGAAAATGTAATGACCTACGAGGCGTTATTCTTAAAATGACACAGCTGAGGTTCAAACCCGGTATTTAGATCATATCGCCGTAGTTTATGGACCACACTCTGTATCTTTTAGAAGAGGAGCAAGTACGGGTGCCCTCCATTGTGCATTAATTAACAAATTGTAAGGAACTGCGAAAAATGATAGAAATGTTAATCAATACATTGCTCACCTGCCTCTATTCCTCTTCCCTCTGCCCCAGAGTCTTCCCAGCTTCTCGTCTCGTTTAAAGTGATTGAACTAACTTGTGTTTTCAAAGAGTCCATTTCTCTAGATACCTGGGATTCGCTGGAGCTTGTCTGTCTGCTGAAAACGTTTTGATAATTCAACAACAATTCCTAGTCCACCACATTTGACATTCACTATAACTTATAATGTATACGTTCAAACTCCTAAAATTATTTAAGAAACATACGATTCTTTATGTTATTTTTGAAACGTTTGCAAATTATTTGGTTGTTGCTATGTTTAAGAGGTGAAATTAGGGAACGCTGGAATATAATGTATTTCCAACTTACCTGTATATCAAGCTAGTTATGCTATTATTATATACTTGTTGGTCCTGATCTAGTGCATCTAGAAATGAAAACAAAAAATTTACATTAGAATTGTTTTAATTTGAAGAGCTTGTTGGACTTACGCTGTAAATCAACCCTTATAGAAAAAGAGCATTTCTTCACAATGCTAAATTATATACTAGATACGATAAGGCAGCAATACTTATTAATTGGAGATTTCAATAGTCACGTAGGAAACGAAGACGAAAATATAATGGGACAATTCGGAGAAGATAAAAACGAAACGACAATGGAACTAGGTTCAAAAAATATGTCGAGAGCACGAATTATTAATAAATAATCAATGCGAGATTCCAGCATAAGAATATACAGGTTGGCAAATTAATTTTGGCAGTCGGGAGTTTGGCAACTTCCGATGCGCCGTAGCAAATATGTATGCGGATTTCAAGAGCTCACTTCGCTGGCAAAACTCGTAAGCTTCGTTTCGACAGTACAGTTCAGAGAAAAGTGTAATTACCGGGGCTGTGCAATACTAACTTGTTATGGCGACTCCAGAAAGTAAAGTTGTTCATAAAAAGTTGAGTGAGCAGTGTCTTTAAATAATTATGAACGTTTTAAATTTTATGGCAAACAATGGCAAGTCGACAATTCCATTAACAAAGGTAAGTATTAATTATTGCAATAAAATTTTTAAACCAAAGTAATTATTTAACAAATTTACACTCGAAAGTAAAATTTTTGAATAGATTTTCGTACATAAAATATTTATTTGTTAAACGATTTAAAAAAGTGATATTAGGGTGACACAATACTATATTGTACAATGAGCATGAAATGACATACATTTCTCACGAGTAGGTATATGAAATTTTGTAGTACGCTACGCTCGTACTACAAAATTTCATATACCTACGAGTTGGAAAAGGGTCATTTCATGCAAATTGTACACTATACTTTTTCTACGATCATCATAAATCATAAACAAAACTGTAATATTTTTCATAAAAATTTTTATCATAAACTTTCCTGCCGTTATTTTTGCATGGTTTTTTTCTCTGAAACTATTAAGTCAGGTTCTTAACCCGTTAAATGAACCATATAATTTTCTCGTTTTGTACATGTACCTAGTTACGTCGTGAAATAACGTTCCAAATTTTCAAATTTTTAGTCTCGGAAATAAAAATACTTCATGCAGTAAAATTCGGTATAATTCACCTGCGGAGAAATTTATCAATTATCGTGTCTCTTAAAAGAAGTTATATCACCTCCTGCATCTAACAGGATAGTGACCAATCAATGTCAAATCATTCTCACTATCGCTACCCATTTTCATCATTAATTTTTTTTATAAACTAATTTTGTAAACACTGATGTGAAATATCAAAATTAGACAGACGTTAGCAAACATGACTGACTCTATCATATATTATAATATATTATGATATAATATATATATATAATATATATGATCAAAAAATTAGTTATTATAATGACAGTCTAGTAGCTCATGAAAGTCGTGGGAAACTAAATATTTCGGTACAGCTGGCCCGTGGGAAATGAAAATCTGTATTACAACGTGGTAAGTTTCTTAATCGAATACGCACTTGAAAAGTACATTTTTCTTTATGGTAGTAGAAAAAGTTTTTTATGCACTCTTGTGTCAATTTTATGCACCGTTATGTAATCATTACAAATAAATCGACGCCATTTTTAGTCCATTTAGAGCAACCTAAAAGAGATATATTTTGATTTTTACATGCCTGCGGCTCATGCGTCAATTTTTCCGTTCAAGAAAAAATGCACCACTTTATGTACTTGTTGCATATAAACTATTCTGTTTCTGTCTAAAGGAGTATATAAAAGGGTACATGTTTATTTTGTGTAAGCTATTTAAATGTAATAGGGTTTTTAGCTTATAATTATTATAGTCATTTCATATCTATCTCTATTACGTTTCGGTTTATTGTTTGTTTTGAACCATCTTCCGATTTCAGTTACAATTGCGGTTTGGTCATATTAAAATATGTTTGAACTTAAATCTAAAGATCGTTTAAAACAACTAATGAACTGAAGCGTAATATAGTATTTTTGAATTCAATACTTCTTTAAAATGGCCGAAAACCACGATAAAATTTTTTATTTCAAAGATTACCTACAACTGCCTGGACTAAACAACAATAAAAAAACTGGCTTTCCTAAAGAAACATATATTAGAGTGAACAAATGTTAAAACCGGATCTTTATAACGTTGCAAAAATGTATAAATTGTTTTTTCGATATGGAAAGTGTTTGAGCGGCATTTAAAGAATATGTGGCCAAACGAAATGTTACCTTCAATTTTACAAAGTTTAAAGAATTCTGTAATGAATTTTTTGACACATTTTCTGCAAATGATTGGAAAGTTAGATGTGACCTTGTTAAAAAGATTGAAGAAGGAATTTATGAACAATGAACCACTTTTAGATACTGTTGTAGATAATATTATTACTAATTTGGCCGAAGACGGAGATGGCGAGGATGATGAAGTTGATATATAAAGTGATTTTGAAGAATCATTTGTAGATGCACATCAATATTTTACTGTTGATGATCCCTGTACATCTAAAACATATATTAACTACGTGGAGATTGGTGCAGCCTTATTGACGGAAAATCCTGATGCGAACTTAGCTAGTTCTGTTAGTTATTTTGAAAAAAACGAACAGGTGTTCAATGTTTCCGACAATGAGAATGGCGATGAACTAAAACTTACTACAACTGTAAGTAACTTAAATGAAGCTAACCTAAAATTAGGAGAATTTGAATTATTTTTTATATATAAACGTGAAACAATAGTGAATAAAAACATATCTGATTCAGAAATTATCAAAAATAATGTTCAAAACATAAAAGCAAACAAACACTGATGATTTTTTTAAGAAGTAATTCCTACCTTTTCACATTAGTATTTTACTTTTGTATATGCATATACGATAATGTATAATTAAAGATCAAGCAAATAGAAACCTCTTTTCAATTTCAACTGATTTAACTATATCTCTACAAAACGGATAATTATTTTTCCCCATTGCGATCCGTTATAGAGAAATTTTACCGTATTATTATAAATTAAAAAAAGGCAGAGGATTCAACAACAAGAACATTATGCTCAATAACAGAGAAATATATTGTACCGCCATTATCATTCCTAAAGCCATGAAACAGAGTGATACAGTAAAATTACACTACAAAATCCATAAAAAGCCAAATTCATAGCCAAATTTGCTTAATCTAGTAAAATTTAACAAATAGCCAAGAATAATTTAAACCCGAACTTACAGCTAAACAAATGTAAATCTAACTTTTTTTAATTACGTTAACGAACGGGGAGGAAATAATGTCTTGTGAAAGACCATTCCAAACATCAAAGAAAGTTTTGTCTAGCTCTTGAGCAGAATGGTTCTTTTTTCCGTTTTGGAAAGTCATCGCGAAGTCGTATCAGTATCAACTAGAAAAGTTAAATCAAGTGCAAGAAAATTAAAAAATTAAAATTCATAATGCGAAATGTCAGTATTAAATCCCCACGAAGATGTCGACTTTCGAAAGTCAAAATATTTCCCGAAGTTAAACGGTCTTCATATATGGGTCTGACTCTACCCAAACACAGTCTTGTAGCGTAAAGTTGAACTTTTCCCGATTAGCCTTGATCCCCGATTAAATCTGGACATTCATATTTCAAAATCGGGCGGACATATGTTTTAATAAGTAGGGAACCGACATACATGGAAATGGCATTGTGGAGCGACACTAGACTATGGACTGCGTAAAGGTATATAGATTTAGAATTATAGTATTGTAAATCACTGACATACAAGGACAAATAGCAGCGGACCAAGGACAGATCGTTGAGGAACACTACTAAATACAGGTCTTTCTACCCAAAAATTCAGAGCGACCCTGACTTTAAAATGTCTGTTCGTTAAACAATCAGATATTCACATGTGAAATCTACCCCTAACTCCCATACGATCTAATTTATGGAAAAGTCGTTCCATTGTGACAGTACTGATGGTGAGACGTATTTATGTCGCTCTGTGAAATTGTATACAACAGTAGTGGTTTTCTAAAGTGAAAATTATTGGGAGTTGACAGATTTTGCACTTAATATACCAGCTTCATCTCAGTACCACATGTGAGTCAAACTCAGCCTTTAAAGTGGTTTCTTCTCAATAAATGAAAAATTATCAGAAGAATGAGGTTACAATTATTTCGTTATCAGACCTCCCACCACTAGCACAAATCAGCTGACTGTGATTCGACGACCAGTCGACTTACACCAACTGTTTATTTTATTTAGTATACAAATTAGCTGACTGTGGTTCGGGGACCTGTCGACCTTCACCAACGATTTGTTTATTTTATTTAGTATACATGCGAATAGCGCACTGGGAAGGTGTATAAGGAAGTATTCATCATGAATAAATGTCCGAATTGCAAATCGGCAATTGATTATAACAAAAATTGTACTCCAGGCATGTCATGTAAGGCTTTAATTCATTTTCGCTGTTTAGATATCGCTCAGGAGGAGGTAATAAGAATAACAAGGGCTTAATCTAAGTCGGTTAGAATTGTCTGTAGCAGCTGCTGCTCATTTGATGATAAATTGAATAAGCTAACTAATGTACTATCTAATTTGTCTGATAGATTCACAAAAATGGAGAATCGTTTAACTACCTTAGAAAATTCAACTCAGTCAAATCAGATACAATTTGAGGAATGCGTGCAGGAGGTAAATCTTCGATTTCAAAAATTCTATGACTTGATCATATATAACTTGCCTGAATCAAACATAGATAATATAGATGATATGGATAAGGCTACTGATATTGTTGATATATTTAAACCTCGTAACTCTAATGTGATTGCAGTTTTCCGTATAGGCAAAGCAGGCGAAAATAGGAACAAATCTAGACCGCTAAAAAATAAATTTCAGGATAATAATACTCCATCCTACATACTGCACAATAAGAAAAAATTACAAGGTACTCTATTCTCTCCAATTCAAATAAAGGATGATCAAACTAAATATCAAATTAACTACTTAAATAATTTGAGAGAGGAGCTGGAAAGGCGCAAAATGGAGGATGAGCATCTAACCATAAAATACGTTAATAAAATTCCAACTATTGTGAACACTACGGAGGAACTTGGTGCAAAAAACTATCAAAACTCACAAATATAAATATATTCTACACTAATATAGATTCTCTTTATGAAAAACAAGCTGATTTCTTTTCATTTATTTCATCTACCTCCAATATTCACATTTTTGCGATAACAGAATCCTGGTTATCCCCTAGAATACCTAGCTCTCTTATTAACCCCAATGGGTGTAGCTTATACCGTAAGTATAGATTAAATAGAATCGGAGGAAGTGTTTGCGTTTTCTTTCATAAATAGTTCTTTAAAAATTGTATAATTAAGTCGATTCGACATGATCTGGAGAGAATCGAATCTCTTTTGTTTAAAATTGTCTTTCCTAACTCAGTCATTCTGTATATATTTATTATGTATAGACCTCTTCTGTCATATGATCTTACAATCTCCATGTGTGACATATTGAAAAATGTAGTAAAAATAAAGAAAATCTTATAATTATTGGCGATTTTAATTTTAAAGATTTGCTATGGCCCATTCTTTCACCTCTTGATGGCAATAATCCTAGTGTCCCTTTTTATAACTTATTTTTTCAAACTAATCTGAAACAATTTATAAATGAGCCGACAAGGTTCTGTCAAGGTAGTAAACCTTCAGTATTAGACCTTATAATCTCTAATGAAGAGGAGCTGATTTCCCACATTATCTATCTGCCACCAATTGGTATCTCAGATCATGTTGTTCTTCATACTTAAGTCCAGCTGGATATATCTAGTAATATCAGTAAAAAAATAAAAATATCCTTCACTAAAACCGATTATCAAAAATTAAATAACTATTTCAATCAAACAGATTGGCAGGTACTAGATGGTCACACCTGTGAATTTGCGTGGGAAACATATAAAGAAATTATATATAAGGGGATAGAAGAATGTTCCAAAACTTATACAGGGAAAATTAACCCTAGATATCCATGGATTGATAATCACTTAATCCGAATGAGTAAAGAAAAACGATGCTTGTGAGCAAGAGTGCTATGAACAGATAGGAAAAATTGTTGGCCATTCTTAAATTTAGAAAGTCGTTTAACAATCCTTATCATATTGTACGCTTTATCTACAAAATCTACCGACTTCCAATTTATATACAAATAAACCTGAATGACGAATATTATGAAGGGACCACTTAAAAGACATTAATTTGAAGCAAAGGTGAACATTTATGTCTCTTGGAATCTACTTATTATTTATTATTTACATCACATGAAATAATAAAGAATTCCAACTTTCGTAGAAAAATCTAATGGTTTTAATTTCTTTATTCGTTTAATTAATAATAAAGAACACATTAATGTTATTTTGTTTTGTAAACTCGATTTTATATAGAATTATACATGTGCCACAATTTATTATTTTTAAATCCAAATTCAAAATATTGTGTTACTCTCGTACGTATTAGCAGTCTCACAACCTTTAAAACTTTGCATGCGGAATGTACGAAGCCTGCTGTTCCCTGTAACTGCGTTTACAACGTTGTCAAGCTGTATGGCTTTCTCGCGCATCGTCAACAGCCAAAATTAATTTGCCAACTTGTATACATAGTTTTTTCGCTTCGAAGGCAACAAAATATTTGATGATTTAAATTTATGGCAGGCTGGTGTCATAAATATTCAGTAGTTAATTTAGATCTAGAAAAAACCTGTGAATAGTGTGGTTTAGTTGTAACAAATTTAGTGCGGTTCATGAACGATTCAGGATCGGACTATCAAGCCTTTTCTTAATTAGTTTGATATCCGTTAGAAAAGTAATAATGTAGAGTGTGGGAAAAGTACACGTTATGGTACTTTTACCACACGGAAATGTCAATGTCAAATTTTTTTGACAATACTTTATAGTGGATTTCTGGGTGTTCAAATTTTAAATTCAAACTAAAAATTCTGTAAGTAAACTATTTTTTAGATTATGTATTTCAGTTTATTGATTATAGATTATAAACCAATTTATTTATTACCCATTATTTCAGGAACTATGAACCGTTCTGCTTAAGTTAAATAAAATACATATATAAGTTACTTTTTTCCTTAATTAATAAACGTAGTTGTAGAAAAAATATTGTGTACAACTCGTATGCAAAACACTTTTCCCACTCGCTGGATAAGCGGCACTCGCCTTACGGCTCGTGCCACAAACTTCTGCGCTCGTGGGAAAAGTAACGCTTTGCGCACTTGTTGTACAAACTACTATTTCAAACAACAGTTTTGTAACTAATTCCTACATTTATTTGATTCCTGTCAATATATGTATAGAATAATCCCCAAGTTTCATTTGATATAGACCCACAGGCTCTTAATCGAGAGTCTCGAGTAATTTGGGACAAGTTGGTGAAATTAAAGGTGATTATATACTAAAAACCAGAGGAACTAAACGCTATCACTTTATTGGGTTTCAACAGATATCAATTTTTTTACTACGATTAATTTACGAACTAGACGATCAAATTCTATCAATGCTGAAAATTAATGCCACTATAAACAATAAAGTCATATTATTTGTTTATTTACTATATGAATGAAACTAACACTTGTTGTTAATGAGAGTTGAAGTTCATTATTATCAATACAAGTATTTAAAGCTCAGAAAATCGATTCGAAGTATAAGTGAAAACGTATAGAATATATCCAAAATTATGGTTGAGCTAATTCCAATTCTGTTCTGGAATCACTCCATACAGAATTCAGGCTAGTAAAAAACAAAAACTATAACAAAGTATTTCCATCTCATAATAATATTAATTACTTATTCACAATAAACATTGTCCTGATCGAACTAGTTAACGGAATACTTTAACTTGAGAATTAGCGATGTATCGAGGCAAAATTGCCCATCCCAGCATTGGAATTGCCACAGTATTTAGCTGAATGATAATAATAAAGATGTTTGATGGACACAGACACCTCGTGAAAGTTTATTTAATTTAAATTTACAGCAGTAAGAAACTTTGATAGCTATTTGACTAAATTACACAGGTTCTTACCATAAGGAAAAATCCATCCGAAGAAAACATTCGCTTGCACAGGCAGTATTCAAACAGACTCACACAGGAGTTGAGATTAGCACGAAGCAATTACAAGAATCTAATAACCACAAGAGGTCCAAAAGATTTTTATAAATATGTTAGATCCAAGTTCCCCTCTAAAACTGGTGTACCATTATTAGAAAAACCAAACGGAGACATTTGCACCAAGGAACAAGTATGCGAAATTGTTGCCGAAACTTTTGCAAATGCATTTACAATAGACTCTAACTTAACAACTCCTGTAATGCCACTAGCTACTAGAAATATGAAATCACTAAATACGGTTAATATCACAGTGGAAACAGTTAAAGAAGTATTAAAGAATCTGAAAATCGCAGCTTCTCCTGGAATTGAGAAAATATCTCCTACAGTCTATAAAAATTGCGCAGACAGTCTAGCAGTCCCACTATCCAACCTTATGTCCAGATCACTAAAAGAAAATTCCATTCCTGCCTCATGGAAATCAGGAATAGTTACGCCTATCTCTAAAAATGGAAATAAAATGCTTTCGACGAATTATCGGCCTATAACGGTTACATCAGTTAAAATTATGGAGAGGTTAATCGTTAACGAACTTGTTCCATTTTTGTTAGACAATAAAATCATTCCAGATTCCCAGCATGGTTTTCTACCTAATCGATCAGTAACCAGTAATCTTCTAACTGCTCTTAACGACTGGACATTATATTTAGATCATTACGAATCTGTGGATGTGGTATACATAGATTTTTCTCGAGCCTTCGATAAGGTATCCATTAAAAAGCTACTATTATTATCTTTATTGCATTTAAGAAATTTACAAAATCGTATTGCAAGGGCCCTAACCACAAAAAAAAATAAGTAAGTAATAGTATTTGACATTTCGATATTTCAGGTTGTCACTCATCAAATATAAATGATCTAAGTTTTAGGGCATTACTAATAAAATAAGCTACATTTGTCAATTGCCTGGAAGTCCCAGTGTCAAGAATCTTAACCAGGAAGCAATATCTGTCAGACAGATCGTTCTGTACGGTTGGTATAGAGGGACTCAAAAAATACGTGGTAGCCGGACTCTGGCGCTTTTAGATTACATTACATTGAAAAGCTACTAGCGAAATTGGAATATTTCGGAGTGCAAGGTATGGCTGACATTTTTTTTATTTGGTCGATTTTTCCAAGTATAATATGAGGATAGCTTAAGTAATTCCCGTGAAGTGCGCAATGGGGTACCTCAAGGTTCCATTTTGGGTCCTATCCTTTTCCTGGTATACGCTTCTGACTTAACTGCTAAGTTTAAATGCATAAACAAATCGTTTGCTGATGACATGAAGTTTTACCATTGTCCTGGTATTCAAAACTCTATTCAACACTACCTGGATGAATTATTAAAATGGTGCAAGGAGTGGAGCATACCAGTAAACTTTAACAAGTGTTGTGTTTTGCAGTGTAGTTACAACAATCCATGTGTCACATATTATCTTGAATCAGAGCCTATAAAATCAGTTCCGGAAGTCAGTGATTTGGGTGTCATAATTAATACAGGTCTGGGCTGGTCCTCGCAGACTGCAAAAGCGGTTAACAGGACAAACTCAGCTCTGTACTTGATATCTAAGGCATTTCCAAGAATGAGTCCAGGCTTGTTCTTGAGGATATACGAAAGTTACGTCCGACCTCACTTAGAATTTGCTGTCTCCGTTTAGTCTCCGCACCTGAGACGTGATATAAACCTCATAGAGGGAGTTCAAGTAGAGCTACAAAATTGCCACTAAATTTTGCTCACTTAAACTATGAAACAAGACTAAGCAGGCTCGGGCTGACAACACTATCTGAGAGAAGAGGGAGGGGTGATGTCATTACAACGTTTAGGATTCTAAGAGATACCTTTTGGGACAGTTCTAACTTTTTTACATTAAATGAAGATAACAGGTTAAGAGTTCACAATTGTAAATTGAAAAAAAGAATCTTTTAGATCTAGTGTTAGGCAAAACTTTCTAATAAATAGAGTATTCGATAAATGGAACAATTTAAGTAGTGCCATCGTATCAGCTCCTTCTCTGAATAGCTTCAAGAATGGGCTGGACAGGTGTTGTACTTGATTAGTTTTTTATAATTCTATAGTGCTACTATCTTTTTAAATCTCAATTTATTTTAAGTTTGTGAAATTAGTTCTGCTAACCTATTAGTACCTATGTAATTCGATTTTGTGATTGAGCCGTATAAGCTTTGCTTTGGCTCGTAATCACTGTGTAATAATAATAATAAAAGCCGTCGCCCAGCTACCCTATCGAAGGCATGGGAGAAGTGGAGGTAGATAATGTCAGTAACCTCATTATTACCCAAACCCTTGGTCCAGTCGTTAACGTAAGGTAAGAAGTTAATTAATGTCAAACTGCCTTTGACAAAGCCGTGTTGCTAATTAGAAATAAAAGTATCATTGAACAGAAACTCAGAATTTGCTTCGGCAACATCGGTTCCATAACTTTAGAGACAATTGGTAGTAGGGTAATTGGACAGTAGTTATAAGCATTTAATTTGTCACCTTTTTTAAAGACAGGAGTAACCAAAGCCGATTTCCAAGTGGGAGGAAGACAACCTTGAGAAAAGGAACAGCTCATTATTATTGCTAGTGGATGCGATATTGAATGTGCACACTTTTATGAGAAGAACAACGAAGGACCATCAATTCTCGGAGATGAGTTGTTCTTCAGCTTTAGCAAGTGGAACTCAATTTGTTCGCGAGAGAAGAAAATATTGTTAATGGCTTCTGAGAGTCGACGACCCCGTAGCTGAGGAAGATGATCATCAGAAGGTTCCATATTAAAAGGAGAAGGAACTAGATAAGGTTTCAGTTAGAAGTACAAACGGTTCCATCAGATTTACGAAGGTCTGGAAATGCAACTTTAGATTGAAGTGACGTGCGGACGTACTTATAAAACAATTTACTGTTATTGGAGTTGGCAATTTTATCTTTGTAAGTTCGTCTTAGGTTGGAAAGTTGTTTTTTAATGTGTCTGATAATTTTCTATGTGAGAGGAACTCATAATTGAAAAATGCCGAATAAGAAGAAGCAGAGCTTGATATTTTAGTTTAGATCATAAAATATGTTGAAATATTGACTATTTTTTATGGAAAAGCTGGAATATAACTAGAATAGTGGTCAAACATTTTCTGATATCAATTTTTTTATTAAAATGATCAAACTTTAGACAGTTAGGAACAATATGGACGCTCTGTTCTCGTATATACACTTTTATAAATATAATAGTGACATGTTACCAGTTTGTTATTCATTCTACAAATATCACTGTGCTAATCACTAAAATGCATGATCAAAATGGATATTGATATTCACCAAGAATCACACTTTTGTTTCTTCACCCTAAACTTGAGAGTTTCAAATTCCAATACTTTTTTAGAAAGTTTTCCAGTACAAATAACTTTAAAATCACTCAAACGAACTAGCAATCTGTATTCTACGAGCTCTAAACATCAACTATGCTTACGTGATTATAGATAATCGTAAAATTTTTATTAATAAATGTGAGAACAAGAACACACAACTATTATCACACTGACTCTACTTGTCAGATAAAAGTTGGATCAATATCATCCAATAGGCCAAGGAAAAGCTAATTTTGTGATCAAATATTCATAATACTAAAATATACGTTCAAAAATATTAAAAGAAAAATCAAGTTAATTTAGATTGGGGTTGAAATTAATAACGGACAAGGAATATTCCTAAATTAAATTAATAATGAGATTAATTATCTAATAAAAAATTAAATAAATGACAGTTTGGAACATAATCTGAAATATTGTCTTCTCTTTTTAAATTAGCCATATTCTAAAAAAGATTATAAGGAATTAACTTTTAACATAATAAGATAGTGGATCCAACTATTAAGCGCTGGAGGGTGTCAACTGGGCTATATTATTGTTTAACAATGGTTCAAAAATTAATATTATCCACAGCAGACATTAATTCAAATCATAACCATTTTGATTCCACAGTTTATGATTGCGAATAGATATACCAAAAAACAAAATCTGTTGGAAGGAAGAATACAACTAATACACAAAGCTGTGTGAGAAGAGCTTCGCTTTGAATTCATTATATTAAACAGCTATAGGCACCCGGTGTAGTTCTGCAAAGAAGCATTATATTACTGTTTACGTATCTGCACGTACAGGTTGGCATATTAATTTTGGCAGTTGAAAGTTTGGCAACGTCCAATGCGCCGTAGCAAACACGTATGCAGATTTCAAGAGCTCACTTCGCGGGCAGAATTCGTAAGCTTCGTTTCGACAGTACAGTTCAGAAAAAAGTGTGATTACCGGAGTTGTGCAATACTAACTTGTTATGGCGTGTTATGGCGACTCCAGAAAATAAAGTTGTTCATAAAAAGTTTAGTGAGCAGTGTCGTGAAATAATTATGAACGTTTTAAATTTCATGACCGAAGGAGCAAACAATGGCAAGTCAACAATTCCATTAACAAAGGTATGCTTCAATTATTGTAATAAAAATTTTGAACCAGAGTAATTATTTAACAAATTTACACTCGATAGTAAATTTTTTAAATCGATTTTCATACATAAAATTTTTATTTGTTAAACCATTTAAAAAAGTGACATTAGGGTGAGACAATAGTTATTTGTAAAACCAGTGTCAGAATGACTCGTTTTGTAGTACGAGTGAAATTTGCACAACGAACCGCGAAGCGGTGAATTGTGCAAATCACGAGTACTACAGAAAGTCATTGTAGCACAAGTTTTACACAATATTTTTTATAATTCGCGTTTATTTAATTATTTAAATAAAATATAATTTTATTAATCCCTATTTTTAAACCAGGAGGTGGGGTTTGAATTTAAGTTGGCAATTCTGTAGATTCCTAATTGGTCAGATCACAGATGGTTTTATTCAGCACTTCTAACTTTTGACATATTATAACCGAATAATTTTTTAAATTGTAAACAAACTTTCATTTAAGCAAAAAGAGGATGATTATTTCTTTAAAAACGAGCTTCTTCGTATATGCTCTTGCGATCTATTTATATTATATCATGAACAGAATTATTTCTGTAATACATCTTCACATAGATATCTGGTAATTTATCCCAAAAATCGTACGTTTTATATACCTATATATTGATTCTATACAATATAAAAATAAACAATTGACAAATCATTGATAAATAAACGTTAGCGTACTTTATTCGTTATTATTTTTATTATATAAATCATTCTAATTTACCTTTAGTATAATAATTTGCTAGCTAGAACAACGCTAGACCATTTTATTTATAATCTGTGTCAAAGTTGAAGTCAAATGTCAAATAAAAATATAACTAAATACAATAATCAACTGTACTCTAAAAATTGCTATTACAGTGTTCAAATAGCTTCATTGTGACACTGCAAACAATGTTATAATGAAGTCTCTTTTATACGCGAATCATAAAAAGTATTTTATGCACTCATGTGTCAATTTTATCCACTGTTATGTCATCTTGACAATCAAATCGAGGCCATTTTTAGTCCATTTAGAGCAACCTAAATTAGATATTTTTTGGTTTTTGCATGTCTGTGGCTCATGCGTCAATTTTTCCATCCGTGAAAAGAAGCACCACTTTATGGACTTATGGACTTGTTGCATAAATATCTATTCTGTTTGTGTCTACAGGAGTATATAAAAAAGCACATGTTTATTTTGTGTCAGATGCCTATTTAAATGTAATAGGTTTTTTAGCTTATCATTATAATTATTATACTCATTACATACATATCTCTATTACCTTTCGGTTTTATTATTTGTTTTGAACCATCTTCAGATTTCAGTTACAATTGTGGTTTGGTCATATTAAAATATGTTTAAAATAAAATCTAAAGATTGCGGAAAACAACTGATGAACTGAAACGTAATATAGTATTATTGACTCTAATACTTCTTTTAAATGGCCGAAAACCACAACAAAAATTTTTATTTCAAAGAACGGTCACTGAAAACAAATTCAACTACTTCCTCATTTTGTTTGTATAAAATTACACATGACTAAAACTTTTAATAAGACATTATTTTATTGTCAGATCATTTAACGAGTTTTTGCTGCAACGTAAGTTAGCCAAAGAACGCTTTCCCGCATTAGAAAAGAAGCTCTGACAGGGAGTAATGCTGACAGTGATGTACCTACTAAAAATCGGAGAGCGTCCAGTATCCGTATGGATGAATTCGACAGAGCTGTGCATAGAAGGTGCATAATAAATTATCACATATCCGAGAAAAAAGTACCCATGTTAAGATATGTACAGCAAACCTTTGCAGATAGTTATGACTTCGCAGGAAGTCGCGAATCTCTGCGGAAACAAAAACATTCTTTGGGTTTTCGTTGGACCAACATGAAAAACAACAGAAGTTTTGTAATGGAACGTCACGAAATCAGACATTTACGCCTACTATATTTAAGAAACATAAAAAAGTGCAGAGAACAGAACAAACCTATCATTTATATGGATGCAACATACATTCATTCATGTCACACGCACCTTAAAGGATGGAGCGACAAGAGTACCGAAGGATTGAGAAAACCCGTTCCAAAAGGTAACAGGCTCATCATTGTGCATGCAGGGAGTGGAAATGGCTTTGTACCTAATGCTGGTATTATGTGGAACTCCCAGTCAAAAACAGGAGATTATCATAATGAAATGGCGTACGAAAATGATGAGAAGTGGGTACAAGAAAAAGTATTCCAAACCTACCAAAAAACGCTGTTTTGGTAATTGATAACGCCCCATATCACAATGTTCTAAACGAAAAATTACGTACGACTTCTTGGACTAAACAACAATTAAAAAACTGGCTTTCTGAAAGAAACATATGTTACATTGAACAAATGTTGAAACCACAAATCTTTATAACAATGCAAAAATGTACAAACCGCAATATAAAATTTATAAAAGTGATGGATTGTTTATTCGACATGGATTGCAAGTTTTAAGGCTACCCCCTTATCACCCGGAGTTAAATCCGATCGAAAGTGTTAGGGCGGCACTTAAAGAATATGTGGCCAAACGAAATGTTACCTTCAATTTTACAAAGGTTAAAGAATTCTGTAATGAATTTTTTGACACATGTTCTGCAAATGATTGCAAAGTTAGACGTGACCATGTTAAAAAGATTGAAGATGAATTTATGAACAATGAACCACTTTTAGATACTGTTGTAGATAACATTATTATTAATTTGGCCAAAGACGGAGATAGCGAGGATAATGAAGTTGATATATAGAAAGTAATTTTGAAGAATCATTTGTAGATGCACATCATTATTTTACTGTTGATTATCCCTGTATATCTAAAACATATTTTTCATTATAGTGTTGCTTTGTAGGTGGTAAGACTGAATAGATTAAACAGAACAAATGTAAAAATGTAAATAGGTATTATAAAATTGTAGATATAAGAAACGAATTCCACTAGAGTAATATAATATTTAAAGCATATCTGTATATAGTTCTAAATAAACAATAATTGACGACACCCAGAACCAAGATTTTTTTTGTTTTGCCAGTCCTAACTATGTAAAAGGTGCGAAAAGATGTTCTAATTTCATAGTAAATATTTGCAAAAAAAGCAAAAATTTACATATGAATGTAGAAATATCTACCACAGAAAAGCTTTGATATTCCATTTATATTATTAGTATATTTATTCCATCTCTAAAGGCGATTTCCCCAATTTGTTTTCCAAATTTTATGTATAAACCCGAATTTTTACATTATTATCTACTACATATTATTAATAATAACAATTTTAGAAAGCTTAACAGGTAGGTACGTCATTAACTATTACTAGGAACAGATAGGAAAAATTGTTGGTCATTGTTAAATTTAGAAAGTCGTTTAACAATCCTTATCATATTGTACGCTTTATCTACAAAATCTACCTGACTTCCAATTTATATACAAATTAACCTCAATGACGAATATTATGAAGGGACCACTCAAAAGACATTAATTTGAAGTAAAGGTGAAATTTTATGTCTCTTGCAATCTATTTATTATTTATTATTTACATCACATAAGATAATAAAGGGTAATTATAGAATTTCCCGTATGGTTTTTGAAGCAATAAATAATTATGTCTGTACAAAAAAAACCAATTCTCGTAGAAAAATCTAATGGTTTTTATTTCCGTATTCATTTAATTTTTAATAAAGAACTCATTATTGTTATTTTGTTTTGTAAACTCGATTTTATATAACATTATACATGTGCCACAATTGGATTTTTTCAAATCTAATTTCAAAATATTGTTTTAAGCTCGTACGTATTAGCAGCCTCACAACTTTTAAAACTTTGCATGCGGAATGTACGTCGCCTGCTCTTCCCGGTAAGTTCGTTTACAACGTTGTCAAGTTGTATGGCTTTCTCGCTTATCGTCAACTGCCAAAATTAATTTGCCAACCTGTACACTGATAATTAGCGCACAGTTTTTCCAATTCTTCGTTATAGTTAAATAAAAATCAAATTCGGACACTATTACTATATTTACACAGAATCATTACACTATTCACACTTATTATCAATTGAGTAATGTTTCTTTACAGTTACCAAAAATTTGCTACTTAATAATCACTCGTTTACTAATCGAGATACCGAGCGAAAGAATTGCCAAATATTATTGAGAATGTGTAGCTCAAATAGAGATACTCAGGATATATACAGAGAGAGAAGCGTAAAATAAATTACAAGAATTACTTCAGTAAACTGCTAAGATACAAAGCTGAAGCTGAACCTATCCACTTGAAGAAACATTCACGACTGAATGTTAAAATTGATCTTCTGGCAAAAAAGTTCGTATGAGATCAATAAAACACGTGCAATTCTTACAACACGAAGAGACATTTGCTTTTATGGGTAAAACCATATTGCATCAATAACGAGAGAGCTACCTTCACAAATTAGTTATGGAATCATATACGTGAGGAAATGCGTCAGTGTATATCTCTATCGTGGCCAATAAACATTGAATATTATGATAGGGTTCACAGTGGTTGAAGCCGAGCAGATAATAGTTTGTATAATACAAAAGGAGGTTGTGAATGCTGCCGTAGCACAAAAGCATAACAATAAATAAATAATATTTATTCACGTGACAAAGACTCGATTCGAAAGAGAATGTATAAGAGAGAAAAATGTATTTTCGAACATACTGCCCGCGGCCACCTAAATGAAAATTTACATGCTATGTACAACTTAAAACTAATTATAATAACTATTTGTACACGAGTCGGAGGAAATACATTAGTCAGTAAATTTCACCGACTTGCTTGAATTTTTGTTTTAAAAAACTGTGAATTCGTTGAGTAAATTTGACTAACAGAAATATTGCACACAGTACTAATTTTGAAATAGTGAGTATGTTTTTTAATGAGGAAACTCGAGATGTAGCACCCACTAATGCACAATGAATTGTCCCATTTGCATGTTTGGAGAGAAGAGATAAGTTGCAGTGAACTGGCATCGGAGATTCCATGAAGTTGGCATTATATGGGTTATTCTTCTTAACGTTGTACAGAGAAGAGATACTATTTACAACATCTTTCCAAGCTAGGACAATGAACTGATCGGTGATTTCTTGATCCCATGAAAGTTTGTGCAACCATGTGCGTTGCATTATTATTTTTCCTTTGGCAATGATAGGATTAACTAATCCAAGCGGATCGTAACAGTATAAGACTGCCGATAGGATTTTTCGCTTAGTGATGTAGGATTCGAGCTCAAGATCTAAGGGAGTAGAAATTAGAAAAGTGTCGTTAGTTGGATTCCACTCAAACCCAAGTTCTCAAAATTCAAGTCTAGATCTACTGCACTGCCTGAGACTGCACTGATTCTTAATGGAAATCCAGAGAATTTTAACGAAACTTGTGTAGCGTGAAACTTGATTCGCTAAGGCACTTGATTAATTCGGATTGCAATAGTTTCAGTTCGGACAGGCGGTTAGCACCTAACAGTATGTAATCTACATACGTCTGATGTAATAATGCGTCTGAAGCGAAAGATAAATCGGTATTTATTTCAGCAATATCTTGAAGTACTCAACATGCGAGATAGAGAGCACATTTTGTCCGAACAACATAGTTAATTCGATGTATGAAAAAAGATTACTGGGAGAATTTATCCATAATATATTTTCTAAAAAATGTTGATCAGAATTTGTGGAGACATGTCTGTACATTTTTTGTATATCCACTGTCAATACGTATCTAGAAGAGCGAAAACGACATAATATGTCGAGTAATTCGGGCTGCACCTGAGGACCTTTGAGAGATATGCCATTAAAAGAGGTGGTGGTTTCGCTGTGTTCTCTCAGAACACATAGGTGGGGTACAAAATACTCATTTTCGTTGGAGGATTTGGTGAGAGATAAAGGACCAAATTTACCATGTCCGACAGAAATATAATCGTCGATAAATTGTTTGTATTCTGAGAAATGAACTGGGTTGTGAGTTACATTCCTTTCTAGTAATTCGAACCTACGTTTTGCTATTAAAAGAGAATCTGCAAGTTTTTTTGTGAGCATTGGCTTCTACGAATGGGATGCTTACTTGATATTATCCGTTGTCTAAAATGTTGGTGGTGGACGAGAATACTTCTTCGGCCTTTTCTTCTTCAGCGGATAAAGAGCGAAGGCCGGTGCTCGAATCAACCTCTTGCTGAGACCAAAATTTCTCACGCAAATAGGTTAAGATCCGCGTCATTATTATGAGAGACTGAGTTGTTTTCAGTTGCTGAAAAACTGTTAACGGAGAAAGAATGAGAGTGAATAGTAAATATCCTTGATATAATTTTGTGAAACAATTCTAGATAACACCCAGGCTAAAGGGGTGTAAATGAGCGATGGAAGTCCGGAACCTAAATGTTTGATACCATTTTTAAGGATTGCATAATAAATGTCTCAACCAAGCCACATATCCAGGTGAGAAGGAGTGTTGAATTGATCGACAAATAATTTTGACAATAGCATCTTTCAACAATAAGAGATACCTTAGTCAGAGGGTGAGTAATTTTAGGTGAAATTGCACAAAAAACTATGAATTTTTTATTCTGCGACTTTTGAAAACAACTTGATATCCATCATATCGGTTAACGTGGTGCTGCCTTCTAAAATACCGAAAACTTGGAGAGTATGGGTATAGATTTTGTAGCCTACTTTTACAGCTGGAGAGTGAGTTTCGAATGAAGTTTGACTGCCATTCACTAAAAGAATTCTAATAGAAAATGGCTATCATATCTTTGACTTGGCATATGCCTGTGGGGTAGCTAATCAAACATGAGAATTTTTGGTCGAGAGAGCGATCAACGAGGTTGTCGAAATATGTGACATAGCTAATGAGAGTTGTGAATCACGATCAATAGAAGATATGCTAGGAGAACTAGGTTAAGGACTATCGGTTGGGGTTGTATTGACAACTTGAGGTACAGCAGTACGTGATAGTACCAGATGTAACAGAGTGTGATGCTTTTTTGCACAAATAGCACATTTTCTGGGAGCGAGTCACGCACGGATCGAATGTTTAGTTCCAAGTCATTTAAAACCCAAAGCTTCTGACCTTACGAATGTGTGCCTATCTTCAGGGACTAGAGCAGTAAAATTGGGACAATAAGATACACTGCGCCGCTAAATTAACGCATAATTTTAAAAATTGAAACAATGACCATAAACAATTTTTAAAGGCCGCCACTGGTTTAAAAATATTTATTTATGATGTTCTTTAAATTTTTCAAGATATCGATTTTGTTTCGAATATCTAAAAAGCAGATTTTCTTACATTACTTCTTCTTACAGTGCCATATCCGTGATCGGACATAGGCGACCTCTCACTTCTACCTGTGTTGTGCTCTCCAGTTACCACAGATAGAAGGGACCTACAGTTTAACGACGGATCCGAACGTCTATGTTGAGAGGCTGTACTAGGCAGTATACTGTCGGTGGTTTGCCATTGCCTTCCGACAGGTGGCTCTCCGAATTTTTAATTATGATGTTAACTAGGCCCGGGTTTGATCCCGGGGCCTCTCGGTTAGCAGACAGAGCACCATTCCACTAGCCTACGGAGACCACCTTACATTACTACAAAACAGAAATTTAACAAAATTCATTAGATATTAAGATTAGTCGTTTATTTGCTTTTAGTTTGCATTTTACACTTGTATAGGCAATATTCAAATTTTATAAGTGCATTACAACACAAAATGCCCCATAACGCTCGTGATATGAGACATCTTTCGCGTGAGGAATGTGCTACTGTCGTAGCACTTGTGGGAGAAGGCATGCCACAAGTTGAAGTGGCACAACGTCTAGGAGTGACATAATCAACCATATCCAGAGCTATAGCACGATTCATGGTACTGGTAGTAACGAAAGAAGACCCGGACAAGGTCGGAATAGGGTTACAACTAACAATCAAGATCGATTTTTGCGATTGCAAGCATTAAGAACTCGATTTGATACAAGCACTTCACTGCAGCAAGAATTTTCTCATCGGTATAGTTACCAAATTAGCCAAGATACCGTGCGAATAAGGTTGACAGAAGCCGAAATTGCTTAGCGATTAGTCCAGAATATTATATCTTGAATATTATTATAGGGATCACAGTGGTTCAAGCCTCGCGGACAATAGTTTTTAAAATACAAAAGGGGGTTGTGAATTCTCTAGGAGCACGAAAGCAGAAGAATAAGTGAATAATATTTATTCCCGTGACAAAGGGTTGCAAATTCGATACGAATGAGAATTTATCAGAGAAAAAAATGTATTTTCAAGCTATTACCAATGTTATTATGTACTGATACTAATAATACACTAGGTGAAGAAGCAAATGAGAAGTTTTGAGTATATATGGAGGTAAGTTATAGTACGAGTTGTTTTCTGTTCGAGGCAACTATTATCATTCTGACACTGGGAATATTGACGAATACTTTGAAATAGTCTTCTGTTTTATATTTTCATCATATTTCATCCTTTCATTCATTCTTGAAAATTATTACACTGTGAGCATTATAATAAGCAAACAGTTTTGACGTCACTTCTCTATTCGCCAATGCTCTATTCCCAATTCTTCGACAATCTTATCAGTAAATTGAGCCGAGACAAAAGCCAGCTAGCCTGACATATTTAGGAAGGAAGTGTCCCACTTCCACCTATTTTTCATTTCAAAACCAGAAAAAAAGATTGAAATCTCTGGCACCTCTCTTGATATTGTCAATATCATGAAATCTGTAGAGCAAGTTATCCTTCAATATGAAACTCACAAAGTGGTTTAAAGACATGTTCATCATTTGGCCTTGGGGTCAACATACTCTTCATTAAATTATCAGCCAACATCTTAACATACATTAAATGTATAGTGAAAGTTTCACCGCATAAGTACATTGTTGTGTCCTCTCCCCACTCCTGTTTAACGTATACTCTGAAAATATCTTTCTAGAAGCTCTCGAAGGACAACAATTGGACATCAAATTACATAGTATATGGATCAACAATATACGGTATGCAGATGACACAGTCCTGATAGCAGATAACATGAATGACCTCCAAAAACTTCTGGACGTGGTAGGAATAGATAGCCGGTTGATGGGAATTAACATCAATATAAAAAAGACAAAATTCCTAATAATCATCCGTAAATTAGATGATTTCCAGAATGCAAAGCTATCAAACAATAATGAAGACATAGAACGAGTAAAAAAGTTCAAATACCTGGCAACCTGGCTATGTGAAGACTGGTCTTCAGACGTGGAAATCAAGTGCCGGATAGAAAAAGCGGGGAGCTCATTCATAAGATTCAAAAACGTCTTCACGAACTCTGACTTCGACCTCAATCTCGGAATAAGATTCACAAAATGCTACGTATGGTCCGTCCTATTGTATGGCATGGGTGGTGAATACCATGAATAGACTGGAAACATTTGAAATGTGGATCTATCGAAGAATCTTGAAAGCTCCATGGGCGGCAAAAAAAACCAACGAGGAAATTCTGAGGAGGGCAGGAAGAGAACGTGAATTGCTGAACAAGATAAAAAGCAGGAAAACAGCGTACCTGGGACATGTGATACGCAATGAGAGATACCAGTTGCTCCAACTATTAATAGAAGGAAAGATATATGGAAAGAGGATGTCGTGGCTCCGAAATATCAAACAGTGGACAGGGATGAGAACCACAGGAGAATTAATCTACACCATCAGAGACAGAACGAAATGGTCAGAAGTAGTCGCAAACATCCATTAATGGATAGCAGGAGAAGAAGAAGAAGTTACTTGATGTTCTGGTAACATGAAACTCCGCTGGGTCGCTCTGTATATTTCCTATATACAGAAGCCTACTCATATTGATAAATATTACAATCCATACGGCTCAAAAAAATTTCAGTGAACGACCCTTCCGTCTATCAATCCTGTCTCCTTTTTTAATCAAAGCAAAAGCAATTCCGAACTATAACATGTTCAGATATCCCTTTTATATGAAATGCTCTGCAAGTAGGGTTTCAACGTCGGCTTTAACCCCGCAAAAAAAATAGTTAATATTTATTTCTGCCAAAATTTATTTCCGCTCCCATGTTCCAGTCGTGTCTACAATATTCTATGTTTCAGTGGCTAAGTGTATTAAATTCTCTGCACGTAAGGTTTCAAAGTCCGCGTAAACCCCGCAAACATAATTAGCTAACATTTACTTCCAGTGGCTAAGGGTGAGTAGTAGACCTTCAATATTTAATAATAATCTGATTTTACTTGATAGTCCATTTAATTAAAAAAAATTGAATCAAGCCCTATCATTCATACATTGACGTGTCTCCCTTTTTGCACTAGATGTCCAAAATTAATTAATCGTTTTTATTATTCAGTTACCTATAACATAAAAGATGAGTTATATTCGAGGATTAGTAGGAAACTATAATAGCTGGAGGGTCGGTAAAACGGGAAAATATTGTTCGAATAAAAATGCCATTAGTATAAAATTCGCGCTCAACCAAATAATGATTGACAACATCCCGTAACTACAGCATGGCGATAACTACAAACGTTGGGTGCGTTCAGAAAACACAACTATTTAACAACCATTGGATGAATGTTCTATGAACGCACTTTGATCAGTAAGCGAAACTCAACATATTTGATGAGCGGACGCCGTTTTCTTTAATTTTGTTCTTAAATTTGGCTAGTAGTGGACCAGATTGTATACACACCATGGTGGAAAAGGCATTTATAGGCCTCGTACCTAATTCCGCTCTGGGCAACGCCCCTCGCAAAATAATCTTGATGCTTGGTCAAAAATAAGTCTTCACCACCCTGGTGTATAATATACTATTTGGCTACACCCACAAGTGACCTAGCTTGTGATTGACTTAATACATATGAATAAAAAAAAGAAGAAGATATGATATTACAAATATTGAAGCTTATATATTATTAGCCCTATGGGGATATTCTGCTATATCTGCTGACTTTTACAATTATTACGGGAGGGTGGGGCAAGATGAGGACGCGGGGTAAGATGGGAACCCACCGAATCTGACGAACCAGGTAGTGGCGTCTGTACGGAAATAGCTGAAACTAGTATCTAGTGACTCCCAATGTACCTCTCTGTAATGAAAATTTCTGTAGCAGTAAACTAAGTTCACAAATTTTAGTTGGAAGTTAGATTTTAACAAATTCGCATGTGTGTTAAATAAATGTGTTACGTTTGTGCATCTGCTGAGAGTTTTATGTCAGTATTTATGCAAATGTATTTTACTGGGTTTGATCGTAGTTTAACTACTGTTGTTGAGGATATCATACATTTAAATTTTAATAATAATGTAATTATGGCAATCTTGTTTAACCTTTTGAATTACTGTGGGGCAAGATGAGGTATTTTGGTAGGGGCAAGAAGGGATAGGGTCCCATCTTGCCCCGCAAAAAAGTAATAGTAATATTAACGCAGACGTATTGTTTTTATTTCAGAAAATGGTGCTTACTTATAAACGTGTATCAGAACGGGGAAAATGGAGTGAAGAGAGCATGGTACAAGCAGTAGAGACTGTAATCTCTGGTCAAATGGGATACAGAACCGCATCTACACATTTTGATGTACCAAAATCAACATTAGAACGTAAAACAAAACAAACGAGATCAAATACTACTCAAATTATAAAGCCGAAACTAGGCCCAGATAAATGCGTTTTCATACATCAAGAAGAGCGAGAGCTTGTTGACTACATAAAATTAATGGAATCGAGATTATTCGGATTAACCTTTGTTGAGCTGAGACGGTTAGCTTTCCAGCTTGCGGAGAAAAATAAAAAACAACACAATTTTAATAAAAGTAAAAATGAAGCTGGTGAAGATAGGATGACAGCTTTTTTAAGACGGCACCCAGACCTGTCAATTAGGAAACCTGAAGCTACTTCCGCGGGGCAAGAGCGATAGGTTTCAATAAAGTGGCTGTGGATGGATTTTACGATTTACTTCAACAACTTTTCGTAAAGTATAAGTATAACCTTACCGCCGATAAAATATACAACTGTAACGATACATGTGTTACAGTTGTGCCTAAAACCAAATCTAAAATATTCGTAACAAAAGGTAGGAAGTTGGATCCCTCACATCGGCAGATAGAGGTGAGACCGTCACTGTGGAAATTTGTTGCAGTGCAGCAAGAGCTTATATGCCACCGTTATTCATTTTTCCCAGAGTAAGGATGAATCCAGAGGTTTTAAATGATGCTGCTCCTGCTGCGGCAGCAGAGTGTCGTCCTAGTAGTAGCTAGATGCAAACTGAATGTTTTTTTTTCAATTGGTTTACACGATCCACAGAATTTTCTGGTGCAACAAAGGATCGTCCTGTGCTACTCTTATTAGATGGGCATTCTACTCATATAAAATATATTAAAGTAATTGACTATGCAATAAATAATGGGGTGGCTATATTGTGTTTTCCTCCCCATTGAACACACCGACTTCAGCCACTTGACATATGTTTCATGAAACTTTTAAGTGTCTATTATGATCAGGAGGTGAGTAATTGGCTTCGAAATCATCTAGGGAGAGTTGTGACCCTATATCAAATATCTAAGTTATTTGGAACGGCGTTTATACGAGCAGCGTCTATGTTAACAGCTGTAACTTCGTTTGAAAAAGCGGGAATTTTTCCATTCAACTCAAATAAATTCACAGATATTGATTTTGCACCATCCAAAACTGCAGACAGACTCTATCAAACAGCTGAACAACAATAAAATTATCTACAGCAACAAAAAACATTGATGGAAATTTGGATCCTGAAGCACAAGAGTCTGATAATTTGCCACATCAATCCGTGAAAACACCACCTTTAACTCCCAATGTCATCGATACAACAGAAGCATCAACAGAAAAGCGGCTATCACTAAAACCGTCAGTTTTGGAAAACTCATTAAATTTTGGTGCATCATCATCCACTGATTTTCAGATATCCTCGCCAAAGGATCTTGTTTCCATTCCACACATTGAAAACGAAAAACAGACGACAAAACGAAGAGTTGGGAAGAAAGGAAAATGTACTGTTATAACAGAGTCACCGTACAGAAGGAATTAGAGTAAAAATTGAAGCATAAAGAAAGGAGCAACAAAAACGAGATATAAGAAAAATTTAAAAAAAATTTGAGCAAAGAAAAGACGGTAGTTGAAAAAAAAGTTCCGAGAAAGGAAAACATTTGGTAAAGAAACGGAAATCTGAAACTCCTCGCCAAATCGTTAAACGTCAGATTCACCTTAATAATAATCAACAGAAGAAAAACAAAACTATAGAGAGTGACTCATCTGGGAAAGACGAAAGAAACGTGGAAGATGATGCAGCATGTCTTTATTGCAACTATTTATATTCTCAGTCAACGGAAGGATGGGTGCTATGCATGCATTAAGTGCAGACATTGGGCACACTGTTCCTGTGCTGGAGAAGAGGAAGATGATGACGAAGTACAACATATTTGTGCACTTTGTACAACAGAATAATTAAAATTCAATAAAAAATTATATTATTTCAGAAAATCATGTATATTCCAACTTGCCCCACCTAGTTTCCGATCTCACCCCACCCGCGGGGCAAGATGAGAAATATACACTTTCGTAGAAAATGTTATCGCTAAATAAAAAAATGGTAGTAAATAACACATCAGCCTGTCCAGTTGTTCAAATTTGAAATCGCTAATGCAACGAACAACATATTTAGAAGCGATTAAAATTAGAGGGCCAATCTTGTCCCGCCCTCCCCTACTTAAGAAGGCAGGATAACTCTCTAAATTTATCTGTTCATTGACGACTTCTCTCTCTTAAGTGTATTCTAATTTCTAACTCTTCAAGGAAATCCAGTTCTTGTTTCTTATCACAAATATGTAGTACTTCTAGTTGTGTTAGGTGTCAATTGAATTATTTTTAAATCATGAAAATTGATTGCTTTATTTTCTTCAAATTCTAAGGTAAATTTAATTTTTGGGTGTAAATTATTAATACGGTTGAAAAGCAATTGTCGTTCACTACATATTAAACAAGCTAATATATCATCTACATATCTATACCAAAATAAGATATCTTTTGAAATGTTACATTCAAAGATTTTTCTTTCTAAACTGTCCATAAAAATGTTTGCCAAAATTGGTGATGTAGGGCTTCCCATTAGTAAACCCTCATTTTGAATATATACCTTATTGTCAAAAGTGAAATAATTCTGATTAATACATACATCAAATAAATTAGGTATATATGATTTAAAAACTCAAAGAGTTAATAGTGTACTTGATTATTCAATTTACGGAATTCACTGATGTGACTATTCCATATAATTCCAATCAACCCATGTCACATAAATTAGCAGCAGTTCCTATAAACAAACATAATTTTGATAGAGAAATTAAAACAATTAATTAAATAGCAGCATCCAACGGTTTTCCATTACATATAATAAATAAATTACTTAATGAAAAAGAAGAAAACGTCACATTACAACTAATATTTCCTTAACAAACTGAAGGAATAAAAAATTGCATACAGATTAAAACAACCAGAGAAATCCTACTACGCCAAACATCTACTTGACACCAAATATTCATTGACACCTAACACAGAACTAATAGTACAACATATTTGTGATAAGAAACAAGAACTGGATTTCCTTGAAGATTTTAAAATTAGGACCCACAATATGAAGGCGTCAATAAACAGATAAATATAGGGAGTTCGCCACTTTTAAAATGTTTTCTTAAGTAATTATTGTAAAGATCAGCAGATATAGTTTGCCTGGTTTTCTATATCACTGCACAGTTACACTGATTTTAAATGGGAAAAAGATATCCCCATAGGGCTAATAATATCTAAGCTTTAATATTTGTAGTATCATATCTTCTTCTTTTTTCTATTCATATATATTGAGTCAATCACAAGGTAGGTCACTTCTTGGTCTAGCGAGAAATAATATTAATTAACATCAGGTAGGCATCACATGAAATAAAACTTCTGTCGATGATGGTAATATCCAAACAATTGTGAACTTTTTTGAATTTTACCATTTTTCAATATATTGTGGAATTACTTATAAACAGTTAGATTCATCTAAAAAAGTAATATGACACTAAATTGTAGAGTTAAGTGAAGCTGTTGTGGTCTGTTCCAACCGAAGTAAATACCGTTCTAGTACCGTACAATCTCAGTAACGAAGCAAATTTGATGTAAATTACACAGACTTATTATATTCACTGATCAGCAGGTCAACTGGGTTTGTATCGTAATTGTACGGTTTCTGTGTTGGTTGGAACAGACCTAACATTGATAGACGTTCTCTTCGAAAAGCAACAAATTCAGTATTAGAAAGGCGTAATAAATGTATAAATAACAACGGTGGTATTTTGAGTCATATTTTAGTTTGATTTTGTTTAATTGATTTTTACGAATAACAATGTTTTAATTATAATTTTTTATTTTTAAATAATTTATATTTTTATTTTATTTTGCGGCAACTACTTACATGTAAACTGCTAAATAATTATAATTTTGTAGATATATATGTATTATCTGGTACCTTTTACTGTTCATTTCATAGCAATCTTTGCTTTGTAACATAAATTCATAAAAATGGGCTATAACTTTATTATTTTCATAATCGCTATAAACATGTTTATCATTGAAAAGAACTTAAAAAGACCTTTTTAATAAGATCCTATGGGTTCCATAGAGAAAAATAAAAGTTAAGTTTGTGTTGTAGTTAAAAATTTACATGTGGTATAATAATTTAATACATTTTTTTGAAGGAAATATTCAAAAATCTACAACTTTAAGTTTTGCTTGTATGGCTTATAATAAAACGGAGAACTAAAACATTTAAGATATCGGTCAAATTCAGTTTTTTTCCAATATCTATTAAACCATGGATTTTACAAAAATGTAAAAGGTGTTTAAAAGTAGACATAAAAAGCTGCAAATGTTTCTTCGTTTAACCGACTCTCTAGCTCTAGTAATCATCGAATGTAACTCAACTTGTATAGTATTAACTGTTCATTACTGCATTACAGGAATTTGAATATACTATTTACTTACCAAAAGCACTTTCTGTACTGGAATTAATCCTCTTCCTTCTTCCCCAAATTTTTCTTTCATCATCCGAGCTACTATCATCATCTTTATATCTTCTTGACGCTCTAACACTTTTACTTCTCGTCAATCTAGAATTATCTACCGGAAGAATGTATTTAGGTATACTTTTGTAAAACCAAGCACCAGACTTTTTCCACATTTCTCTGGTCTCAGCGCAAATCATACACAACCAGTGCTCTCTGGTGGTGGTACTAGAAACAAGCACTTTTTTTATTTTCAATTTCCCTTTTTTTGTGAAATAGAAAAGGCTGACGAGAAAAGGTGATCTCTTCGGCTGCGTCTGATAAACGTGTCTACAAAATATGGTATTTTATAATATCTTTTCCAAATTTTTATTATTCTCCTTCTGTTAGTCATGGAAGCATAGAAAAGGTTAGTAACTAAATAAGCAAAAATGAAAAATACGTGTGGTTAATTATGATACAAGTCGGTTTTTCTTACTTTATCTTCTTTGGTGTACTTTTGCTCTCGAAAAAAATTTTGGCTAAGCCGGTTTTATGATTCTAGTATTCAACTAGTAAGCAAATATGTCCATTAATTTAGAATACTTTGGCAGTCATATCAATACTGTATACTTCATTCAGTATTATATGAAAAATTGGAAAGTAATACATTCATCGGCAAAATAATCGACCAACTCAAAAAATTCATGAAGTCTGCTTATTGATAAAATTTTTATTTTAAATTTAATTAATTTTTTCCCCATATTGTAGATAAATTTGTATGAAATATAGCACATGTTTGAAATTTCAAGAAAATTGGGCGTGTGTTTTTTCATTCTTCTTTAAAACTACATGTGGAGTGTCAGTGTTGTCCCACCTTGTAACTTTTTATTTCGTTACCAAGACAATCTTTACAATTTCTAACTTTATTACAATAGCTACTTTTTTCAAAACATACAAGGGTTTATTAAAAACGTCTGAGCCCGCAACTAAGCCCGACTAAATAAAAGCGACTAATATCTAGTCGACCGATCAAGAAAACGTATTCTGAGTCAGTTGATGAAATAAAAGTTTGTTGTAAAATAAAACTAGCCAAAATCCTTGTTTAACAAGGCGACTAACTTTGTAGAACACATACTGCGGTGGTTATTTAGCAAGTACCCTTCGTATATACTACTAAAACCATCGAACCATTAATCTTCGGGAAACGCTTACCATTATTCATTGGGGTTAAATAAATACCATCATTTATTAAAACTCACTGGGACAATATATTTAACACTACGTATATAATTTACTGACCATGTATAACAAACACTATAACATTGGTACTATTAATTATATCTAGAGAAATGAACTCTCTCTGTATATAGGAAATTCTATAAATGTATTGTTAGGCCAACACAGTCGATGATCTTTCCGTCGAACTTGCTGACACATTATTTATTTACAAAACAGTCGTGATTCCTTAATATGCTACAAACCTTACTACACCTTGTCAGTGACCTTCAAGTTCACTGGCCGCTAGCAATATTTGAAATTATTATCTAATTAAATCTAATAGTGTCTTTTGGGATCATCACAATACGTCATATTCAAAATACTGTAGAAGTTGTTTAAGCCGCACATCGGTAAGTCGAAAACCTTCCAAAGTCGAAAAAATGTTGTGTTCCTTTCTCTTCGAGCCCCAAAACCTCCGTTGTTCGAAATCTGACCCCTCAAGTCGAAATAATTAGTCCATACAAGTAAATTCAGTACAAATTTTCCATATATAACTCGAAAAAACAAAGCTGACCTCTGCATCTTGAACATAGCAATGTTTGATTTTACAACCTTTTCAACTCAATTATTTGAAATGAATTACCTCTATAGCTCGAAGAAAAATAATATACTTACCGACTTTAAGAATATGCCGACAATGTATATAATGTTAAAGTAACTACGGTAACACAATAAACCAATTCTATGAAATGATAAAGGAATGTTTGACTGACGTTAACACGTGCATGATTACAGTCGAACATTTCCTAACAGAAGTCGAAGTCCACCGTAAGTCGAAGTCCACCGTAAGTCGAAAACTGTGTAACTCGCATTTTTTGGCGTCTTTCTTCAAATTCGACTTACAGAGGTTTGACTGTATAAGAAATATTCGAAATAGAAGATGCAGAAAAGTTTAAGAGGCGATACAGTCTGGTGAACATACAGCTCGATATGTCATTGAGTTGTGGAATAATGATCTGACTGTTTTACAAAATAGATATAGGTATATGCGGAGCTGCAAGTTCTAACTGCATTAAGATTTTATGCCAAAGGATTTCACCACGAAGATAATGGTAACTTATACTTTCTGTTTTGTCTTAACTATTAATAAAATTTATAAATGGAAATGTAAAGATATACTACAACCACACTGCCGTAGCACCTGCAATAATAATAATACATAGCTGAAGGTATAAAAAGCACAAAACCCATGACAATGTAGAAAAATAGGAAATTAGGAAAAGGGCCTCTGCCTGAGGAGCGTCAGGGCCGATGCTGGGCGTGGTAGCATGCGAACCATCGGAAATAGAAGTTGTGAGAATCAAGATTCTATTAGAAGTACTCACCCCACTACAACTCTATCAAGGGAACATGAATGTCACCTCATCGAGGAATCTCAAAGAGGATATCATCATTCTCAACTTCTGACCATTCAAGCTGACAATCAGATTAATGATCATAAGAAAAATTTGTCAAAAGCTGAGTATTCTGAAATAATATGGCGCTACTACTACACACAACAGACGCAGAACGCGAGCGAGATAGAAACCTACAGGATATGTAGACAGAGGAACCCTGGTATAAGGCTTAACATTGATTCCAAAAAGTTAGCAAATCAACGTAGGTACATTTTAAACAACAGAAAGTTAACTTAAGTAGAACTGGATAAAATTAAAGCTAACGTATTGAAGAACATCGAAGACGAAAAGGTCACTGAAGGAGATCATATCGAAAACCTAATTGCAATCAGGCAAGATTGCTTAGGAGATGCTGTACAACATGAAAATGTAGAAACACTATCACATATACCACTGGATCAGCATGAACAACAATTTGAAGTAGAGGAATTAATAACACTTAAAACTCAACTCGAAATCTAAGTGCAGATATGGAAAACATTCACATTGCAGGATCGACAGAAAGTTCCCAAAATAAGAGAGAATGAAAAAGTCAATCAAATTATAGCAAAAATTAACAAGGCTATACAATTGATTTTGGATGAACAACCTGACTCTGATATGACCGAAATTAATCATATTATATACGCCACATACACAGTTGTGGCCCGAATATTGGGCATCAGAAATCCTAAAAACGGTAGTGGTAAAGACAAAGAACCAAAATGGAAAAAAAGAATTCGTCAGAAAATTGAAAAACTTGGACAATATCTTTCGCTCCTACTTGAGAAAAATGAACAACTTAAAAGGAAAACCTGAGAAAAATTGAACAGGATAAAAAATAACTATGGAATTAAAAACGGAAAAGATGTAGAAAGAGTAACTGAAGTTCTTAAGCAGAAAATATTGTCGTATAGTTAACGTCTGAGGAGATACACCAAACGAAACAATTTCTTCCATCACAATAGATTAATTAAAAATGATCCAAAACAATTCTATAGAAATATAGGAACAAAACAAGTTGAATGGAAGGGGTCACCAAATAAACAAAAGTTACAGGACTTCTGGGGCAGGCTATGGGAAAAAAAGGTTTGTCATAATAAGAACGCAGACTGGATAAAACGCGAAGAAACTCGCACAAAAAAGATTTCTTTTATGCAATTTCAAACTGTTACAAAGGAAGACATACATGACACTCTGAAAACTGCAGCAAATTGGAAGACTGGTGGACCTGATAAAATAACTAACTTCTGGTTGAAGGAATTCACAGCCCTACACGAAGTATTAGCGTACCAAACTAATGTAATTATTAGTAACCCACAACAAGCACCATAATGATTAACCACGGGCGTAACATTACTCTTGCCAAAAAATTCAGACACGACTAACCCAAAGAATTACAGACCAATTACCTGCCTGTCAGTTATTTATAAGATGATTACTGCGGTGATATCACGAAAAATTTACCAACACCTAGTCAGCTATAATCTCTTTCCGGAAGAACAAAAGGGATGCATGAAAGGATCGTATGGCTGTAAAGAATTGATCCTCTTAAACAAACTCATAACTGATGAATGCAAAATCCGGAAGGAAAATTTATCTATGGCCTGGATAGACTACAAAAAGGCCTTTGATAGCATTCCACATAGCTGGATAGAGCATAACTTGAAAATCTATCATTTAGACCCGGACATTGTGAATTTCTGTTGCACTATGATGAAGCAATGGCGAACTAAAGTATTGCTCACAACACCTGAAGAAACGATCCAAACTGATTCCATCAAAATAAACCGTGGGATATTTCAAGGTGATTCGTTATCTCCATTGCTCTTCTGTATGAGTCTAATACCACTGAGACAAGAACTCAACAACTGGAAAAGAAATTATATACCAACAAATTCAGAAATGATCTCTCTTATGTTTTACATGGACGACTTAAAATTATTCGCCAAAAGCGAAATTGATCTTGAGACATTGAAATGGAATTTGGTTCAGACAAATGTGCCTCAGCAACCTTTACTAGAGGAAAAATTAGAGAGACTAGCAGCATAACAATTGATCAAAACCTTGAAATACAAAGCTAAGAACCCGGAAAGACATATAAATATCTGGGAATGGAGAAAAGAGGACAAATTGAACACAATCTTATTAAAGAAAAACTAAATAAAGAATACCTGCGAAGAATAAGAAAATTTTTACAAACGGAATTAACAGGAAAAAACAAACTAAGCGCAATAAGTGCTCTAGCTATACCTGTCTTAGAATATAGCTTCGGATTGGTAGAATGGACCACCAGCGAAATAAAGAAAATAGATACGAAGTCCAGGAAACTATTAACAACAAATAGACTTCTTTACCCAAGAGCGGAGCGGATGTGCACAGAATATATGTACCAAGACGCGAAGATGGAAGGGGACTTAGAGAAATCGAATCGGTATACAATATGGCACATATAGCACTTTACAACTATATTTACTCAAAGAACAACAATATAGCTAAAATGATAAGGACCGTCCAGAAACAAATTCAGCCAACTAAAACAATAGAATACAAAGTCGAACGTACTAAAGAGGAGCTGAATATGACACATGAGCAACAAAACACAACGAACCTCCAAAAAAACATAATAAAAACAAGACTAGCCGAAAACCTGAAAGAAACATGGACCAGAAAACCCCTTCACAGACAATTCCCCCAAAGCCTACAAATGTCAAATATCAACATACAAGGAAGTTTAGACTGGCTGAGGAAGGAAACACTGAAAGGTGAGACTGAAGCTATTATAACTGCAGCACAGGACCAATGCATAAGAACTCGTTACTATGAAAAACATATTCTCAAATTGAATACAGAGAGTAAATGTCGATTATGTAATGATAACATAATATCAGGATGCCCAGAACTGGCAAAACGAGAGTATCTAGAGAGGCACAATAACATCTGCAGGTATCTGCACTGGAAGATCTGTAATAACTTTGGAATATGATGTGACACAAAATGGTACAACCACAAACCACAAGATGTTATTAGTAAAGACGGCATTACAATACTCTATGACCAACAAATTCAAACTGATAGAACAATACCTGCGAACAAGCCAGACATCGTTATAAGAAACAGCAATGATTCTGTATGCAAAGTAATAGACGTAGCTGTACCATGCGACAATAATACAGTCTTAAAGGAAGCCGAGAAATTGATTAAATACAAAAATTTGGCAATCGAAATTTCAAGAATGTGGCACACAAAAGTAGAAGTGATTTCAGTAGTGATAGGAGCTCTCGGGAAGATAACGACCAACCATGTGAAGCACATTTCAATGATACCAGGAGCACCAGATGCGGCATTCGCTCTTGACTCGTGTCACAAACTTCCATACTCGTGAGAAAAGTTGAATTTTTCCCACTTATTGCACAATATACTATTACAGGTAGTTACAGGATACAGTAGTTGACTCCCTCGATGACGATGTTTCCAAAACTCCAGCCCTCCTGGTATTGGTCCAGTTGGGTAGAAAACCAATCTTCTGGAAAAAATCCAGCTATACCAAGCCTACAAAGCCAGCTATCAGCGGAACAGTATCAGGGAAAAAATAAAAAAAACAGATTTTTGAGATCCTAAACTTGAATTGTCCGACGAGTCGAGAATCACCCACCATTCCACGGTCTCAGTGGATGGCTAAAAGTTTTTTTAACATCTCCAGGAACAATGGCCGCCGGCAGGTATATATTAAGTTACACCTCCACCTTGTAATACAATTCTGATTGAACTATCTTCTTCGACGAAGTTACGGGCGACATCCTTTCTTAGCTAAAATCGTTCGTGGTAGGTATACAAACCGATATTCCTAGTGGTCGGGCAATTTTTCTCGTTACATTTCCCCCCGTTCGTCAAAGAAAATTAACCCGGAAGGGTGGTGGGTGGTTGCGTAAGGTATGACTTCAAATCTTTACAGTACCAAACCCCTGCCGAAGCTCCGACCTTATCCTGCAACTCATAAGTCCATGGAGATAACCTTTTGACTACCAAGAAAGGCCCTATGTACCTAGGAGCTAGCTTACGAGTGTAATACTTTGCAGCATCCGAGAGGAGAGGACAAAATTCTTCTTCAACGCCAAATCGTGTGGTTGATAGTATACATGTCAGCATCGCGGGTTATGGCTATCACAGGCCTTCTGATTATCAACCTCTAACCGTTTCTTAATATCAGCGAATAACTTCCTAAAAGTCTTGTCACGACTTCACTAATCCAGATCCAAATCCGAATTGTCAACATAATCGGTACCAGACAATAGCAAAAATCTACCAAAATTAGCAAAATACGGTGTCACTTTCGTAACTTCATGAGTGGAATTTCTAATTCCGCATCCTATCTCATCAAGATGCTCGCATCAGTTATCACTTCAGTATCCAAATATTCCGAAAACGGAGTACAATATCGAGTTTATAGAAGAGTACCTTATTGGTGTAAACTGGAAGGATGTTTGAGTTCACATAAAACTTGGAGTAGAAAATCAATCCTCAAAGAAAGTATAATTAAAACTACTCGCTATAAACCGTCTAGCTAGCGCCCTCTATGAGAGGCAGATATAAAAACAAATGAATGCAATGTGTCAGCTTCCAAAACATATTGACATATTGTTACAAAATGTCATTACAATGTTGCCAGTAGTTTAGACATAATCGTGAGAAATGTGTAAAAAATTTATTTTCAATACCCTGTATCTTGACCACGGAAGCCGCTACGAAAAAATTTTACTGAGCAAACCTAACTTATTTTGTAGTATTCTATCGATTCTAGTAACGGGCCACCTTTGCCACCTTTTTATGAAACACCCTGTGTAACAAAAGAAAAAATTTTCGCAATTGCTGGATTTCCGTCCATCATTGGACGTGTGTTCACATATTTAGAATCCGCAATCCAGACGAAGAAATGCCTCTACTATACTGCAACCGGAAAGGATTGTTTTCGTTGAACATCCAAATTGCAGTTGACGCCAAATATAGGATAGTGGATCTGGTAGCTCGATGGCGTGGAAGTACGCACGACGCTAAGAATTTGTGAAGAGTCCAGTCTAGCCAGAAAATTTGAAGTAAGTTGTTTGTCAAGTTACAAGATGTCTGTGAGATATCTAAACAATAAAGAAAGTCCGGAAACTTTTGATACTCTCTGCGTACATTTTTAAACCTACTTGTGACGTATTGTCCATGTATTTTTTAGGGTGGTGAATTTGACGGTTGATTGTTAGGAGATGGAGGTTACTCATGTACCCCCCACTTAGTAGCAATAGTATTAAACCTGCGAACACCTTCTGAGAATAGAGAGCTCATTTAAGTACAATATGTACTGTAGAACGATGTTTTGGTCAATGGAAGGTTGCCTTCAGAGCGCTACAGAATGGGCTACTTGTATCTTTATATACTGCTAAAGCGGGGTTGGCTGTCTTTGCTCATTGTTGCACTGCTTTGACTACTGCTTGCTGCTTTTGTATGTATGTTAGTTTGGGTTATGGGATGGTTGGCAAATTCAGCTATCGGGTGTCTGCTTCCACGTTAGCACCGCTGGTAATGGGAATAACAGGATCATTTTTTGTGCAGTTATTCTTTGACTAAATGACATCCCAACGGTCTTACGGCTTAATCCTAAGGTGTGCGTATCCGTGCCGAGGGGATGCATGACAGTGAGCCTATCATCTGTCACTAATGGAACCTTCGAGATACTAGGCGCCCTCACGTCGTAAGTCAGCCTTGTCATGATAATGCGGGGCTCTGCCGTAATGGACCTCTTTTCCCTAGCTACTCGTGGGACTTTTTATGGAAGTAGTAACAAAAAAATAAATATAAAAACTACAGAGGAGATGGAAGTCGACCTATCGACTCCAACTGACCTCCCTGTAACATCTGATCAGGAACGAGACCTACTCAGGTCTCCAACCCCTGAAAATTAACCTAGGAAGGTAGGTGGTGCAGCCAGGAAACGACTTAGTCGTCTCCTCAAGAGTGGGGTTCCTTACGAATCCGCCTTGCATCAAATTCTAGAGCAGCGAGAGCGGGATCAACCGCAAGAGAGGAAACATTCTCCCTCTGTGGCTGGTACCAGCAAGCGCTTACGCTCTAACGATGACTCACCCGAACAAGAGGCAAAGAAGCCCTACTCGGCTGAATCAATGGTAACGTCAGGTGAAACTGACTTACAAAAGCTCTCTTATGGGCAGGCTGTATCCGGCATCAAGGTGGGAATTTTACATCTTGAACATCCGACAGCCTCGATCACGACCAAACAAATGGAGTCCCTTCAGTATGCCATTATGGCCGCTGTAGAGGATATACCTGAAGGTGGTCAACAAGTACAGTTCCAGAGCTGTACTTTCCGGCCTGGATGGTTACAGGTCACCTGTGTAAATCAGGAGAGTGTCTCGTGGTTGACTAGCGTAGTCAATACACTTCAACTATGGGACGGTGCCTCCCTGAAATGTGTTTCAGGTGACCAACTCCCGAAGCCACACATTTGTGTGGCTTACATACCTGACGAAGGTAGTCGTAGACTGACTTCAGAACAGGTCCTCACCAGACTGAGGAAAATGAACCACGGTCTGTTTACCTTGGAGTGGACTGTCCTACACAAGGAAATTACAGGCCCTGGTCAAACATGGACTTTTGCCATTGACGATCGATCCATCCAAGTGTCCCTACCGGAGAAGAATGGTATGACTAACATAGTCGCCTGCTCAGCATACTTCCCAGGAGACATGGATACTGTACCTCCTCTCGCTATACGTCGGCTAATCGACTATAGCAAGAAGAACAGACTCCAGTTAGTCATGGGCTGTGACGCCAATTCACACCATACATCGTGGGGTAGCATGGATATAAATCAAAGAGGTGAGTTATTTTTTGATTATATACTAGGGGAAGGGCTATCTGTTATTAATAAGGGCTCCGAACCAACTTTTGTAACTAGAAATAGATCAGAGGTGTTAGATTTAACAATCAGCTCAAACTTTTTGAGCAATAAGATACGGCATTGGGCAGTATCTACTGAGCCTTCGTGTTCAGATCACAGGCACATTCAATTCAACATTGAAATAGGTCCACGGCCAGTAGTAGAATATCGCGACTCAAAAGCTACTGACTGGAGTGGATACAGAAATTCCCTCCAACGGTACATTGAGGAAGGCTTCACTACAATAAACAGTTGTGATGGTATATATACTGCGGCAGACAAGCTTCGGGAAGCAGTGATCTCCTCCTATCATGAAAACTGTCCACTTAAGACAAAAAGAGACAATCGCAACTCTACTTGGTGGAACAAAAGCCTAGATAAGCGAAAACAAGAAATTCGACGACTATTCATTCGATCTAAAGAGTCAGGCAATTGGGAACCTTATAGAACTGCTCTAACAACTTATAACAAAGAAATTAGAAAGGCGAAACGGGAGTCTTGGAAGAAGTTTTGTGAGAGTATATCCAACATACCTCGCAGTACTAGAATACACAAGATTCTCTCTAAAGAGCCGATTGCCGAGATAAGGTCGATGAAACGACCAGATGGCACTTTTACGACCTCTAGAAAAGAAACGTTAGAGCTTTTGATTAAAAACCACTTTCCCGGAAGTTTAACTCTGGATAACAACCGACCTCCCCACTTTGAGGGCGCAAGGCGGCCCAAAAAGAATGATTGGGAGGTCGCCAAGAACGTTATCACAGCACCGGCGATTGAATGGGCAATAAAATCATTTCAGCCCTTCAAATCTCCCGGTGAGGATGGCATCTTTCCAGCTCTGCTACAAAACGGACTGCAATTACTTATACCCATCCTCATTGAATCGTATAGAGCTAGTCTGGCGTGGAATTATATACCATCCAGTTGGTTGACGGCTAGGGTACTATATATACCGAAAGTGGGCCGCACAGACCCACGCCCTAAATCTGTCAGACCAATTAGCCTAACATCTTTCCTGCTTAAAGGACTTGAAAGAGTACTGGACTGCCATATCAGGCAGGTAGCTTTATACAGCTCCCCCCTGAGCATCCACTAGTACGCTTATCAAACAGGCAAATCAACAGATTTAGCATTACATAACCTTGTTGAGAAAATCACACAATCCCTTAACAATAAGGAGATTGCGGTGGCCATTTTTCTCGACATCGAAGGAGCATTCGACAATGCACTACCAGCTTCCATTGGTTCAGCTTTGACTGAAAAGGGCATTAAACCAACGATTACCGGCTGGATATATGCCATGCTCACTAATAGAACAGCCACTACATCTATTCAAGACGAGGCCATCAGCTTTAAGGTTTCCAGGCGCTGCCCGGAGGGTGGAGTGTTATCTCCCCTTTTGTGGTCACTCCTGATGGATGACCTGCTTGGTACTCTCGTGGGTAGAGGGGTAGAACTGCAAGCGTATGCAGACGACCTTGTCATTCTGGCAAGAACCAAGTCAGGACGGGTTGCACATAGTACCCTCCAAAGGGCTTTGGACGTTGTCTACAGTTGGTGCCAGAGGGAACAGATGTCTGTTAATCCTGGCAAAACTGTAATAGTTCCCTTTACCAGGAGAAGGAATTTGGCGGACCTTCCGCCACTTTCTTATAATGGTGAGGTTATTCCATTTGCAGCGGAAATAAAATATTTGGGGTTCATACTAGATAAAAAACTTGCTTGGAATGCTCACTTGGAAAAAGTCATCCATAAGGCCAGACTTTCCTTGTGGACATGTCGCAGGATCTGCGGAAAATCTTGGGGCTTGGGTCCCAAACAAATCCATTGGATATATGTGATGATTGTTAGACCAATGATCACATACGGAGCCATTGCTTGGTGGTCAAAATCTTTACAGAAAACGGCCCAAGCAAAGCTCTATGGCATATAGAGACAGGCTAGTTTGGCTATAACTGGTGCTATCAGCACCACACCGTCAACAGCCATGGAAGTCCTCCTGGACCTTCCTCCTCTCCACATACTTCTGGAAAAGGAGGCCAGATGGACAGTATATAGAATTGTGCATATTTATAAATGCACAAAACAGGCTTATACAGAGCAAAGTAGAATGCTAGCGGCCACCGAAAGTCATAGTATTCTGGGAATGACCACTGATATAATGCCCCCAACAGTAAACTATAATCTGCCTTATACCGTCCTATTTCCAAATAGAGATGAATGGGTCCTCCGCAAAGATGAACTCTCAAAAGCAGACATCTGTTGGTACACTGATGGATCAAAGACACCCTCAGGCTCTGGTGCGGGTGTATACGGTCGAAGTCCTAGGACAGAAATCTCAACATCTCTGGGATCCTATGCAACCGTATTTCAGGCGGAAATTTATGACATTGCTTCATATGTGGAGAGTTTGGGGCAATCCAACCTGACACACAGATCAATAAAAAATTTCACGGACAGCCAAGCGGCCTTGAAAGCACTTAGCTCGTACCGTGTAACGTCGAAATTGGTTCTAGACTGCCAAAAAAGACTCGCCTCAATAGGAGAACGCAACAGGGTATTGCTGGTTTGGATCCCTGGCCACTCTGGTATGGATGGTAATGAGAAGGCTGACTCTCTTGCAAGAGAGGGTGCCGCTCATGACTTTATCGGACCAGAACCTACAATTGGCATCGCAACAAGTTTTGTCAAATAAACACTAAATACCTGGACTGCAAGAAGAGTTTTAGACTTCTGGCATAATATACCAGGATTGGTTCATTCAAAGGCCTTCATACATCCTTCGAATAATGTATCCAAACAAATGTTAGGCTATAATAGACACGATCTACGGTGCCTAACAGGCCTTCTAACAGACCACTGTCGTTTGAATCATCATATGCTGAAACTTGGACTGTCAGACGATCCGATTTGCCGTCTTTGTTTGGAAGATGATGAAACAGCAGAGCATATAATTTGTGCCTGCCCCGCCGCGGCACAAATCAGGTATCTGATGTTTGGCAGGGCTACTCTCTTGCCCTCGGACCTGAAATATCATTCACTGAACAAATTAATCGGCTTCGTCAAGAAGCTGAATTTGTTTGATGAAATTTGATTAGGTATGAGCCACAATAGACTCTGGCGAGTCGCAGTGGAGGGCATCATTGAGCCACTCATCATAAACCCAACCTAACCTACTGCTAAAGAATAAAGTTATACTCGACTCAACTAAACTGTTTTCGAATATCTCATATGTCAATATTCTTTCGATTTCGGGAAAACAACAACAAACCGTCGTTAAGTTGGCTTCATTAGATAGATAGATCGATATTTATTAACTACTTTACAATAAAATGTTTGTAGCACGTCAAAAAGAAAATACATACAAAAGAAATATACAAAATATATCTTAAGATAAAAACAGAGTAAAATGTCACAGCAGAGATACGGTGTTGAGATTTCCTCGACAATGCACAATGTAATCATCAACAGAGTAGAAACAATATTTAAGCAAAAACAAGGATTTTACAATTGATGGCAAAATATTAAAATGCCTATAGTTTGGTGAATTTGATTGTGTCGTATTTAGCCGAAAGTAGCTGCATCTGATATGGTGAGCATTACGAGTGTTTTAGTCGTGGATATCTGAATTTCTAGACAACATTGACTGTTTCCCATGAATTTCTATTAGAGTATGAAATAAAAACAATGATGGTAATGGCATAATTTTATATTTTATGAAAAACTGTTGACAATGATCCCTGAAATCAAGATCAGCAAGCACCCTTATCGCCTTTTTTGCATTCTAAATACTGTTAAGCATGGGAGGAATTACCCCAGAGGGCGATGCCATAGCTAATATGCGAATGAAAGAGTGAGAAATACGTAGTTTTGAGTGTACTTGAATTAGTAATATTTTTCAACTGTCGTAAAATTAATAACGAACTTGAAAGTTTTTTGACTAAATGCTCAATATGTGCCTGCCAACTTAGCCTGTGATCTAGGACTAATCCAAGTAATTTCACATTTTTTGTTTTTTGGTGAAATGACAATTGATTACTTGCAGATATATACATGATTTCAGTTTTATTATTATTTAATTTTACTTTGTTCGATGAAAACCATTCATTTGCCTGGTAAATAACGCAATATAGAGAGGCGGCTAAATTTGTATTATCTTTCTCCGAAATAATAAATGTTGAATCGTCTGCAAATAGAACCGACATATAGGGTAACATAAAACGGCTAAGATCATTAATATAAATGATAAACAAGAGGGGGCCTAGAACCGACCCCTGAGGGACTCCATGACTTACCTTCGGAAAATATGATGTTACACCATTCACTGTAACACATTGTTTTCTGTTTGACAGGTAAGAACCAATAATCTTCAACAGAATTCCCCTAACTCCATAATAATTTAATTTTTCTAAGAGAATGTCGTGAGGAACGCAGTCAAATGCCTTTGAAAGATCGCACAGCATTATGGCCGTACGGTTACCGTGTTCAAGTTCTTCCACTACGCCACTCACAACATTAAGAACTGCCTGGGTGGTTGAGCGGGAATTTCTAAAGCCAAATTGGGAGCTACTGAAGAATTCGTTTGAATCAAAATAGTCATAGAACTGTTTTTTCATTAATTTTTCAATGACTTTACTGAATATTGAAACAATGCTGATAGGGCGATAATTATCGATTACGGAAGCATCGCCTTTTTTAAGAAGGGGAAGCACTTTGGATAGTTTAAAAATATCGGGATAAATACCGATGTTAAAAATAAGATTTATGAGCTCTGTAAAAGATTTTGCAGCAATAGAATTGGTCTCCTTCAAGATGCGGCTATTGAGTTCATGAATATCAAGACACTCCGAATTTTTCAATGAATTAATGGCTGAAGAGACCTCTAAGTGAGTGACTGGCTGTAAATAGAATGAACCGCGTGTAGTATGTGTTGCGATGCTAGGTCCACCTTTTTTTATTCGTCCAAAGACTGTGTGGTGTGTATGCGTATGTGAATTCGCCGCGTATTGTAATGTGAAACGTTTAATACGTTTACCTATCCTAGTTGTATCAGCAACGTTTATATACGTCTGAATAGAAATTAATTTTGTTTTTAGCGATGTATTGATGGTACTTGTTTTAAATGTCTGTTTTATGAATATTTTTTACCTATTGTACATGTGTTTTTTAATTTTAAACTATAAACAATGAAACTTGATTCCGTCAAGAATAAACTTTGAGAAAGTTCCTAATCCAGAGACGAAACGTCTGTAACAACAAAATGTTTTAATTAATTACAAATTGCAGGTGGTAGATTTCATATAAACTTACCTACAATATGGGAAAAATTAATCAAATCTATTTTAAAATAACAAATTTATTTGATCGGTGAGCGTAATACCTTGATTCTGATAAAAAACAAAACACTTTGATTCATTTGAAACAAAAATATAAAGACAGGCATTGCAATACCTGTTTGGAAGTTTTAATTTCTAGAGCACCATCAATTTATTTCTCTCTACATTATTTTCAAAACTTTTTGATGGAGATTTGCAATTCATGCCTGTAAAATGCAAAAACATGTTGAAGTTTATACTGATTTTCAGTGAAATTTGAAAAATTGGATTGATTCAAAGCTGCAGTAACATAATTACACCATTGTTTTGAATTTGAATGAACATTATTGTTCAATATTTAATTATATAAATATTTTAGACAAGTGAAAATTATTTGCGAAGCAAAGCCATTGAATCTAAACATACCGACTGTAAATGAGACATGGGCTATATAACTTTTGAATGGGTTGATCGATTTTATTTTTGTTTGAAATTTGGGTGGATTATATTAGGCCTAATATTGAATTTTTTCACATAAAAAATCAATATGAGCGATTGAATCTAAACATACCGACTGTACATGAGTCTGTTTCAGAGTAGTGGTAAAATAATATTTTTATATTACTATGCTAAACAATAAAGGATGATAGGAGAATTATTAAAAAATTCGAGAATTAATAGAATAAAATAAATAAAAACCCGCACTTAACAAGTAACAACAAAGGAGTTTCTTAATCGTGGTCTGGCAGAGCTTTGGTCAAGTATTAATGTGTTAGACCAACTCTATTCAAAAGAGGGAAAAAACAGAAATTTACGTTTAACTTTTTCTTATACCTTGTATAGAAAATTTATGATCTGGCAAGAATAGGGGTGCCAGAACTAAACGTTTATATTCTACTGATAAAAACTCTTTCGAATAGTACATCGTACTTAAGTCTTAAACATCAATTTTACAATGAATTAGAAAAAAAAATAATTAACAAAAACTATTATACAAGATACAAAATGCCAGGCCGTTATTTCGTTACTTGTCTAATATCCAAAAAGTAATTAATTCTATTTTTGTACTAATTTTGGTTCACCACCCTTATACGACGTCGCTGCTTGGATTATTACGAAAATCTTGTTGGACATTCTCATATGGAATTCATTCATTTACTTTGTTTCTAGATGATGCGAATGAAACAATGATATTTTCAAACTTGGAAATTAGTGGGTGTTGAAATACGATGAAACCCCCGTTTTCTGGATTATCTTTTTCATATTTCCTACATAGACAATATTGTGAATTGATACAAACATTAAGTATATATTGTGTAATGAAATCTGGAACAAGATTGATAATCCATAGAAGTCTCATTATAATCTATTAATGTTTCCAGACGGGAGACTAAATTACTTGTATTATTTGGTGTTAAGTCGCACTACGCAATTTCTATTACCTCTTATAATTAAATTTCATTTTAATGTCGAGAGTTGCTTATATACAAAAGCTCCCAAAGATTTCCTATTGAATTGAAATTAGGACGTTTTGATTGCCATGAAAATTGTATAATATTATAATTGAGCAAATTTTGCCCTATTCTACAGTTATGAACGAAGCATTATCTTGTTGGAAGATGGTCATTAAAAATTACACTCATTGAGAGAATCATAATCTCCAATATTCCTAAATATCTATTGCTTATTCTATATTTCAATAAATCCTCGGGTTTCAAGTGATTATTCAATACCAAACATTGATCGATAAATGATCATATCTTGAGTACCTAAATATTTCATCAAACATTGTGTCTTTCTTTATACTGAAATGCGTCAGCTGTGTCGTTGTGCAGATTCAGATACAGAAACTATAACATATTTCTCTTCATTCAATTTAACATTATTTCGACTAGGAAATCCAGTGTCATTTATTTTTGGAAAACATTTATAATATCGTATAAATATAAACAATAAGATGATGGGTATTAAACATAACATCCTTTTTGATGTGCGTTATTAATTTTCTATACACTTGAATTCTTACAACTATATATTATGTTTACATATGTGACAGATCTCGACATCTGTTCAAAGATCATGGGTCACCACACATTCGCGTCTGTTGAAACGACTCTCATATCGAATCACGGGTCGTTGTCAACAAATGATGGATCGTTTATCGCGTGCTGAAATTATTCGGCAAAGGTAGTCAATTTCTCCATGTACTCCCTAACAAACCGAAAATGCATGAGGGTAAAATTAGTTCTTCCGCGAATTATTAACTGTTGACTACAGTCAACACGTTAGAGTGGCTGGTGTAAGTACTCAAATAGTAGAGTTGGGTTTATTGTATCAATTGGTTAATATTGAAATATCCTTATTTTTTTATTATTAATTTATTTTTAATTATTTTGGTTTTCAGTTTTTATTAGTTATGATTCTAAGAAACCCCTTATATGATTATCTGTCTTACCATTTATATTTTGCTTTTGGGAATTATTGATAACTACACCTACTGGTAAAGAATCAGTTGAAGAAACATGGTGGTTGGAAATCTAGCAGCATAGCTGAAGGATAAGTTGATCAATATTTTCTCGGAAAATCACAAGTACAATCCAAAATCCTACAATCCTTACATATTTCGAATTCCGCTAAATAATTTCCTAACCCATCTACATCTAACAATTCGTTAATAAATACCAGAATAGATATAGCGCCATCTACCGCAATAAAAGAAACATCTATTTCTGGCAGTCCAATCATTTTAAGTAACTGTTCTAATATAACTATCAATTACTATGTGAATCAAAAATAAATTTAAAATACACAATACATTTTTTAGTATTGAGTTATTCGAAGTTTGTAAATTGATACTAAATTGAAATTATTGTCTTACATTTCATTTTTAGGATTTTATACAGTATGTATATGGCAAAAGTTTAATTGTAATATGAAGGTAGGTGCCAAAACAAGCATAGTAAAACGGGGCAAAGCCCTAAATCGCAGATTTCGTCGAGATCAGTTCAAAGATAACTCTTTCATACTTCGCCTCTCTTAAACTGTTCTCTCGTTTGCAGACAATGCTACTTTGGTCACTCGTTAAACAATATACTATTCTCTAATTATTTAGAATACCCTTCATACCTATATTTAATGGTATCTATAGTAACAACAAATGTTTAGTATATAGACATTTGAATTTTGAAAAATGTTTTTACCACAAGAAACTTCGAGGTCATTTTTATTATAAAGTTAACATATAATTTTTCAACTTCAACTTTTTCGTGTATGTACTTTTCTATACCAATTCAAGTTCATTGCATCAATTGTTAGCTATAGTATGATAGTTCATAGTATACCTATATAAATTATTTCATTAACTCTCTTCTTGTTGAATAAATGAGGCTTTTACTTGAAGATCCATACTGAACGATGAAATGAAACAATTTAATTTGTTTAAAACTTCATCTATTTGAACTAATGTTCAATTTAAACTGGTTGACGCGTTTCACTAACACAGTAGCTTTCTCAAAACGAATGAAGGTAAAATTGAAAAATGTTTTGATATATACTATGCATAAATACAGATTTCTATTATACTAATGTTAATAAATCTAAGCTACCTTCTAGGTAAGAAGGTTACCTGAATATTTATTTTTGTTTATCTTTAGAGCCTCTAATAAATTTAAACTGAGGGATTTACCGACTACATGTAAAATTTCAAAATTTGGGTCGAAAATGTGTTGGTTTTCTAATACATGATTTGAATAGTTAGAATCTAATTTTTTGTTGTCATAGCTACGTTTGTGTTCCGAAAGTCTAGTTTTAAAAGTCCTAAAAGCTCTACCGATATAAATTTTATCACAGTTGTCATTACCATATTTTAATTTATAAACTCCTGATTTATTTAATTTTGAAGATTGAGATTTGTTATTTTTATTGACTTTGGATAAATTGTAATCGGTTTAAAGCAAATATTCTGTCTGAAGTTTCTAAAAATGATTTAATTTTTAAGGCTGGTGTTCCAAAGTATGTTAAGCTTTTGAATTATTTATTATTATTTTTATCAGAAAGGAATACTTGTTCTAAAGTCTGTTTTATTTATCTTTTTGTTTATGATATTGTCAATTCAATTTGGATCTTAATTATTATTAACTGCTATTTGTTTTATGATATTTGATTCTTTGTTATAATTATTAGTATTTAATGGGACTGTTAAGAGTCTGTGGATCATACTATTGAAAGCTGCTAGTTAATGACTGAATGGGTGGACCGAACTATTATGAATTGTAATATCTGTATGTGATGGTTTATGAAATATAGAAAAATCATGTTTTTTATTTATATTTGAAATTGTGAGGTCTAAAAAGTTTATAGACATATTTTGTTCAAGCTCTACGGTAAATTTGATATTATTGTGAATTGAGTTTATGTAAGTAATGAAGCTGTCCAATTGTTTATTTGTATCGGTGAAGCTAGCTAAAATGTCGTCCACATATCGGTGCCAGTACATACATTTTTTACTAAGGGGGTTTTATGAACTATTTTTTCTATAATATCCATGAAAATTTCTGCTAGTAGAGGGCTGAGGGGGTTGCCCATAATCAAACCATCTCTCTATTGAAATGAAAATAATTTTGATTCAAACACACTTTGAATAAAGTAATGATATCAGAGTGAATTATAGGATTAACATTATTGTATGTGAGCAAATTATCAACAAGAGTTATAGTTTCTCTAGGAGATATACTAGGCAATAGATTTGTTACATCGAACGATATGAATTTAGAATTATTATTAGTATTATATCTTGAATACTATTAATTAATTATGTTGGGTTTTTAACTGAAAATCGAGGTTTGAATGAACAATATTTAGAAATGACATCTATGAGAATCTTTGAAATTTTGAATGAAGGTGCTGTAAAATAAGAAACAACTGGTATGAGTGGGTACCCCTCTTTATGGACTTTAATTGATGAATAAAGTTTAGGGTGTTGCGGATTGGGTAAAAATTATTTATATTTTTCTTTATCGTTAATTATTGATTTAGCGTTATCTACTGCTAATTTTATTTCTTTCTGAAATTTATTAGTTGGGTCTTATTTAAGGGTTTCAAAATTGCTTGTCTGAATAAAATTGATGGTTTCTAATATATAATCTTCTTTAGGTAATGCTTTAACCGTATTTCCTTTATCTGCTTTAGTGAAAATAAGACTATTTGACTTTGATTTTGTTGAATTGATTTGGCGACTGATAATTCAAAGTTGGGTTTGTTAAACTCGACAAATTCTTTTTTAATAATTTCTGAAGCTTTATGTTTTAGATTAGAATTATTTGGAAAATTATACAAATTAATTTCTGTTTCTATACCTAGTTTGTTCAAGTTATCAAATGAATATGTGGGTTGAATATTATGTTTAAAACCTTTTTGTAATAATTGAGCTTCTTAATCTGAAAAAATTGTATTTGAAAGATTGACGAGTCTATTAAAAAATTTATGTTCTGAGAATTTGGTTTGTGGGTTTTTTTTCATAATGGTTTGTTGGTTAATAATGACTTTAATTCACGTTTTTGTGCTTGGTATTTTTTGTGAATTATTACTTTAATTGTATCTCTTATGTCTCCATCTAAAATGTCAAACTCTATGGGATGTAGTATATGTGATAGTTGTGATTGAATTACCTAAACATAAATACTAAAAATATATACTAAATATACTGAATATTCTTTTCTTCTTTTAACCATTTTTCTTTGCCATAGATATTTGCTTTGTTGGCTGGACTACTCTTGTTGTCTGTCTTCAATTTCATGTATCTAGGGAATTCTAAATTCATATCGTTCGATGTAACAAATCTGTTCCCTAGTATACCCCCTAAAGAAACTATAACTCTTGTTGATAACTTGCTCACATACAATAATGTTAATCCTTTAATTAATTCTGATATCATTACTTTATTAAAATTGTGTTTGAATCAAAATTATTCTCATTTCAATGGACAGGTTTATAGCAGTAAATATGGTTTGATTATGGGCAACCCCTTCAGTCCCCTACTAGCACTAATTTTCATGGATAATATAGAAAAAATCATTCATAAATACCCCCTTAGTGAAAAATGTATGTACTGGCACCGATATGTGGACGACATTTTAGCTAGCTTCACCGATACAAATAAACAATTGGACAGCTTCATTACTTACATAAACTCAATTCACAATAATATCAAATTTACCGTAGAGCTTGAACAAAATATGTCTTCAAAGTTTTTAGACTTTACAATTCCAAATATAAATAATAAACATGATTTTTCTATATTTCATAAACCATCACATACAGATATTACAATTCATAATAGTTCGGTCCACCCATTCAGTCATAAACTAGCAGCTTTCAATAGTATGATACACAGACTCTTAACAATCTCATTAAATACTAATAATTATTACAAAGAATTAAGTATCATAAAACAAATAGCAGTTAATAATAATTATGATTCAAATTTAATTCACAATATCATAAATAAAAAGATTAAAAAGACAGACTTTAGAACAAGTATTCCCTTGTGATAAAAATAATAATAAACAATTTAAAAGCTTAACATACTTTGGAACACCATCCATAAAAATTAAATCATTCTTAGAAACTTGAGACATGGATATTTGCTTTAAAACCGATTACAATTTATCCAAACTCATTAAAAATAACAAATCTAAATCTTCAAAATTAAACAAATCAGTAGTTTATAAATTAAAATGTGGTAATGACAACTGTGATAAAATTTATATCGGTAGATCTTTTAGAAAACTAGAATTTCGGAACACAAACGTAGCTATGACAACAAAAAATTATATTTTAAATATTCAAATCATTTATTAGAAAACCAACACATTTTCGACCCAAATTGTGAAATTTTACATGTAGTCGGTAAATACTGTAGTTTAAATTTATTGGAGGCTCTAGAGGTAAACAAAAATAAATATTCAGGTAACCTTCTTAACGACCAAATAGATATCAATCACTCCCCTTTATTAAACCTTACGTAGAAGATAGCTTAGGAATGCTTGTAGTGAATTAATTTTCAGTTAATTTCTTTCAATGCCTTTTGTAATTATTAGTATAATAGAATCCTGTCTTTATGCACTGTATATATTAAAACATTTTTAAATTAAACTTTCATCCGTTTTGAGAAAGCTACTGTGTTAGTGAAACTCGTCAACCAGTTTAAATTGAGCTTTAGTTCAAATAAATGAAGTTATTAAACAAATTAAATTGTTTTATTCCATTGTTCTCTTTTGTTACTCTTTGTATTAAATGAAATGTCAACGTTGAATTACTAATTATTGAAAAGTAATCATTACACCCAGTAGAATCCACCAGAAAAATTGTGAGAAAATAATGTTTCGTGTATCTACTATCACCAAGCCACACACTTGGCATAGTAATTTGAAGCTAAAAATATCCATCAAATGAAGTGTTTTGTGCATTGACCATAATTGTTAGTTTAACTAATTGGTTAAGCTTCATGTACATTCAATAAATAATATATAGCTTCAATATAGCCAGCGATATTTACACCTTTTCAACGTTAAATTGAGTAATTACATTTCCGATTAATATAAAACAAAATTGAATAGAGAAAAAAAGTATACAAATAAAATTGTCTCAACTTCTATTTCTCAGTATATACATTAAATGGACCATATTAAAAAAGACTATAGACGGAAGTAATTGCGATTACAGACTACAGACTACAAAAACAACGTAGACAAAAAAAGAGATTAAAAGTTGAAACATATAAAAACTTTACTTATGTACTTTATGGTGTATCTTAAAATTTTAAGCAAAACGGATGTTCAGATGAATAATGGATTTATACTTTCAGCAGAGTGTTAAGCATTTGGATGATTGAATATTCAATTTAAAAGACGTTCTTAAAGAGCCCTATGGAATGAACAGCACCGAGAATAAAATTATAATATGCGAATATATCGGACAACTTTTCAGGCGGAAAATATTTCTATCCATATGTACAAAACTAGCTTTACTTTGCTTATTTTTGTAGGCGTTCGAGGAAGTCACGGAGAAACATCTATATTATATGAGGCAATACTGTATCCTTAAATCATGGAGAGACGAGGTTTGCTTACAAACTGAAAACAAACGTTTGTCGTTTAATTATGCAATGGATACAAAACACTTGAGCTTTGAGGAACTGTCTGACGTATTTCTTATCTAATATTTTACTTACAGAAATTTCAATTGAAATGTAAAATGTGCTGCATACAGACATTATTTGAAAGTATTCATACAAAAATATGGGATCCATATTTAGCATACTTTACTGTATGTTAACTATAAATTAATTAATTTCTCAGGAGTTTCCATCAAATGTTCAAAGGAAATAATATTTCGGTCATAATTTCAATTGTTATTATCACCCGCATGGCAAAATAGTTTTTTTGGTATCTTTCTACCGAAGGAAAATATTGCTACTTGTCGGAAACCTTGTTTTTCATTAGCATTTTAGGTAAAAATAAACCCAAATATCGTAATTATGAGAGTGAATAATTGATGTCACCCAGGTAGGAACATTATTTTATTAAAAAAGTTGAAATATCTTTTAATTTATCTTGTTTATTTCTAAATATCAGAACTATTTCATGGTGTCATAGAACAATTTTAGACTTTCCAGCTAGTTCATATTCATTTATGTCCAAAGTCTTCCCTAATTTGTGTTTTTGGCTCCTTTCGTAGTTATTTTATTTAGTTCTTATAATTTTTACCGATAGTGGTCTTCTTCTGGGTTTATTGTTAGCTATTATTTCCAATTATTTTTCCCATCTACATTTTTTTTCTTTCTGCTCGACAACGCTGCTTCAAATAAGGCTAACTGAATATGTTTTCATTTATTTTCTATTCTCCCTTGCGGACTTTTTTTCATTCAGTTTTTGCTGGAATTTTTCCTCAGTTCCATAGTTTTTCAAGATAGCTTTTAACCCAAATCCTCTCAATCAATATCCTCCTCTTCTCATCTTTTACCTCAGCTATAGCTATTTCCAGTAACATAATAAGCCGGTAGTAGCCTGTTACTATTACTCATCTTCACTTTTACATTTTTATCATGTTTAAGTTTTCTCTGTTCACTGAAAAATAGTCTACATAACATTTAGGTGTGATGCTCCAATGAAAAATATCACGTGTCTTCATGGAGTAACGTTTTGTCCATTCCACTGATTTTTTTGTGTTACACGTTCTGTGAAGGTTTGGTTACCGTTGCGCAGTATACTAAATTGGAGCCCAATGACAAGAAAGGCTTCACATTTAGGACTGTAAAAATATTTTAGTCATATAATAATAATTTTTGAGGCTAGGTGAGAATTGATACCGAATATTGTTATCCGAGGCCCAGAGCTCTATCTAGTGTTAGCGCCACCCTCTTATTTTCCATAAAATTCGGCGCGTCGCTCATGGATTATTTTCAATAAATTTCAATACTGATTTTTGTACATTTTGAGGAAGGACTAGTTTTAATTTTGGTCATTAACGTTTCCTTTGAGGAACAATTCGTATCAAATATTTCTTCAAATCAATCTATGATTGTTAAACCGAAAAATTGAGTTAAAACCGCGACGTGTGTCTAGTTATATTTTCTTACTGTATTTATTCGCAAATATAGACATTGCAATCAACTTTATTTGGTGTCACAAAAGCCAGAACTTTCCACTAGAAGTTAAAACGATCGATTATGGAAACGGATAGTGAGTTGCAGTCAACGGCATCTTTGGTAAGAACAATTAAATTAAAGTTTACTGTATATGTTGAAGATCCGCTAACTGCATAACTATCACAACTACAGTCCATTGAAATATTAGAGCTAACATTTTGGTCCATTACAAGACGGATATTGTTCTATATTGCAGTAAGGGAAACGAATTATATTTGCGAATAGTATTTTCATATCTCTTTCGTTCACCGCATTTTTTGAATCCATTGAAAATTTATTTTACTTTAAAATTGAAACAAATTTACTAAGTTTATCCGACTCATTGTTAAATAAAAACTAGAAATAATTTAACTGGCTTTTTCATCATTGTCAAATTCTTGTTTTATTATTGAATTCGCCGTCGTCTATACACTGGTTTTTGATTCAATAAATTTTATCTCCTAGATCTCGAGTTAATGAATTAGTGATTATTCGCTTTCAAAACATTTTTCGTTTACCGGCGCAGGACGATACATTCTCAAACTATTAAATTTATTCTTGAGCTGTTTATCTTTCATTTCTTCACTGTAACTTCTTGCTCAACATTGGTTAATGTTTAAAGTTCCTAACTTATTCTTTTATTAACTGTTTCTTGTTCATTGTTAGTTAATTCACGTTTATCTAAATGGCTGCTGGCGAAAAGAATCATAAATTAATGATGCAATACGTAGCAAGGCGACAAACGATTTGCTCCGATGCTACTAGCAGTTGGGATGCAGTTAAAGAATGCACGTATGAGCAAATTGCTGTTGCGCAGGTATATCATGAAGATACCGCGCAATTGCAAGATGAGCTCAAACTTATCAATGATAAGATCAGTAATCTCAACTCTCTCCTACCCCCAGCGGATAACGTCGATACAGAAGCACCTTCCAATGCTTTTCGCATCATCTTTTTTAAAAAATAAGAGCCAAGTTTGTACATCTTAATAGTGAAATACCGACTCCGGCTACTACTCCTATCATCAGCGTCAGACAGAGCTCTCAAAGTAATGTTTCATTACCTAAAATTCATTTACCGACTTTTTCTGGTGACGTTGAGAAACGGCCTGAAATCTTCGCACTATTTCAATCCGTTATACACAATAGCATGTCTCTCTCCCGTATCGAAAAGTTCCATTTCTTACGCTACAACCTGAGCGGAAGTGCTCTCTCAGTTGTTTCTAGCTTACAGCTAACAGGTGAAAATTACCAATTAGCCTATATGGCCCTGGTCAACAGATATCAATCTCCCCGCAGAATAGCCCAAGCCTATTTAAATAAAATTCTCAAATTCAAACCAATTTCATCTAATTCGCTCAGCAATTTGAAACATTTTCACGAGACGCATTAAAATTCCGTACAGGCTATTAAAGCATTATCCATAGATCATCTAGCCAACTTCGTTTTGTTAACTTTATCATTAAACAATCTTGATGCACGTACCGCTAAAGCTTTCGAAGATCGACAATCTTCAGAAGGAGTTCCGCCATTTGATTATTTGTTGGAATTCGTAATACATCAGATCAAAACATTGGAAATAATCTATGCCCCCGCAAGTTCTAACCCCATTACTCGTTCCACGGTGACTTCATGATCAAATTCATTCATTGCCAGTCGCAATTCAAATTCTTCAGATTCAAATTCACATCGTTCTGTTCACTCCGAATCAAAAATCCTCTCTTGTATATTTTGTCACAAAACACACTCATTGTCCTCCTGTTCCACATTTTTTCGTCTTTCTCGAGATGAAAAGATCGATTTAATCAAGCAACACAAACGTTGTTTCAACTGTTTAGGTTCCCACCTGAAATCACAATGTAAATCTACATCTGGCTGCCATAAATGTAATTCTCGTAACCATCATACTCTCTTGCACCCTTTTCAATTAGACAATTAAGGTCACAGTTCCGCGTCTAATCGCACCTCGGATTATGTCAATCATGAATACAATATTGCATCTACCTTTCTCTGTCGAACAACCCGTATCTGCTTCTTCGTTCTCGTTTAATTGTACGATCACAACGCATGTGGCGTCATTTTTAGGTACATTTCGTGCACGTATCTTAGATGACCGCAGAGGTTACATTCCCGTACGGGCAGTTATTGACCCTGGATCACATCTTTCCTTTATCTCGAAGCGTGTATTTAACCAGTTGAGTCAAAAGATTCACGATCTGCCAGTTTCCGTATCAGGCATTGGCGGACACTTCTCTACCTCTCCTAGTACTATCCTATACCAACTTTTCTCCAAATCATATTGACATAAACCCATCAATGGTCTCTCATATTACTGATCATTTACCTACTTCTAACATTAGTACCGAAGTTGCTCGTGCTCTTCGATATTTAACTTTGGCTGATCCTGAATTTCATCGCACAGGCAAAATTAACTTATTTATGAGTGCTGACGTCTACCCCCAATTATTACTACATCAACCTTTTGTTCCCAGCTCTCTTGTCCCGGTTGCTATCAGCACCATATTTGGTTGGATAATTATTGCTCCTATCCAAACACGTGATCGAAATCAACGAACCTCTTCATTAATATCTACTTGACAGATTTCCCACGACCTCAGCAAATTTTGGGAAATTGGAAATGTTTCGAATCTCACAACGCAAGATCCTCTTGATATTTTAGCAGAGCAACATTTCGTCGCCACTCAAAAACGAAATGAAGACGGCAGATATTCAGTGTCTCTGCCAATCAAACCAAACGCGGCCCCCCCCAACTAGTAATCAGAAGGTTGCTCGTTATTCACTTGATCAACTCATCAAACGTCTTAGTAAGACTCCATCACTCAAATTGGAATACAAGCAATTTCTACAAGAATACTTAGAACTAGGAGACATGTCCAAGTCTCTGCAGCCCACTCAGTATACTACACCCCATCATGTAGTAACTAAACTTACAATTCAGAGCAACAAAATCCGAGTAGTTTTTAATGCATCTAGTCCCGACTCTTCCGGTCTCTCTTTAAATGATTGCTTAATCAAAGGACCCAAGTTACAGTCAGCTGTATCGGACATAATACTCTATTTTCGACTTTCTCGAATTACTCTTTGCTGCGACATTCGACAAATGTATCGACAAATCCTGGTACATGAACAAGATTGTCACATGCAGCATATCCTCTGGAAACCCAAAACCAATCTTCCTGAAGAAGAAGCTGAGCTCAACACCGTAACTTATGGCTTGGCTCCCTCCGCTTTCCTTGCCATGCGCGTTCTCCAGCAACTCGTTCTAGATGAAGGACATCGCTTTCCTTTAGCTTCTCAAGCCTTATTAAACCATACTTATGTTGACGATGTCATTTCCGGTGCGGACGACATTGCATCCGCATTGGATTTGCAAATGCAATTAATACAGTTACTTCCGTCTGGAGGGTTTGAATTACGCAAATGGTCGTCTAGTCACCCTCAGCTTCTTAGAGACTTACCTCCTAGCTATTTATAAGCTTATGAGGACAATTCGTTAAAAGTTTTGGGTTTGAATTGGGAACCATCTCGAGACTGCTTTTTATTCAGAGTTCAACCTTTTAAAGTGACTTGTACTAAGCGTAACATGCTTTCCTTTTTAGCTAAAATATTTGACCCAAATGAATTTTTGTCGCCTCTCGTCATTTCCTTTAAAATTATTATCCAGAAGATATGGTTCGCTAAACTTGAATGGGATCAACCAGTTACCTCTTAAATTGTATTCCATTGGAACCAGCTTATCAATAATCTTGATCGGATCGCCACGTTTAATCTTCCTCGTTGCGTGATTCCTAACAGATATTTCGATCTAATACACTAGGTTTCGCGGATGCCTCGTCTCTTGCTTCTGCTGCAGTAGTGTACATATGTTTCGAATCCGCTAACTCGCGTCATTCCTTTCTGTGGCCAAAACTCGTGTTGCCCCATTAAAAACACTCTCTATCCGTAGACTTGAACTTGCGTCGCAGTACTTTTAATTGATCTAATCATTTCGGTTTTGCATATTCGATATCCGAAACCGTTATCTGATATCACACTTTTTTCGGATTCTGAAATAGTACTTACATGGTTACACACTCCCCCTCATACTCTCAAAACTTTTGTTTCACATCGAATTGCTCATATTGTAGGTCACTCACCTCTTTATTTAACGTGGTCCCACTGTCCTTTTGCTCTCAATCCCGCTGACATGGCTTCACGTGGGTTATCTGCTTGTAATTTTCTTCAAGATAAGATATTTCACTTATGGACCACCGCTATTGACCGATTACCACAAGCAATGGCCTATTCCCTTTCGCAGTACCAATTTGAACTCTGCATCTTTATTAGAGTTTAAACCGAGTCCCCTAGCACTCATCACTGTTCAACCCGATCCTTCATTTGAAGAATTATCTCTAGAATTCTCTTCCTTTACACGTATGCAACGAGTTGTTGCTTGGATGCGACGTTTTGTTTTCAATTGTACATCCCGTAATTATTCTAAACCTCCCTCCGCAGATCCTTTGAGCGTTATCGAATTACAAGGTGCATTACGTGTAATCATCTTGCGTACGCAGTCACAACATTTTGCTGATGTTCTGCAGGAACTACAAGTCACTAAGACAGTTAATTATCGTTGCAAATTGACCCTCTTTCTAGATGACAATGGGATCCTCAGGGTGGGCGGTAGACTCAAAAACTCTCACCTAAATTACAATGCACATCATCCAATATTATTGCCCCAACCAGCTCACATCTGTAGCCTCATATGCAAGCACCATAATTTAACCGCTTTGCACGCTGGACCCACCACGTGTCAAGCTTTAATCCGCGTTCAGTATTGGATTCTCTCATTACGTCAGCTTATACGTAAAGCGATTCACATGCCTCACTTTTCATCGCTTTCGAGCATCCACTATTCAGCCCATAATGGCCGATTTACCCCCTTGTCGAGTTCAGCCAGGTAGACCCTTTCTTAACACAGGTGTTGATTGTGCCAGACCATTTCAAGTTGCTATATCGCTTGTGTGCAGAAATAACCTTTACCGCGGAGGAATATGCCACTCTTTTTGCACGAATCGAAGCTATTCTCGATAGTCGACCTCTATGCTCATTGTCCTCAGACCCCAATGAAGCATCCATGTATCTCAGTCCAGGTCATTTTCTTATTGGTGTCCCTCTCTTATCAAGAACTGAAATCCCTTTCTCAGAGGACATTTCTTCAACCTCCCGTTGGAAGATCATCTCAGAGATTTCACAATCTTTTGGCGTCGTTGGTCATGGTAATACCTTAATACCTTGATTTAACGTACTAAGTGGACTTCATCGTCTCATCCTTTCAAAACGGGCGACGTTGTAATATTGAAGGGTATGAACACTTCTCCCTTATCTTAGTCCTTGGCTCGCATTACTGAACTGAAGACGGTGTTTCACGGGTTGTCGTCCTTCAAACTCCTACTGGCACTCTTACACGTCCAGTTAACAAGCTCATTCCCCTTCCTGAATGACTTTCTCGTTATTTTATTTTATTTGTTCGTTTTATTTTTTTTGTATCTTGTTTTGTTACCACACAGGGTAACTTTATTAGTTCCTCTATTTTCTAAAAGTTTCGCTTTTTCCCTAGTGCTAAAATTGGACAACCATTCCAATTTTAGTGGGAGGTATGTTCGCGCCACCCTCTTATTTTCCATAAAATTCGGCGCGCCACTAATGGATTATTTTCATTAAATTTCAATAATGATTTTTGTACATTTTGATAAAGGACTAGTTTTAATTTTGGTCATTATCGTTTTCGTTGAGGAACAATTCGTTTCAAATATTTCTTCAAATCAATATATCGTTGTTAAGCCGCAAAATTGAGTTAAAACCGCGACGTGTGTCTAATTATATTTTCTCACTGTATTTATTCGCAAATATAGACATTGCAACCAACTTCATTTAGTGGGCCAGGACTTTCCACTAGAAATTAAAACGATCGATTGTAGAAACTGATGGTGAGTTGCAGACAACGGCATCTTTGGTAAATACATTTAAATTAAAGTTTACTGTATATGTTGAAGATCCGTTAACTGCATAATTATCACAACTACAGTCCATTGAAACATTAGAGCTAACATCTAGTAAAAACTACCCACCTCTTGTTCCACATATTTATATAAGAACTTAATTCATTTCAGTCCGATTCTAATCTGTGTTTCCATTTTGGTAATGTTTATACTCTATTAACAGGATTGGATTTGTTTTATTTTAATTTCAAAACGTTTGTTTCTATTTTGATTTTGCTTAGTCTCAATTAAGGATGAAAAGGCATGCATAATTGCCGATGCGCTCAAGCTTTCTACTCGTACTTTTCAATGTGAATGCATTCTATTAAATTATACATTACTCACCTTGGTCCTTTACCAGCTAAAGTATCAATAGAACATTTAGTGCATGCCTGTCTTCTACAATCCATACAATTAATTTTTTGAGCACCTAATAAACCAAATCCATCTCCACACAAAAGGCATTGTGAAGAATTTTTCCCCAAGGCGTTTCTTCTCATATTCTCCAATTTTTCTACTAACTTTCCTATCTGTAACGATTAATGAAGGAATAAAACAAAAAATAAGCATACAGAAGTACCTTAAAACTTTGGAATAAGTTCGTGTCATCCACAGAATATGAAGCTATAAGTCTGATTGAGGATTTCAAATTATTCACTCATTCCAATATTTAACTGACATTAACTCCTATCAGATACTGAAAGAGTCATCTGTTCAATTGGTATCTTAAACCAATAATAGATAAATGTACGTACTAAGTAATTGATAAAATTCTTACTCTTTGCTGCTCCGAAATATCTAACTGTTCAGCCCTTTGTATAACTTGAACGATAGCCTCTTGTTCTTCCGCTGCTAAGGGAGAGATTGGAGGAGGTTTTTGGCTGTATCCAAACGAAGCTGTTTTTACGCTCCAGCCAGTATTTAATCTGAAAAATTCAATAAAAACCTTCATAGTTATGAGAAAAGAGGAACATATGACTTTAAAATTAGTATTGGGGAGTATTAGAATTAGAACATGATTTGAAACTCATAAAGAAACAAGAATTACAAGAATTTTAGGTTTCCTGAAATAAGAAAAAATGGTACTAATTTGCTGACTTTTTTGTATTTCAATGAGTTCCGAAATGAGTGCTTTCTCAGAACGACCTTGCAATAGGATCTATCACAGCATAATCCCACACTTATATTTGCCGAAATTTTATAAATACAAATACCACTGATATTTTTTGACATTTTGAAGAAAGTCGATGTAACTTGTTATGGATACAGCCGTTAAATTAACAATATCATTCAAAAACTGTATAACGTGTTCAGTTCTTCTTCAACATGGAAATAAAAGTAATGATATGTGTATATCACCTCAAAATCAATGTCGGCGGAAGCACAAGTTGCACTATGACATCAAAATAAATGTTTCAAATCAACATAATATACGAATGGATCTTCGAGACATTAAACATTGAAAAGGGGAAGGTTACCAGTAAGGAAGACTTGATATTGTCACTATAATGAAATACGTACGAACCTACAATTTTTTAGGATTTCGACAAGATACGTTGTAGCAACTAAAGCAAGAATACTTGAATCTAAGATCAATTTACTTAAAGAATAAGATATTTTCTCACACTGACTTGAACACACGGAATCGGGATCACGGCGCTTCCTCCTAATTCTGAAGTCACAAACTTATTGAGAAGTTCTTCAAAGGAAGGCTACTTAATACAAATGTCATCATCCAACATCATCCATTTCAGGACCAAAATACGAAAAATATATGGAATGGAGAGCTTTAATGTTGATTATAAACAAATATATAAGCATGAATTATGTTTGTTCAGCACAGCTCATACTTGAAATTTACTTCGTTCAATTTTCTTTTAAATACATACGACAGTAGGGAAAATGAAAACAAATTCATGTAGTCAATTTTATTGGTAAATATGGCGAAAAAATGTTGCAGTATCATATAAATAACATCAAATTATTATGACCATAATATATACATTAACATAGTGCCCTTATTCATATTGATGTAAACTATTTTAATTAATAACTGAAAACCCTATTCAATTAACTAATAAAATTCCGTTTTTAGGGACCCCAATTACAACTGTATGTAATTAAATAACGTATGGTAATTAGTTTGTTGAACGTATTGATTTTTAGATAAAAACATTATTTTATCTCGTACATATTGTTCGCCTAATTCAAGTAATAACGCGGTTTGAAATATTTTTTTTTATATTTTAATCTTTATGCAAATTTCAATGGCATAAAATTGTTTTATTCAGGTAAACGCCGTTAAAATACAGGTCAACTGTTTTAAATAAATTAATGATATTATTGAAGGCGAAGCCTATCAAAATGAATGTACCGGATGTCCCAAGAGTGCTGACGCTCAGTTTACAAAATGAAACTGAATATGAATAATACATATAGTGAATTTGTGATATTTACATTTGTGTAGTATCATGACATTCCTAGGTTAAGACAACTGACAGTTCTGAGTGAAATATTTTACTGTACCCATTTTGCGTGTCATTTTTGTAGTAGGAGGGTGGGGAAAGTGAGTCATAGGGGGCAAGTGCGTCTTTTTGAATAATTCGTACTAGTGGCAACACCGGCGAAAACAATCAAGACAGTTTAGTTCCGTACCGGCAGCCGCATCGTGTCTGTGAAAAAGTCGCCGAAAAAATATTGAAAAGAAGGTAAATATAATTTTTTTTTGTTTTCATCATATTGTAATATTTACGATGTGTTGCATAGGGATTTTGCACGATTTAATCGCATTATGCAGATATTCTATGATAAATACCATATAACCTAACATTTTAGCAATACCGCGTGATACCTAGACTGTTGCCAAATTTACTTGTATTCTTTTAAATTATATTTAAAGATTTTGAAGTCAGGCTGGGAAAGTCTTAGCTATGACTCACTTGCCCCATGTTTGTGCAAACAGTATCTACGATAATTAACTATTGATTTTTGGTTCTAATCTTACACAATACGTCTGTATTTATCATAAAAATATCGTGCTAGCAGCTCTGATATTCTAAGTAAACTCACCGAGAGTATTTTTTTGCAGTTGAGTATTGTTCGCAACTATGCCCTTAAGACCCAAAGAGAATCGTACTCAGAGGATGCCATACAGCGTGCTTTATATTCTATTCAGAAGAAAGAAATGTCCATCAAGAAAGCTAGTGTGGTTTTCAAAGTTCCAAGAATTAGCTTACATTCACGGATGATGCGTCAAGTGCTCAACCCAATAACAAACTTAGGTAGGTTCAAGCCCGTCTTTACTGAAGCAATGGAAAAATTATTTACGTGACCATGTAATACATTTGGTGCCAATAGTCAATAGTTATGTTCGTGATAACTGCCGTTAATAAATTGCAGAAGGACTCACTTACCCCGTATTACTGACTCAGTTACCCCATTCCCTGGGGCAAGAGAGTCATTAATTTTTTAAAATTAAAAGAATCTTTTTTGTAAAGACTTGATATTTTCTTTGGTTTTTAGTGAAAAGTTGATTCTTAAAGCATTGAAGATTTTTTCCGTCTAAAACGCGTTGTTTAATTTATAGAAATAAAAAGGTTAGCTGTCGGCAAACCTTAAGGTGTCTCACTTGCCTCACCCTCCCCTATATTTCGTAGTAAATAAAGTGGTTTTACGTTATCAAAATTATGTATTTACGACACTACAATATTTAGCGACGAGGTAAACATTGTGCCAATGTTTTTAAGACTGACGTTGCAGTAACCTTTATTTATTTTCGGAAAAACGGTTGATTCTATTTAAGGTTAAGTTATTGGAAGTGTAAAAACCGGGTCGATTGTTAAGTATGCCGCCTAAGCAATGTTATGAAGCAATCAATTGTTAATATTATAAATGCCGGAAATGTGTCAGCACCTTAGGGCCCGTTCAAACAAGATGATTTTGAAGGGTTCGAGGAAAGGATGGAACAATATATTGCAACAAATATTATAGAGCCACATTTTTATATGAGGGAGTTTCAGGATTTTAAGAGACTTATGTAGTCCACAGAAACCAAGCGAAAGGTCATTTCATGAACTTCTGACTCAATTAAGAGGTCATTTCAAGCTTAGATGATCTATTCATAGATAACGTATTGTTTTTGACAGTTTAGGGCAAAATCAGGAGTCAGTAAATGAATGGTACATTAAAGAAAGAAAAAATTCTGCCACGCAGGATTCATCACAACCTTTGTATTATCTTTCAGATTCTTATAATTTATAGATTTAGAGAATGTTAACTTTATAAAGCCAATTTCTGTACCTGTTTTTCTTGATAAAGTGTCAACCTGCATGGAATTAGTTACTGGGGCTGGTATCAGCTGTTTATCTTACAAGTTTTAGCATGAAAAATTAAATTATTTACCGTTAGAGTTCACTAGTGTACACTTGAAAATCTATTTAGGAGAAATTGTTGTTCGAGAGGGTAAAATTTTGCTTTTCATTACAATTCAAAATGTAAAAAGAAATGTGAGTTAGCAGTTGTTAAAACTGTTACAAAAACTTTGTGAGACCGGGATATTATTGAAAAATTTAATTTATCGCTAAAAAATTCAGAATTTGTCAAAAATAATGTAGTGATACAGGTATATCAAATATATTGTAAACCCAATACATTTGTATTTCGTAAAAGGGTTGAAACGGAATTAAAAAAGTTAGAGTCTAATGTGGCCATAGAAAAAATTGACATCTCTAGTTGGGGGACACCATTAATTTCGGTGATGAAAGTTCATGGTAAAGATATTAGAGTACGCGCTGATTACAAAATTACAATTAACAAGTTTTTTAAATATTTTAACCATCCACTGCCACGAATTGTGGGATATCTTTGTTGCCTTACAAGGAGGTCAAAAATTTACTAAACTAGATTTTAAAAATGCTTACCATCAGTTAGTCTTAGATGATGAAACAAGTGAGTTATTAGCTTGGAATACTCCCTGGGCAACTTATAAAATTAAAAGTTTATCTTATGGAACCAACTCTGTATGTTGCATTTTTCAAAATAAAGTGGAAAACGTTCTAAAGGGATGTGCAGGAACAGTTAGTTTTTTGACGATGTTGTGAGCACCAGGAAAGATGAGGCCGAACATTTTAAAAATCTAGAAGAGGTTTTAAACAGATTAGACAGGGCCGGGCTTAGGTTGAATGCAAGAAAATGTGGCTTTTTCAAAGAACGTATTTTTTATTTAGATCATAAAATTTCTAATTTGGGCTAAGAAAAAGATAAGGAAAAGTAAGGCCCATCGTAAATTCGCCCAGACCTAACGAGAAATTACAGCTTGGTGTGGTATGATAAATTATTATTCGCGATTTTGTGAAAATGTACAAGAAAAGTTAAAACCGTTATATGATTTAGTCAAAAGTAGAGAATTTGAATGAACACAAGATTCTGAAGAAGCGCTTCATTACGTAAAACAAGAATTAGGTTTGTTTTGAATGAAACTTACTGTTTCTAGATAATTCCACAATATATTGAAAAAATTTTTAGAAATTCTTAGAAATTTGACAAGTGTTTCGATATTCAATATCATCGTCAGAATGACAGAAGTTAAAGCCGTTATATGATTTAGTCAAAAGTAAAGAATTTAAATGAACACAAGATTGTTAAGAAGCGCTTTACTACGTAAAACAAGAATTAGGTTCAGATAGAATATTAATTCATTTTGATCCAGATAAGCCAGCCAGCCAGATAAGACGTTTAGCATGTGATGCTAGTGAGTATGGCTTGGGAGGAGGACATGTTATGCCGGACGGGGTAGAAAGACCAATTTGTTATATTTCTCGTGCTCTTACGAAGGCTGAAAAAAACTACTCGATGATAATGGAAGAAGCGTTAGTTGTTTATTTGTCAGTGTCAAAACTGTATCAATACTTAGCCGGACGAAAGTTTGAAACTTTATTCGAATATAAGCCGTTGAAAACTTTGTTTGGTGAACACAAAAGTTTGGCTAAAATGGTGGCTGGACGTATTCAAAGATGGTCATTGTTTTTGGCTTGTTTTGATTACACATTTCGTTTTATCCGTGGAATTGATAACGTTAAAGCAGATGCTACATCACGACCTCCATTATCTGGGGGTGAGAGCGTGAATAATGAACCTGAATATGATTATTTAAATTTGTTAGAAAGTTCGTTACGAATTGATTCAATTAAAATTCGTTCCGAGACAAGGAAGGATGTACTGCTGGGCGCTGTTTTTAATTATATTAGGTGCGGTTTTCCTAATAAAATTGAAAATCTGCTTTTAAAACCATTTGTGACTAAAAAGAATAAGTTATTTGTGGAACAAGGAATTATGATGTGTGGCTACAGGGCAGTGATTCCTACTACTCTTAGAGATCAACTCCTTAATGAATTACATAATAATTATGAGGACGTGTCAAAGATGAAATATAATGTACGTTCATATTTCTGGGGGCCTTCGTTATGTTCTGATATCGAGCAAAAAGTTAATAATTGTAAGATCTGTTGTCAAGTTCCCCCAGACCCACAAAAAGCAAATCTCAAACTACTTTTAAGAAAGGATACATTCTGATTTTATTGGTCCTATTCGAGGTAAAATATTTTTAATCATTATTGATACGTACTCAAAATGGCATGAAGTTTTCATAATGGTTCATACCGATTTTGAGTAAACTATTTCCCGATTTAGAGAATGATTTTCCAGATTTGGAATACCGAATATCGTTGAGACAGATAATGGAGCACAATATACGTCAGAAAGCTTTCGTAATTTTTTATCGCGCAATAGGGTAAGATTTGTGTCTTCAGCGCCTGTTCATGATTCCACCAACGGGTTTGCGGAAAATTCGGTCGTGTGTGAGAAATGGATTAAAGAAAGCATTATGAGATCATAAAAATCAAAATTGTTCTCTAAAACCTTTACTTTATCGATATTTATTTTCATACAGAGATTTTATCTACGTGACGACCAAATTGACACCCTTCAGTATGATTTTTAAGGGTAAAATCAGAAAGCTCAAAAAGCTGAAACGTAGATAGAAATTTTTAAAGGTAAACGAGAAGAAATTTTTGTGGAGGGGGAACGTGTACATGAAAATTTAATTTGGAAAGACATCTTAACCAAATAAGACGTAACTTAGCTGATTCCAAAAACTATGATGATATAAATTTAAAACGAAATTCTGAGCTGAATAATACGTTACCAGTTTTTGAAAAATATTTAATTGGTAATAGGATGGATACTTTGAAATCAAAACAATCAGAGATTGTATTAGATAGGACTTTAGAAGTACCAGTTGTGAAAGACTCTAGTCTTAAGTAGGGTAGCTTAATAGGTAGGGGAGATTTGGAAACAAATTCTAGTTTTGGCAGCCGTAAAACTGATATTTCCAAAACAACTGTCTCTTTAGATAATAAGATGGATAATTTAGAGTTAAACATTAATAATAGACCTGAGAGCGCTATATAACCAATAGCACGTTTAAATTTATGAGGGGATGTATTGTAGTATCTGGACATTTCTAGGTTAAGACAGTTGACAGTTTTACTGCACGCATTTAGCGTGTAATTTTTGTAATACATTTCGTCGTAAATAAAGTGGTTATACGTTATAAAAATTAATTATTCACGAAACTACAATTTGAAAGCCATATAATATAAAATCAACATAGAATAATACGTAATTTACAAATTATATACTGAGCTTTTCACGTTTTCCCCGAGCTTCGTCGCAATCATGTAAAAAACTACAAAACGCTGAGTAATTGTAAGAACCGCCAGTCTGCCGTCCGACTATTGATTGTTCCTACAACTGCCTGTTGGGTATTATTATGATAAAAAGTCAGACAAGAGATATACAGGATGCTTATGAATTTATGTGGAAAAATTCGAGAAATCAGGTTCTGCAAGAGGAGATCTGAAAAAGCATCTGAGGAACGTTTTAATGATAGAATTAGTCGTAGGCATTAGTGTATTATTCCACAATGGTCCTACTTTGAAGTCGAACCACAAATTGTGTGTCTATTAACATGATGGTAAGCGATAAAAATAAATTGTATCCAAATTTTTCCATAGCAATCTTTATCTATTAGGAAGTGGGAAAAATATATACTCGGTAACATAGAGACCCGAAAACCCAGTAAAAATTATTTTATTTCGCTAATATTTGGCAAACATATCAGAGATCTCGTAATATGTGAATGATTAAAATTTCACTTCAATCGGGTGATGATAATCTAAGTTTCTGCTCATCACTTTAATAATGGGGTGAAGCTACACGATTTCTTACACATTCCCTAATGCGTCTAGGCGTATTCATAATCAGATGATCTTTATAATTTGGGTATCTTAGTCCATGCCACCTCAATCTCATGTCGAAGAGTCATCAGAGTCTGAGAAGGACGGTATAAATTTCTCAACCCTTTACCGATTATGTCCCACATACGTTCAAACAAATCCGGGGATATTGGGGGCCAAGGTAGGAGATTAATTTGATCCTGGTGGAAACAGTCCAAAGTCTGTCTGACTATATATGCCCGAATGTTTTCTTACTGAAAAGTTGGATTTTGAAGTGTCCCGAGGTAAGAAATCTGATGAGCTTCCGATACTTTTTGAATGTATCGGAGTGCATTCATATCGCCACTGATGGAGACTAAAGGTGACCTTGAGCAATAAGCAATGGCACCAATCATCACTCAAACAGTGTGATGATGGTTACTACGATCGCCTCGTCTCCTTCTCGCCCTCGCGAGGCCATAATGCATGTCTAAACAGAACCGGAATTGAATTCATCACTGAAGACGATATTGTTCCATTCCTGATTCCACACTAGTCGTTCTTGGCACTACTGAAGCCGATTCCTTCGATGGTCCAGAGTTAAAGGTAACACCAACTGAGGTGGGTATGAAAAAAAATCCAAACCTTATCCGTCTATAAACATTCCTCATTCCAAGGACCCTTCCATGTTCTGCAAACCACTGAGTTTCTATTGCCCTTGTAGATGAGAAACGACCTCTTAGAGCTAATAAGCTTAGGCGAGGAACTTGGCCCTCTGTTGTCCTGCTCATTCGTGCCTCTTACTCTTCGTGTTTAGTGTTCTTGGTACCATGCCTGATAACAACTGACAACAGTATCCAAGCGCTCAAATTATAATCTTATATTAAGACTATTATGATAAACATGTACGTGAAATATTACTTTTCCGCCCAACACCTAATATGCGAGAAAAGTATTGGTTTACCCCAAAAAAAGCTAGAATTTTGAAAAAAAATTTTTACGTTTTCCATCAACAACAACACGAAAAAACGGTTTTTAGAAGAAAAAAAGTCGGCCACTTTTTCTTACATGTCTTGTTAGCACGATACAGCCTCCGGAGTGCAATAAGTCACAGACATGTCACAGATGAACCCTATTGATTTTCAGCTCGTCAGTGCCAATTCAACAAGTACTACAGTACTTTCAGTACGATATTTTTGTTATTTTTTGAGAAATTTTAGTTTGTTAGCACGATACAGCCTCCGAAGTTCAACTAGTCACCAATTTTATGATTGAGCATTATTCAGGACATCTCACAGATGAACCGGATTGATTTTCAGCTCCCGAGATCGAAAATAACAGGTGCTACAGTACTTTAAGTACGATATTTTTGTCATTTTTTGACAAATTTCATTTTGTTAGCACGATACAGCCTCCGGAATTCAACAAGTCACCAATTTTATGATTGAATGTTATTCAGGACATCCCACAGATGAACCCTATTCATTTTCAGCTCACCAGAGCTAATACAACAGGTGCTACAGTACTTTGAGTACGATATTGTTGTTATTTTTTGAGAAATTTCAGTTTGTTAGCACGATACAGCCTCCGAAGTTCAACTAGTGACCAATTTTATGATTGAATATTATTCAGGATATCTCACAGATGAACCCTATTGATTTTCAGCTAACCAGAGCCAATATAACAGGTGCTACAGTACTTTAAGTACGATATTTTTGTCATTTTAGGAGAATTTTCAGTTTGTTAGCACGATACAGCCTCCAAAGAGTATACGATTGATCAATTTTATGATTGAATATTGTTCAAGGCGTCTCACAGATGTACCCTATTGATTTTCAGTTGACTAGAGCGAGTACAGCGGGTCCTATAAATCCAGATATACTACATTTTCGGTTATTTTTGGAGAAATTTCGGTTTGTTAGCACTATACATCCCCCTAAGTGTATACAACTAACAATTTTATGATAGAATATTGTTCAGGGTCACAGATGCGGAAAAGTTAGTTTTAATCCTTAAAACCGTTTATTTTTTCATATACCTAGATATTGTGATGTGAGTTAGTTTCTTCTACGATTTTTCGCCACAACTGTCTATCTTTTACTTTATTTTTCGCTTCCATAATATTCATGATATTTAGATCCGCGTTTACTTGGTCTTTCCATCTGGTTTTTGGTCCTCCCTTTGCTCTGTCTACAACTGGTACCCATTCTAATATTTTTCTTAGTGTTTCCTCTCCAGTTTTTCTATAAATGTGGCTGCGTGCTTTTGTAAATTTTACAATTTCTTCCCCATTATTTTTTTGCACAATTTCATAATTCATTAGTCGTCTCATTTCTCCATCTCCTGGTTTAACTAGTCCGTAAATTTTCCTCATAATTTTTCTCTCGAATATCCTTAGTTTATTCCTTGAAAATATCTTGGATATCGTTTGATAACATTGCAAACTTCAAAGAGAACAATGTATAAACACAATAAAAAAATTCGTAATATAATTAATTGAAGTTATAATTGCTAAATCGTTGCCAGAACCGACAGAACAGAACAACTCAAAACTCGAAATTTAGATTTTTTCACATAGTTAATTTTAACCGATATCCTTCCCCCGACAAAGTTAACTCCACCATTTTGAAGTTAACTATAACATGTGAAGTTATTCTACAAGTTGACTTTTAGTTATTTGTCAAAATAGTTTTATAACACCCGCCCTAAGGATAGTGACAACTAACTGAAAAAACTAAATATCATTGATTAAACTCATTAGGTAAGTAGCATTAGAACACTCTATGACAAGGGTAATTATAAAACAGTTAAATGTAAAGAACATCATGATTTTTTGAAAAATATTGTATAATATACTCAGTGACATAGAAACCCAAACACCCAGTAAATATTATTTTATTTAAAATATTTCACGTACATCTTTATCATAAAAGTAGTAATACAAGATTAGAATTTGAGCGTTTGGATACTGTTGTCAATTGTTATCAGGCACGGTACCAAGAAGACTAAACAGGAGAAGAGTCAGAGGCACGATTGAGCAGGACAACAGAGGGCCAAGGTCCTCGCTAAGGTTATTAGCTCTAAGAGATCGTTTCTCAACTACAAGGGCAAGAACATGGAAGGGTTCTTGGAATGAGAAATGTTTGTAGATGGATAAGAAGGTTTGGACTTTATTCATACCCACCTTTGGTACATTAAAGAAGTATCGGAAGCTCATCTGATTTCTTACCTCCGGACACTTCAAAATCCAACTTTTCAGCAAGAAAACGCTCGCGCATATATAGTCAGACAGACTTTGGACTATTTCCACCAGGATCAAATTCCTCTCCTACTTTGGCCCCCAAGATGCCCGGATTTGTTTGAACGTGTGTGTTGACATAATCGGTAGAGGGTTAAGAAATTTACAGCGTCATTCTCAAACTCGGATGACTCTTCGAAATGAGATTGAGGTGGCATGGATCAAGATACCCCAAAGGATATAGATCCCTGATTATGAGTACGCCTAGGCGCATTAGAGAATGTGTATGAAATCGTGGAGCTTCAACCCATTATTAAAGTGGTGAGCAGAAACTTTATTATTATCCTCACCCGATTTTAATAATTCACATATTACGAGTTCTCTGATATGTTTGCCAAATATTAGCGAAATAAAATAATTTTTACTGGGTTTTCGGGTCTCTATGTTACCGAGTATATATTTTTTCCACTTCCTAATAGATAAAGATTACTATGGAGAAATTTGGATTCAATTTATTCTTGTCTCTTACCATCATGTTAATAGACACACAATTTGTGGTTCGTCTTCAAAGTAGGACCATTGTAGAATAATACACTAATGCCTACGACTAATTCTATCACTAAAACGTTCCTGATATGCTTTTTCAGATCTCCTATTGCAGATTCTGATTTCTCGAATCTTGTATATATCTTGTTTGCATTTTTATCATAATAATACCCAAATAACTGCCTGTAGGAACAATCAATAGTCAGACGGCAGACTGGCGCTTCTTACAATTACTCAGCGTTTTTTTAGTTTATTACATGATTGCGACGAAGCTCGTGGAAAACGTTAAAAGCACAGTATATGATTTGTAAATTACGTATTATTCTATGTTGATTTTATATTATATGGCTTTCAAATTGTAGTGTCGTGAATAATTAATTTTGATAACGTAACACCACTTTATTTACTGCGAAATATACTATAAAAATTACCCGCTAAATGCGTGCAGTAAAACTGTCCACTGTTTTAACCTAGAAATGTCCAGATACTACAATACCTCCACCCATAAATTTAAACGTACTACTAGTTTTATAGCTCTCTTAGGTCTACTATTAATGTTTAAATCTAAATTATCCTTATTATTATCTAAAGAGACCGTTGTTTTGGAAGTACCAGTTTTAGGACTGCCAAAACTAGCATTTATTTCCAAATCTCCCGCCTATTAAGCTACCCTACTTAAGACTAGAGTCTTTCACAACTGGTACTTCTAAAGTCCTATCTAATACAATCTCTGATTGTTTTGATTTCAAAGTATCCTGTTACCAATTGGAACTTTTTCAAAAACTGCTTACTTATTATTTAGCTCAGAATTTCGTTTTAAATTTATATCAACAGAGTTTTTGGAATCAGCCATGTTACGTCTTATTTGGTTAAGATGTCTTTTCCAAATTAAATTTTCATGTAAAAGTTCCACAAAAATTTCTTCTCGTTTTCCTTTAAAATTTTCTATCTGCTTTTTGAGCTTTCTGATTTAACCCTTAAAAACATACTTAAGGGTGTCAGTCCGGTCGCCACGTAGATAAAATCTCTGTATGAAAATAAATATCGATAAAGTAAAGGTTTTAGAGAACAATTTTGATTTTTATGATCTAATAATGCTTTCTTTAATCCATTTTTCACACACGACCGAATTTTCCGCAAACCCGTTGGTGGAATAATGAACAGGCGATGAAGACACAAATCTTACCCCATTGCGCGATAAAAATTACGAAAACTTTCTGTATATTGTGCTCCATTATCTGCCTCAACGATATTCAGTATTTTATATATGGAAAATCATTCTCTAAATTGGGAAATAGTTGACTCAGAATCTGTATTAACCGTTATAAAAACTTCAAGCCATTTTGAGTACGTATCAATAATGATTAAAAACATTTTATCTCGAATAGGACCAATAAAATCAGAATGTAACTTTTCATAAAAGTACTTGGAGATTTACTTTTTGTGGGTCTGGGCGAACTTGACAACAGATCTTACAATTACTAACTTTTTGTTCAATATCAGAATCTAACGAAGGTCCCCAGAAATATGAACCTGCATTAGATTTCATCTTTTACATCCCCTCATAATTATTATGTAATTCATTAAGAAGTTGATCTCTAAGAGTAGTAGGAATCACTGCCCTGTAGCCCCACATCATAATTCCTTATTCCACAAATAACTTATTCACAAATGCTTTCAAAAGTAGATTTTCAATTTTATCAGGAAAACCGTACCTAATATAATTAAAGCAGCGCCCAGCAGTACATCCTTCCTTGTCTCGGAACCAATTTTAATTGAATCAATTGGTAACAAACTTTCGTCCGGCTAAGTATTGATACAGCTTTGACACAGACCAATAAACAGCTAACGCTTCTTTCATTATCATCGAGTAGTTTTTTTCAGCCTTCGTAAGAGCACGCGAAATATAACAAATTGGTCTTTCTACCCCGTCCGGCATAACATGTCCTCCTCCCAAGCCATACTCACTAGCATCACATGCTAAACGTCTTATCTGGCTAGCTGGCTTATCTGGATCAAAATGAACTAATATTCTATCTGAACCTAATTCTTGTTTTACGTAGTAAAGCGCTTCTTAACAATCTTGTGTTCATTTAAATTCTTTACTTTTGACTAAATCATATAACGGCTTTAACTTCTGTCATTCTGACGATGATATTGAATATCGAAACACTTGTCAAATTTCTAAGAATTTCTAAAAATTTTTTCAATATATTGTGGAATTATCTAGAAACAGTAAGTTTCATTTAAAACAAAATTAATTGGGTATGATGAAATTTTCAAAAAATCAGAGGTTAATCTTTAGGATCATTTTTAATTATAATAAAACTTTTTTATCATCGGAATATTTTCATTTGGTTAACGTACTGATATTCCAATATTTTGCAATTCAACTTGTTTACTCTCTAACTTTGCTAAATAAGTTTTTTATCATGAAAAACATCCGCAAAGTATCAAAAGCATATTACGGATAACGGCAAAGCAAGAATTAATCTCCTTATTTTCAGAAATGTTTTCGATTCCAGATTTATCTTATTTTCAACTCGTTGGAGGTCAGGCAGACTTCTCCTGAAATAAGTAAAATAGACCAGTTGTTCTATGCCGTTACTATAAAATATAATATTTCTTATGAAAGTTATAGGAAATGCAAGATCTTTTTTCAATTGAAATATACTAATAAGGCATTTGTGAACTAGGGAATATATAAAATGAAAAATGCGTTGAAAGTTTACTTCACAAAATTTTTCAAACAAACGTAAAAAGTAATTCCGACATGCTAGAATATTTTGCTATATTTTTTTCCATTCTCTGTTATGAAAGTGTGAGAAATCAAAGAAATGAGGCTACCTCATCAGAGTCTAATATCCCTTTGAAAACACTACCTATTTTTTTTTCAAATTACGTTTTTGTACAGTATTTAATGGCCTATACACATTCGGCTTATATTTTTCTTGAATATTACGATTTAACGGGATGAAAAGAGACAGCTTTATAAAAAGCGAGTACACGATAAATCCCACTCTGTGATGAACTAATTAGTGGGGATACGCTCCTCCTACACGTAGTGTGAATTATGATTTTCGGCTTTCTGTAAAGATTTTAAGTTTAGTAATGTGCAATAATCGGTAACGTGTACATCGAATTGCAGCAATTGCCGGAGTATTTTACGATATTTTATTTCAAATGAAAGATATTATTTTTATCTTTTAAATAAAATAATATCTTATGTCCAAACTTATTTACTTCATTTCTTTTCTGCCATAGCAGACATAAAATATAAAATTTATGTGAAAATAAACATTCTTATCAGATAAAAAAAAACAATTAATGCAAGAGTGGTTCGAACAAACCTCCAGCTTGGGCTAAACAGAAACCAAACCTATTGCACAATGATATTCTCATATCATTAAGTTGCTCAGGTCTGATTTGTGCACAGAATTGTGTGATTTTTTGTTTCAATTCGTCCAAGTTGGTAGCTTGTTCGAACTCAAACCTGTATAAATTGCTTTTAAGCATTCCCCAAAAATAAAAATTAAGAGGCGCAAAGTCTGGCGACCGTGGGGGCCATTTTAGAGATCATCTAGTACCAATGACTCGATCAGGAAATTGCTGGTTCAGATATGTAGTCACTATCCGTGCATTATGTGCTGGAAATCCGTCCTGTTGAAACCAAATGTCATTGAAGTCGACTTGAAGGTTTCTAAGCGCAGGAATAATACTGTTTTCCCACAGTTGTAAATATTCCGGGCCATCCAGGTTACCCTCAATAAAAAAAGGACCGATGATATTATCCCCTAGGATACCCGTCCGGACATTTATTTTCTGTGGGTATTGTGTGCGTACAGCTACACTCAAATGTTTATTTTCCTGTGACCAATAGCGTAACACGGATGGATTATGCTTTAGAGCTGTTAGTGAATCGTTAATAAAGATTACAAATAAGAGAGGCCCCATGTTGGAGCCTTGGGGAACCCCTGAATTAGCTTCAAATTCACCAGAAGTGTTTCCATTATGTTTTACAATCAAAAATCTATTTTGCAAATAACTCTTTATTAATTTAATCACTTTGTCGGATAATCCAAGCCTATTTAATTTCGTCAATGATCAACCGTGTCGAATGCTTTACGGAAATCTGTATACACGGTATCTAATTGGGACTTACATTCTAAAGTTTCATATGCATAATTGGTGAAAATAAATGAGTTTGAGATGGTAGATTTATTGGCCATGAAACCGTGTTGTTGAGATACTTTGTACTTTTCAGCATATTGATATAAACTTAAATAAATGATTTGCTCAATCAACTTGGATGGTGCACACATTATTGATATAGGCCTATAGTTTTCCACATTCATTTTATTACCAGATTTAAAAATAGGAGTTACTAAAGCCGTCTTACACGTTGTTGGAAAGTTATTAGTAGAGATTATTAAATTAAATATATGTAGCAGTGGATGCACCAACCAATCACTACAAGCTTTAAGGACATAAGGTGGTATCTCATCCACGCCGGCTGCTTTTTTGGGTTTTAGTTTTCTCACTGCGGCTTTAAAATCTAATTCAGTAATGGAACTTATCACAAAAACATCATTAAGAAAAGTTTTTACTGCTGTACAATTTGAATTATAATATGCTTTTACCGATGAGTATACGGAAGAAAAAAAATCTACGAATGCATCAGCAGTTTCCTCCTCCGAGACTTGTTCTCCGTTGTAAATGTAATTGCCAAAATTAGAATTAATTTTTCTTTTACTATTTATGTGATTCCAAAAACTATTGATATCTGTAATTAAGTTTCTTTCAATATTTCTTATATGTTTACGTTCTTCTGACTTAATTAAACTATTCACCTTATTTCTCAAATTCTTATATCTTTGGCAGTAATAATCAGACACTGATCTCAACCTTCTAATCCTATATTTTTCTTTAAGCAAATCCCTAATTTCCTTGGTAAACCAAACCGGAAACTTATTTACCGTTCCATTAACAGAAAATTTAGGAACACATCTGCTCAAAATTTCATTCCAAATTTTATAAAATTCGTGTACAGCTCGGTGTACGTCAAGCTTCTCATAAATAACTTTTTCCCAGTTTGCATCTCTAATGCCCTCGCTTAATCTTAGGAAATCCGCTTTTTTGATATTATACCTATTTTCTCTCCGACTTATATTTTTCAATTTTACACCCGATCTAATGTCAATAATAATATCTAGAGCAGGATGGTATACATCTTCCTTAACAAACGGGAGAGAATCCTTAGTTACTGTACAATTATTCCAGTTATTATCTGAACTAATTACTAAATCCAACGTCCTACCTGGAAAATTATTGATATCATTATAAAGTTTAAATCCATTGAAGTCCATAAAATCTTGTAATTTGTCAAAGATTTCATTAGAAATGTTACTATCAAAGTTAATTCCTGTTATACTAGATATATTAAAATCTCCAAAAGAATATACTTTTTCCACATCCTTTATGTGCGACTGCAAACATTCGAATACAGTCTCGTATACATTTCCCACACTTCCCGAAGGTATGTATATAGCACAGAATGTGTATTTAATACTATTCACCTTAAAATCTACTACAACGGCCTCAAAAGAAGTGTGACATTTAAAAGTATATAATTTTTTCTAAGTGCTATAAGAACCCCTCCTCCCCTAGATTTCCCTGTGAATTCAAGGTCCCTGTCAGATCTTACCAAATTGAATACTGAAGTATCCACAATTTCTACGTCCAGAACGCTCTCCTGCAACCGTGTTTCTACAGCAATAACAATGTCATAACTAACATTAAGACTATTATTAAAAAAATCTTTCAGTTTACTGTTCAGTCCTCAGCAGTTCTGAAAATATACGCTAAGAGTAGATATGTTGAATGTGTCATATTAAGAGCTCCTAATGTCAAGATTCAATAATCATTAGTGTTTGTTTTTGCCTATTATGCATCATAACAATACAAAACAAGAAGAATAAAAAAAACCATATTTAATAGTATAATAATCCCTTTTGTCTGTACCAACTAATGCGAAAGAGAAAAAATTAAAACTTGAAAATTAAGGAAGAAACTACAATAAACTACAATATGAATAAACTCAAATAATCCAATAAACGAAACTCCAATATTCCTTAAGTGTAAACAGATCCTAATAAAATGGTATTAAGAATTACAGTAAACATATAAAAACTAAGTACACACATTTTATCAAGTTTTTGTAACTAAACATGGGTAGTACCTGCTAAACAGCTCAATATTAAGTCGCTTGTATCTTTAATCGCCAATACATTGTTGTCATATCTCACAAAGATTTTTCCGTTCTTCGACCAAGCAGATCGATTACCATATTTTTGCTTAGCAGCTCGCAAAAGCTGATACGACTTATTCGTTAAATTTTCATTTAAATAAATACATGAGTACTTGAGAATTTTTCGTGCCAGAAATATTTCATTTGTTTTAATTAATGTTACAAATTCCACAATAACTGTTCTAGGTTTTGGCGCATCCCCACTGAATTTCCCAACTCTAAAAACATTATAGATTTCCCAATGTGAACACTTGATTTTCATGGCATCATTAAACACTAACAGTATCTTGGCCAGCAGATTTCTTTATTTTCTTCTTTAATTCCCATTATACTTAAAGAATTTCCTTTACATTTCTGATCCATTTCCTCCAGTTTACTTCTGACTGAATCCACTCCACTGTTATTAGATTGTACCATAAGCTCTAATGTTGAAAGTTGTACAATAGCATTATTTAACTTAACTTCTATGCTGTCAATTTTTTTAACAAGTTTTTCAGTGCTGTCATCAATTTTGGCAGTTAATTTGGGCAGTAATTTGTTGATTGCATATTCAATCATACTTTCATCAGATACCGACGCACCTCTAGTTTTGCTCATGATTCTTAGTTTTCAAAAGTGAACTGGCAACTTTGGTTAAAAGTATACGATATTAAGCTTTGAACGTTGATTAAAAATTCAAAAATTCAAGAGTATCCTTGCTACGAAAAAAGTTGCATCCCAAACTTCTCGTTAACTACACACACCAGTTGACACAAAGAACATAATATTTTATGGCAAAAACACACTTTAAACGTTAAAATAATCACGAGCTCATTTCAAACGATGTTTATTCGTACATGTCGAACTACCTACCGCCCCAGGTCGACGAAAGTAAATGAATTACACAACCGTACTGATTCGCAAATCAATCCTCGTCGCAATGTCAAAGGGTTGAGATAACGACCGATCCAGACTATTTACACGTAAGTCTCATATTAAGAGGTGATCAGCGGACGACCCAACCAGACGACCGACCACCCCTAGGGAAGCCACGCGGAATAACAATTGTACATATATAACTGTATATAGAATTAGTTTTAAGTTTTAAGGATTTTATTGATTTTTAGTTTGCAGTTAACATACACGTTATCGTTGAATAAACAAATCTAACCAAACGCCCCCTTTTTATGTTCAACCCCCTGACTACCCACGGCAATTACCCAGTAGGATAAAAATAATATTTTTTGATATAAGCTCCTCCGTACACGTTTTCAGTTGACTATATTCCCTACAACTTTCATATAATAACCTCGTTTCTATCCTTATCATCGTTAAAGCGAACACAGAATGGAATTTTACGATTTTAACAATCATAAAAATATCTAGCTTGGCGCGATATAAATTTCAACGTAAGCACCTTTCGAAATCTTACATTTAGGCTAACGAATAATCTAGTCATTAATACACAGTTTCAATCATCGACTTCAATATCAGCCACGAATACCTACCATTCCTTCCATAGGCTGAAAATAGGGTCCTCAAAATAATGATTTGGAAAGAGATATAAACCGGAATCTCATCAAGAGGCATTTCTGGAGAGAATGATGGTCTTGTGATAATGCTGCTTTAACAATCGTTAATAATGGCGAAATTCGCGCACAAGAAAATCAAATTTGCAGTGCAAAATTTAATACAGATACTTCGTTCAAAACCAAATATTATTGTGAACCAACTAAATAACAGATGTAATAAATGCGAATACCAAATAGAAAAATTTAAATTAGTAACTTTCAGAACACACGGTAAAACATATTTTATTTCAAATATAATTAAAAAGTGGAATGCGACCCACTTTTTGTTTAGAAAAATGATACAAAACCATAACAGCTTTGAAACAAATAAAACATTTTTGCAATTCAACAAAAAAACCCAAACCTTATTCGGGGGTACAGTAAAAACCAAGTACAGAGCAGTCAGAGAGACAGACCGTGTCGGGGCGAAAAACGCGCAGGGAAAAATCCTTTCCCTGTCACGATAACGGGTATCAGTTTCCTTGGTGTTAGCGGTTTCAGAGGAAGAAGTTTTTCTCCGTTGTGTAATAGGGATACTTAGATATCCTTGACGGTGAACACTGTCCCACGTAGGTGACACAAAACGGGAAAGCTCGCCCTCTACGCGAAGTTCAACATAGCTCGATACCGGTTACTAGCGTTACCCGCGGTTTCTAGAAAGATAGTGAAAGCAGGCAGTAATTCGAAGACCGGAGAAAGAGAGTTTTTCCACGTGGTAAATTTTCAAACAAGCTGAGATTTAAGTTTTTTTTATGGGAAATTTACTCGTTTTATTATTGTACGCTGGTTCTAAACTTGGTATCTATAATGTAACTATATACATAGGTAGAAGCTATAACAGTATACCTATTTCATTATTCATTCTTTCACGGGGATTTGACAAGTTGGCAGGTTTCAATTAGGTACTGCAGGTCCAGGCTCACAATTTGGGCACTGATCGCTATATAAGATATGAGTTATCGTGTGTGATGTCAGAATAAGGTTTTCTCCAAAATTGTAGGAACATTTCACTTTCTCTAGGGTGCATATAACCGACAGGAGTCGGGCACTATTTATTTGAATACTGTTTCACGCCACATAATTCGCTTCCACCTCGTAGATGGGAGATAAACAGAGGGTTAAACCGAGATTTATTTGTACCGAGTGACACGGGCCGGGAGCGTATGATCTTGTCTCCTTGAAGTCCCATTTCCAGTGAAATTTTCGCGACGATAAATAAAAGTTAATTAACTAAGACGTGATTAGGTAACTTCATTCATATCAAGTAAAATAAATAAATATTGTAGGTTATTCAAAGACATAAAAAATTGCAACCCGGCACTTACGGACTGAACGGGAGTGTCGATAAACATTTATTACTCATAGATCAGCAGAATTCCTTTTAACGACTCCGACTTCACTTTCTGTTTATACAGGGGGCATTGACTCGAAATCAGTCGTTTTTGTATATTATTTGTTTTAAGGGCAACATAGGTGTTTTTCGCACGAGACAGTGGAGCTTCGAAATTAGGGTTAAATCATACGCCCCTCGCACACGTTAAACATGTTAAATGATAAGTGGGTAGGAAATTATTTTTTTTATTCTATTTCATGGTGAGGGATATTATACTTATTTGTTGTTGGTCAAATGTTATACAGCGAAAGATTTAGTACGTACGATTATAGATAAGTATATAGTTACTTTGATAGTGGGGAAATTTAATAGTTTGTCTTCATAGTGGGATTTTATTTTTTATATAAATGTATACAGAGAAAGTTTTATTATATTTTTTTTTCAACTTTGTGGTTTCCCCATACTTTATTTATAATCCTACCCCCAAGTTTTCCCTAGAGTGTGTATACGTAGCGGATACGAGGACGAAATGAGAGAACAATCCTGTCCTGGCGAAGGAAATCAAACCGTTTTAAGACCAGGCGCTCCCAGCCTAAATCGGACTGGATTTTTTGCCTCACACGCTCGGCTGCATATTTGAGAAAAGAATTGGTGACCCAAGGTCAAGATTCATTACACAGATAAGCCTACTTAGTAAAAATACTTTCGACGATATCCTTGAATATATTTATATCTTATACGACCAATGTTACATACACCAATAAGTAACATGTTCTAAAAAATCAGAGATGTGGCATACAATTTTAGGATTATTCTTAAATCACCTATTTTCTTGTATAATTCTAGAAACCATTCCGCCTAAGATTTGAAAGTCTCATTATCAGAGTATTTAAGTTTGGATATTTTGGTAACAGAAAAAATTTTTCAAACTTCTATGCCAAATGAAATATTTCCTCTTGATAATCTAGTTCGAGTTTGGTGGAGTTGAATATAAAGAAAACGACTTTTATAACGGTTCTTTATGATAGTAGCTCAATATTGTTTTGCTCAAATTTCAAAACAGCATCTCCACTAAGTATGGCAAAATTCTTTTGAAAGTTATCTTCTACGAGAAGCGACAAAATAAAATGAACATTATTTTTCAAGATCCTTGAATTTATAGTCTTTGAAAATATGACGACAGAAAAATGAAGCTCTCGAATATGTTTTCCCGTTATTTGTAAACTTTGCTTTGTATGTAATTCAAACTGATTTTCACAAAAAAAGCAAGTTTATATTATTTCACAACTGAGCTGCTTCCATTTTGTTAAAAAAGTAGGTATATTAATGATATAGTTGAGTACAAGCTAATACACTGAGCAAAATACACTAATTAGATTTATTTCTTAAGATTCCCTTAAAAGCTGGTATAAAAAATTAAACAGTGGTTAAAACAATTCAAGTGATTACTAGCATGTGCATAATTATCACAAGCAAGTTGACTTTGTTGAAACATTTTTATAACAGTTATTCGATAAAATGATGTAGGTAGTTATCTGGAAATCTAATTGCTGTTATTATAGCCATTTCATTATAATCATTGAATTGTTTCAATTCAGCAACTACTAGTCCTAATTAAGTTCCCACTTAACTCTATTCAGTACCAGTAATAGCTATTTGTGTACCTAGGCGCGACAGTGTTAGTTTTTCGGGCCGACAGATGAAATGGCCAGGCGAGGCGTAGCCGAACCTGGCCACTTCTGGAGTCCCGGAAAACTAATTTCGCGACATGGAACACACAATAATTTTTATCCTACACCGAATATGATTAGATTCTAAAATGACAAAAAGAAATGTTATGAGATGAACGAGTCACAAAAAATGGCAAATGATTTGTGGAAAATAACATGTTCACTGTACCTTGCAGTGCAATTAACAGAAATATATAAAATGTTCATATTTTTGGTTATATTTTTCTTTTGCAGGTAGCAAATTTGATGTAGCCTATCTTACTTTTTGCGTAAACCCTTCCGGTGTAGAATCCCCGCCGTGGGATTGTAACATGTCGCTGAGACATGTTTATATTTTCATTAATTATTTTGGAGCGTTACTTATTCGTCGGCTACTCCCACCTCTAATTCCAAATCCTTTCATTTCAAATATTAAGAACGCGTCGGTGATCGTTTTTACCATCGTAAGACATCTATCTATTTAAACTACGATTCAAGTCGAATCGGGGCTTGCTCACTCTTCGCTGAGAAGCAATTTCAGCATTCAGTTTCTAAATAATACTTTGCGTGTGATTTTGATTTTCCTTGCTACTCTGCAGCATTTACGGACATTACGGACCCTACGGACATTACAGACCCTACGGACCTTACAGACCCTATGGACAGTTCAGTTTACCGTACCATCCAGCTCCACTACACCATTCCGCTCTACCACATCAAACGGTCAGAATCCCGAGTAGCCCTGCCACCAACGGCGTAAGATCCAGTCGAAACCGCTGAGAGCTGTACGTCCTGAGTCTTCCCAAGATAAGTCCCTAACTTATTTTCGATAGATATAAAATCTTGACTTGGACATTTTTATTGTAATAACTGATTGTTATTCGTATTGTTACGAAACAGCACACTGGTATCTGAATCCGACTCTGTCTAAGCAAGATATGAAAGTTGAAATTATTGCGGACGCGCAGGGTCTTCTTCGAATAGTTTACGATTGTGACTATCTTATCTAGATATTGTTTTTGTGACCAGTCTTATCTAGAATATGCCAGAAAGCCATTTGTTTTTGTAATCTAGAATTATCTAGTATAAAAGGCACTAATATATAAGGGACCGACCCGGGAGAGTCAGTATAGTTGATAAAGTGATCGCGACAAATAAACAATAATTCACCGAAATAGCGAACAGTAAAGTGTTGATATAAATTAATAATTAAGGTTGTGTGTATATAAATTAGATTTAAGTGAATACCGTGTGTTTAAAATTTATCCCACCCGTTTACTGTTTAACTTAATAACAAAAACATTACATTGGTGTCAGAAGTGGGATAATATATATAAATCGTTACGTAAAACTAGCCAAGAGACTACGTGACCTGAAAGTGACGGAACTAAGAGCAGAATTGGAAGAACGTGAGTTGCAAACGTCCGGTAAGAAAAGTGAATTAGTAGAAAGACTTAAAGTGGCACTGGAAAATGACGGCTTTGATCCAGAAACAGTTTTATTTAATAACGATGCTTCCACCTTAATCTCGTCAATTTCTGCTAATATTTCTGCCATGGAAGAGAACATGGACGAGAAGATTTCTGCTATGAAGAACGATATTTCTGCCATGGAAGAGAAAATTTCAACGAATATGAGGAACGACATTTCTGCTATGAAAAACGACATTTCTGCTAATATTGACGACAAGATTTCTACTTTGAAGAACGATATATCTGCCGATATCTTATTAATGAAAAACGACATTGCCGCTGACGTTGAAAATGAAATTTCGTCTCTAAAATCTGAAATCGAAAATAAGATTACGACGATGGACGAGAAGATTGAGAATAAGATTACAACGATGGACGAGAAAATCAAGGAAGGAAAGAATACCGAGCAAACGAAACCTTGCAAGATAGAAACACCCTAAGTTAGAAGACATTGGCAGTTTTATACGAATCAAGGCCCCAACGTTCGATGGAAAAATGTCGTGGACCAATTATGTGAAACAGTTTGAAGCAGCCGCTAGAGTTAATAATTGGTCCGATACGGAGAAAGCAGTGAACCCAACTATAGCGCTTCGGGGAGATGCCTTAGATGTACTTCAGACGATACCGCTTGAAGGAACGGATGACTTCGAGCTGCTGAAGAAGAGGTTGGACATGCGGTACGGTCACGAACATCTAGAACATTTGTACCAGTCCTGGCTGAAGAACCGACGGCAGAAGCGTGACGAAGCCCTTCAAGAGTATGAAGTGGATATTGCCCGACTCGTTTGCTTATCCGTCAGCACCAGGAAACATGATGGCATGTCTGCGCATCCAGGCCTTTATTGATGGCATACGTGACCCCGATATGCAGAGGACGCTTCGTTTAGCTCATCCGAAAACATTAGTCGACGAATTGACAGCTGCTCTTGAATATGAAGCAGCAACGAAGGCTTCGGGATATAACAAAAGTAGGACCATCCAAGAAGAAGGTGACGAAGACAGATTTGACCAGTTCGTCAGTTTAATAAAAAGTATGATGGACAAGAAGCCGAGAAAGATCAGATGCTGGGAATGTGACGAGCTAGGGCATGTACGCAGTTCATGTAAGCATCCCAGGACTCCTGCAAACCAAGAACCCTAGTCACAGGAAAACTAGAACGGGTCGGCTACGAGGGGGCAGCACCGACCCATGATCGTTCCAAAGACCCTCTCATACTGATAGCTTCGCTCATATGTCGCAGCGATAGTGTATATGTAGATGGCAAGAATGTGAAGGGCAAGAGATATACTCTGCTAGTAGACACTGGAGAAACTAGAACCATTATACGACCAGAAATAATAAACTCCAAGAAGAAGCTTTTACCAACGAGACTGCGACTACAGACCGCCACAGGTGAAAGTGCCAACGTTCACGGTGAGACACAAATCCAATTGGGAATTGACGCAGAAAAGTTCACGCATACGGTAATCGTAGCTGACATTGAAGAAGACGTGATTCTGGGAATGGACGTAATGAATGTACATGGTTTCCAATTAGACTTTAAAAACAGAACCATTAAAGTGGGTTCCGAGGAGGTATTCCTTCAACCACATGAAGGCAGCGCGGTGTTGGCAGCTGTACAGGAAGCTACCGTTCTACCTGCACGAAGCGAAACCATGATAGTAGCACGGCTACAGGGAATCATGGAGGAAGGTACACCGGTTATGATGGAGCCAAGGAGCCACGACGAAGAGGTTGGCAAAGGAGTACTAATTGGACAAGGATTGGTTACGTCTGCGAAGGATATCCCTGTACGATTGATAAACGTGAACGATTACCCAATTACCATCAAGAAGGACACCAAGATTGAATCCTGCGTACCAGTGACGTCTATAGTTCGTCAAGTAACGACCACTGACAATTCTAATGCCAGATTCGAACAAATGTTATCAGTAGCTGGTCAATCTTTGGATCAAACTGAAAAAAAGAGAAGTAGAGAATTTCTCTTGCAGTATCGAGACTTATTTGTACCAAAAGGAGGAAAGACTGGTAGAACATCAGCCGTCAAACACAAAATCGATACTGGTAATGCTAAGCCAATTAGGCAATCAGCTCAAAGACTTCCACGAGCGAAGAGAGAGGAAGCTGAAAGAATAACTCGAGAGATGTTAGAAGAAAAAGTAATAGAACCATCTACTAGTCCATGGGTGTCTCCAGTAGTGCTCGTCAAGAAAAAGGATGGAACTACGAGATTCTGCGTGGATTATCGCCAGCTTAACAATGTGACGAAGAAAGACAGCTATCCTCTGCCTCGAATTGACGATACGCAAGACACTTTGGCCAGCAACAAACTGTTTTCCACCTTGGACCTGAAATCTGGTTATTGGCAAGTGGGAATGGACCCAGAAGACAAAGAGAAGACTGCTTTTACTACCGGATTTAGATTATGGCCATTCAACGTCATGCCATTCGGACTCTGTAATGCACCTGCGACATTTGAAAGACTCATGGAAAATGTCTTGAGAGGGTTGTCTTGAAAGACATGCCTGGTCTATTTTGGCAACATCGTAGTACTGGGAAAGACATTTGAAGAATTTGGAAGACGTATTCGAACGTCTCCAAGCTGCCCAGCTCATGTTAAACCCGAAGAAATGTCAGCTGTTCCAAAACTGAGTCAACTATCTGGGTCATATAGTGAGCAATGAAGGAGTGGCGGTGGATCCAGAGAAAATTGCTTCCATTCAGCAATGGCCGCAACCAACCGATAAACATCAAATTAGGAGTTTCCTTGGACTTTTCACGTATTATAGAAGATTTATCAGGAAGTTTGGAGATATTGCCAAGCCTCTAACTCGACTTACAGAAGAAGCAAGAGGTTTCCAATGGGACGAAGACTGTCAAACGGCTTTTGAAACCTTGAAGAGGTATTTAAACTCGTCGCCGATATTGGGATACCCATTCTTGATACCTGTTCAAAGTAGTTTCCAGCTATCAGAGAGATTGGGACCAGTATCTTCTCCTATTTGCATTGGCTTATCGATCTGCCGTCAATGAGTCCACGGGTGAAACACCTGCGAAAATCATGTTTGAACGTGAAATGAGGCTTCCTTTTGACCTGGAATTTGGCTGTCGGCCTCGAGAAGATCTAGCAGGCGAAAACTACGTGATCCAATTGAGAAGGAGGCTGGACGATATCCATGAATTAGTTCGAACAAATCTTCAAGTTGCCAGCGACAGAATGAAAAGTCGGTACGACACGCAGGCCACAGTAGGCGGTTTTAAAGAAGTGGACAAAGTATGGTTACACAACCCGACGAGGAGAAAAGGATTTTCTCCAAAATTACAAAAATCCTGCGAAGGTCCATACTTAATCAAGAAAAGGATCAATGATGTTATATATCGCAAAAGCAAGATCCCCAACGGAAAACCAAAAGTGGCTCACCAAAACCGACTAGCGCCATTCGAAGGAGACCATGACCTAGAGAAAGGAGTAAACCATATTCGAGATGTGTCTGACCCTACCTTCGATGAATTTATGGGCGCGTATGGAGATACCGGGAAAGCTACATATGGAGTCACTTCGGAACAACAATATTTGTTCACTCTCTCGGAAGATTATTCACTGACATACAACATCCCCGCCCGTATCAAGAACGCACGAGGGTTGGCAACCGCATTTCGAAAGAAGTTCGGGCAATTAGAAAAACTTGAAGACCAGATTCCAGCCCCTGGCAAAACACTGAAACTGAAACATAATTCGCGGTACAACTTCTACGTGGTAACTAAAAATGAATTTCAAGATCGATCTACCTACCGCGATGTGTGGGAAGGACTTCAAAACCTCCGAGACCATGTGTTAGAATCCAGAGTGAAGAAACTGGCTATACCTAAGATAGCGAGTAACCAGTTGGATTGGCGAGGAACAGGTAGAGGTTATCTTTCAAGATACCGGTGTCCAGATATTAATTTGCAGCTACAACCCCCGTTATCAGTATCCGATGAAGACGGTGGCCTGTTATTTCCATAAGATCGGAAAGTGTAGAAATGGGGACAGTTGCCGATTCAAACATCCAGTCTCGGCTACACAAAAGTTCCAGGAGGAACTGCCATTTAAGGAGGGGGTAATGTTACGAAACCGCACACTGGTATAGTCCCTGAATCCGACTCTGTCTAAGCCAGGTCTGAAAGTTAAAATTATGGCGGACGCGCAGGGTCTTCTTAGAATTGTTTACGATTGTGACTATCTTATCCAGACATTGTTTTTGTGACCAGTCTTATCTAGAAAATGCCAGAAAGCCAATTGTTTTTGTAATCTAGAATTATCTAGTAAGAGAAGGCACTTATATATGAGGGACCGACCCGGGAGAGTCAGTATAGTTGATAAGGTGATCTCGAGAAATAAACAAGAATACACCGAAACAGCGAACAGTAAAGTAATTGACTGTCTCGACCCTTACTTCGTGGAATATGCTCAAATTAGTGTTTTTGAATGAAACTCAAGGTCTCTGGTTAATTCCACAATATAATACAAGTTATTGAAAATTCTAAAAAATTGACAATTGTTTCGATAAATCAATATCATCGACGATGGTATTGATTTATCGAAACAATTGTCAATTTTTTAGAATTTTCAATAACTTGTATTATATTGTGGAATTAACTAGAGATCTTGAGTTTCATTTAAAAACACTAAGCTGAACAGTAAAGTGTTGATATCAATTAATAATTATGGTTGTGTGTATATAAATTAGATTTAAGTGAATAGTTAAGTGTTAGTGAGTAGTTTAGTGTTTAAATAAATTAGTAAGTAGCCATACCGTGTGTTTAAAATGTATCCCACCCGTTTACTGTTTAATTAATAACAAAAACATTACAGTATTGTATTGAGAATATACGGCTTATGTAAATTTATTTTTGTGTCAAATAAATTTATTTGTCCCGAAATTTTGTTTGTTTATTCACCTTATCTCAATTGAGGTAAAAAAAATAGTGTAACTGAGACCGAATTCGCCACCTGAGGAGGGTCCCAGGCCGGGTGATCTCAGATTAGTGACAGGATTCGTCCATATTGCGTAGCACTCTGTTTTCAATATTAGTTTTAATGTCAGCCAAACTCTAAAGGTACATTCACAATGAACAAATTAACAATTACAATTAGTTATTACAATTAGTCGTATAACCTTGTAAGCTGTCATGACAGTTCAGCATTCATAATTGAACATGGTTGTAATCATACTTAACACTTTAGCATGCGCACAAGTTATCTCATTTCGCGATGTTAGAAGTTATATTTAAATTTAATTTTCTTCACTACTTTCTCTGATTTGATGGCTTTGACACTTCTACATTGACAAATTATTGTCAACAGTCAACACTGTCAATTGTTCTAGCCCATAATACAAAGAACAAAATCAGCTAATTATTACATTAAATTTCTCTTTGTGAATGCAAGATTTCAATGACGTTCCGAGTTGAACTTTTCTAAGCAATAATTGTGATTGCATTGTGAACGAAGCTCAAAACCACAATTTGAAATTCAAAAGTGACAGCCACGTCGTCATTTATCATAGGGTGACATCTAGTGTTATTTTTGTGAAGTTGTTTTGCCTGCCTAGCCATTATTTGCTATTTTTCTCCCCTAGCCGTGCAAATACCTACTTTCACGTCCCGATTTGCCCACGAAAATTGAATTTTCGGGTAGTGTAGGATAAAAAATATATTACCTACTTATTATCATGCAGTCGTCTTATAACGGTAATTAAGATATCTAGTAGTTTAAAAAGAAACGACTGTTTTGCATCGAAATGCATCGCCGATGTGATTCCCGATCTCTCCTGCCTGCCTATAACATTGAAACTCTCGCGCATATAATATTTTGTTGTGTGGTGTGAAAGTATTATTGTTTGGTGTTGGCGTACTTAACTTGCTTTTGTTGCAATATAACTGAGGTTATGTTGAGTTAATTGGCGTTTAAAAACGTAAGAAGGTAATTTTTACAAAATTAGTTGAGGAGTTAAATAAATTGAAAAATGATGGTATAAATGTTAAATTGCCAACTGGACATACAACGCCGAAGCGAGCGATACGTAGCGATACCGAAAACGCGGGAAACGCAAACTAAAGTAAACGAATGTAAGTGTGCATATTGCAAGCGATCTACAACGAGTCGTAACTAGTCGAGACCGAGCGGAACGATTGGAAACAAGAGAGTCTGTGATTTTCAAGCGTTGCACGCGTGTCGGCCGCATGGACATCGAAAAATTAATTCAAGAAATAAATTCAAGAAGTCCAATTTGGGACCAGAAAAGTACTTTACATCACAATCGTGATGTATTTGCAAAATGTTGGCAAGAAGTAGCCACTGCTTGTGAAATAACAGGTAATGTTATGATGTAAGATGATTTTAAGCAAATTTTATTTGCTAAATACATTTTAGTTAATTTACACAAAGTTGTATTGAAATGGCACCGCGCCTTCAGGACCATTAAAATATAGCATAAAATTATTTCTAATATCTCTAGCGGCTTGAGTTGAGCTATTGTTTCTTTTATGTTTATTCAAATCTGTATTTATATGGGAAGTGTCCGTTAAAATGGCTCCTTCCTTATCAATTATTATATTATGCAAAACGCAAACACAATTAACAATTTTCTCCGCATTTTCCGGCGATGTTTCTCTAGTTTTTGTTAAAATACGCCATTTAGCTGTGAGAATTCCGAAATCACATTCGACTACTCGTCTTGCTCTTAATAATCTATAGTTAAAAATTGTCTTTTGTTCGTCCAATTGCTTTCGAGGAAAGGGTTTCAACAGGTGATTTAAGAATGGGTACGCTTCTTCTCCAAACATCACATACGGCAGCTTAGTATTATTATTAGTGTTTGGTAACCTATGATCTGCGTCGTCGCTGGTTGGTTTATTCAAGTTCTAAAAATAAAAGTTTTCTGTTATCTATGCAGACTTTTTAGCAATTCACGAACTCCATTGGCACAGGAAGGGTGTTGTGATTGAAAACACTTGAGTTATATTTTACATCTGGCATGAGAATAGTAAAGAACATATGGCCTATATGTTCCAATGGATAACATTAGAAAAGAAAATAAAGCACGGAAAACATTAGACCAAGAAAACGAAAGGCGAATTCTTTAATCTCAAAAACATTGGTACAATTTGCTTGAGAGATTAATTGTTATCATAAATGCCTTAGCCTCTCATAATCTGGTATTTAGATGCCACAGAGAATCTCTCAAAACAGACGAAAACACTAAGAATTCTGTAAACTCTAGAGTTATCTAATTATGATCCTACGTTACAGGAACACATAAACCGCATTAACAATAAACAACTCGCACACCATTATCTAAGCCACGATACTCAAAGTGAATTGATCACATTGATGTCAAATACAGTTACCGGTGAAGTGATTGGTAGGATAAACGAGAAGAAATATTATCTTTTTTTTACTCGACTGCACTAGAGACTGTAGTAGAGTTGAATAAATGTCGATTATCTTAAGATATTGTAATACATGAACTGGAACAATAGAAGAAAACTTTATCGGATTTCTTGCTGTCACTGAAACGACTGCAGAATATTTGCGTCATGCAATACTGGGAGAGCTAGGAAAAAATGTCTTAGATATTCAGAACTGTCGCTGCCAATGATACGATAATGGTGCAAATATGGTAAGTATAAATAGTGAAGTTAAAACTCGAATATTAAATATAAATCCTTGCGGTTGTGATAGCTGGAATCTGTTGTTGGTAGACGCAGTTAATTCCTTGGGGGCAGCAAAAACATTTTTTGGTTTTATTCAGAAGATTTTTTTTGCTATTTTCAAGTTTCAGCGGATGCTGGAAAATAATCAAACATACATTAAAGCTTATTATGAAGCATTTATGAGACACAATGTGGGAAAGCAGAATCCAGGCATGTTGTTGAATGCATCTTCTTCTTCTAGTGCCTATCCGGTCCGGATGTTGGCGATCATTCTGGCTATTATGATTTTATTTGCTGCTGCACGGAATAGTCCTGTAGTAGTTGTTGAAAACCATGTCCTGAGATTTTTGAGCCATGAATTTCTCCGTCGTCCTGGGCCACGTTTACTAGGGATCTTCCCTTGCAAGATATTTTGTAATAGACTGAACCTTTTCTCATTTCGCATTATATGACCGAAATATTCTAGCTTGCGGATCTTTATCGTTTTTATTAATTCGGTGTTTTTCTGCATTTTTCTGCAGACCTCTACGTTGGACACATGGTCTGTCCATGAGATTCTTAATATTCTACGATAGAGCCACATTTCAAAGCTTTCGAGTTTTTTTGTTGTTGCGTCGGTCAAGGTCCATGATTCGACCCCGTACAGTAAGACGGAGAAAACGTAGCAGCGAAGGAGTCTTATTTTGGTAGTTAACGTCAGAGATCGACTTTTAAAAACTGATGCCATTTTGAGAAATACGGCCCTTGCTTTCTCTATTCTACAGCGGATTTCTTGTGAGTGGTCCCATTGGTCATTGAGTGTAGTTCCTAAATATGTGTATTTACCGACCCTCTCAATTTGTAGCTGATTTAGGGTGAGGTGCTCCTGTGGAATCTGCAATGCATAGAAAACTTAAAATACCAAACGAACCAATCGGACAAACTCAGTGATTGAGATTCCGTTTCAAATGAAATGTTCAGTTTGGAATTTATCATATTACATATATTGTATGTTATTAACGCGTGTCAATACCATAAGCAAATTATGGCAATCTGTACAAGTCCATATAAGGATTACTCTTGAACATTTGTGTACATTTTGTGACTGGTTCACAGAATATCGACAAACTGGATTCAGTCAGTTTATTAAGAAACGCAGTTATGATTTGCTAAAAGATTTTAAAAATTGAGTATAGTCAAAAAGAAAAGGATGTTTGATTATGAAGGCAGCAATCAACCTATAAAGTCTACTAAAAGCCGGTATGAAACATATTTTTTTAATACCATGATTGATTCTGTGATAAGTAACAAGGAATCAAGATTTATGTCTTTAAATCAACATTTTCAAAATTTTGGTTTTCTCTGACTTAAATAAAATACCAAAAGAGCAAATATTGAAAATCTGTCAGAATTTACACAGTCCTGCAAGTAGGTGAGAGCAGTGACCTCCAAACCTCATGAGTTGTATGAGGAGTTACAAAATATGATCCCATATTCACCCAACTCAAATAAAGGCGTGAAACATGTGTTCCAATATATCATTGAGAACGATTTGAAAAACATTTGGCCAAATGTTTACATTGTCATTAGAATTTTGTTAACAATACCTGTAAGTATATGGCTTCCGCTGAAAGGAGCTTTTCAAAATAGAAACTAATTAAAAATTATTTAAGAAATACTATGAGTCAAGAAAGACTTTCAGCTTTGGCAGTTTTATCTATTGAAGCAAATATAGTGTCTAAGATAAATTACGATCCAATCATTACGGAGTTCAGTAAAACCAAAAGTAGAAAATTTCTGTTTCTTGAATTTTTTCTTAATTATTTTTCATTTTTATTTAATGTTCCAAAGAAGTATAACTAATAATTTAGGTTGGTTTCTTAATGAATAAAAAACTGTATAATTTTAAGTAATTTTTTATTCCCTTCCTTTTGCACCATCAGAAGGCCTCGCGAAATGTACCTTGCCCACATTAAGTTTAAGTCTTGCGACGCCACTGAATCCAATAAATTAATTAACTAAAAGTATTAAAAAACACGACGCCACTGAATCCAATAAATTAATTAACTAAAAGTATTAAAAAACACATAAAAACCAAAAGACTTCATTTTTACTTTCTACTCATAATGGCGATCGTATACACACAACAATTTTGACATTCTTTACTGCAAATACTAGGGGGCAATCAAAATTATCGTTGGGCACACTCTGAAGATCTTTGCATATCTCTTTATATGGTGATTGAATATGGACAAAACTACTAAATATGTTACCCTAGACACATAAAGCAGGTACTGAAATTTTGAACAATGTTGGCACTTTCAGTTACAACAAATACTTGCTTAAAATTCATATACGAATATGCCTTCATTAAATAAAATTCAAGTATTTTAAATTATTCTTAAAGCAGCGACTTAAATGCATAAATTAGTATGACTTTTTCTATTTGCATAACTTTTTATCAAATTTTCAATTAAATTTCTAATTTCATGTTTCCTGCAACTAAAGAGAATTTGTAAATATGGCAAAGCGCTGGAAGTATCCGCAAGAGAGCCTTGCAATGTGCCTCGATGTTTGGGGCATCAAAAATCAAATCAAACATATCTAATTTATTTGATAATCTGAGGTATCCCCCTCCACAGTCAGCAATTTAGTGCGGGGAAAATGTATTGTCTAAGTCTAAATAAATTTTTCATTTTAAATAGATGGATGATAGACACCCCGAACATGTGAAAGTTATGCCATCAAAAAATGTACTACCTCACGGCTAATTTTTACAGAATCGCTTATTTCAAACTTAATAAAAAAGTGATAACCTTGAGTGACAACATTTTTGGGGTCAGGCGCCTCATAGTAGGAGAGATAGTGCCCCACAACTCATTCCATTTCTTCCGGTCAATCAGTTTTAAAACTTATAAAAACAATGATGTTCCATAGAAAAATGAAAAAACCAATTTAGAGCAGAATTATTACATTCAAACAAAGTAGAAAATTTGATATCTATTCACAAAGTGATAGATACTTTATATATACACTACTCCAAGAATTTTAGGCACCACCAAAAAATAACAAAAAGTTTAAAGTAAATTTTTATCTAAACTGCTTGTCCGATTTGAATGAATTTTTTTTTGAATGACAGGTTGACACTTCCAGAGAGTTAGTGTACTACTGTATTTGCATACAAACTTATTTTTGTATAAATACGAGGTGTTGCAATGACAACCTGATTTTTTCATAAAATTTGTAACACCTTATTGTGGAGTTCAACAGTAACAATATCAAAATGTAGTGGTTTTTTATCAATAAATGTCAAAAATCGTACCTAGTGTTTTGAGAAACCGAACAGGAATTGAAAAGTGTAAAAGTAAGTCAGTGGACAGTTGGGAAACTGCTGGATTTTCTTCTGGAACGTGGGCACCGGATTATCTGGTTGAATTTTGCACGAGAACAAATGTGAATTAGAGTCTTGTATAATTTTTCTATGTATCGCGATTCTGCCATACGGGGTTATAATCTAAGAGCCACACATACGTCAAAATATAAAGGTTCGGAGCATTTTTGTGCATTCACATTACAGTAGCTCTGGCATTTATATATCCAATTCTCCCTTTCGCATTCCAAATTTCTTGTGTTTCAACGAAAAGCATAGCAAAGTAAAATTGTTCAAATTCATCATACAGCAAATCAAATTACAAGTTAATTTTCATTACTGTCAATAAACTCTGAATAATGATAGTTATTTGTTTAACAGAGAAGTAACAGATTTACTGCCGTGGCTGGCAATTCATTTTCAGTAAGAATAACACGAAAATACGATTTTTAGAAAAAAAATCCTGTGTGTATTTCGTCACCATCGTCGTTATTGTCGTCGGCAACGGTTTTAGTAACATGTTTTGTTAGCACGATACAGCCTCCGAAGTGCAACAAGATACAAATTGTATGATTGAATAGTGGTCAGGACATCTCACAGATAACCCCTGTGGATTTTCAGCTCACTAGAGCCAATAGAACGGGTGCTATGGTACTTGAAGTACGACATTTTTGTAATTTTTGGAGAAATTTCAGTTTGTTAGCATGATACAGCACGAGTATATACAACTGACCAATTTTATGATAGAGTATTGTTCAGGGCATCTCACAGATGAACCCTATTGATTTTATACGCTACATTTTTGGATAAATTTCAGTTTGTCAGCACGATAGAGCCTCCGAAGCGTATACAAGTGACAATTTTGTGATAGGATATTGTTCAAGGCATCTTACAGATGCGGAAAAGTTAGTTTTGATCTTTAAAACCGTTTATTTTTCAATTATTTTATCATATACATAATAATATCTACAGACAGATAATAAATATAATGTTAAATATAGACAATAATAGTGTGCACAGTGAAGTTAGTCTATGTGTGTGTGACGTGGAAGTGATTGTTTAATACCATGGGCCTGCTCACACGGGCCCATGGAATCACATTTTCATTGCCTTTGCTAAGTAAAGTCTGGGTCGCTATGTACCTTTTCTGAATTGATTAGCTGGAAATCGCCTTTTTTATCCGTTTATTTTAAGATTAAGCTTTGGAGAAGAGAGTAATGTATTTTGACATAAGTAGATAGACTATGACAGTTCTGCGACGCTTTCAAGGTCATCAATGGAACCTCGAATGGGGGTAACCTAACATAGCAACCCCCACCTAAAACCTGTGTAGCGGAAGTAAACCCCACGAAAACTGTCGTGTGACATCGCCTACGTCATCTGTCAACAGTCATCCATCTTTTGTTCTATGACGTCACCCACGCCATCTGTCAACTGTCACATATACCATCTGTCATATGTGTCATCTGTCAAATGTGTAATCGATCTTGTGTTTTGTGAAGTGCGTTTTCTCTCATGTCCTCCATTTCTTTCTATGTCAACATGTATTTTGTATATAGTGTGTGACGTAATTTTTGTGATATAAGTACCGAATATATTTTTTTAATTAAATAAAAAATTGTCTCGTCTCGACCGTGAGATTCGAACCCACGACACACAGCGTCTTTCTCGTTCCTACCACAATCCCTAACCGTTGCGCTATCAAGGCTAATGTTTATCAATTTCTTATTTGAGGTTCACCTTCATCCGTTGGGTGTCAGTGACCCCACATAGTTTTGAGAATAGAATCATAAGATAAGCTTAAATTGTGTGTTACAACGTATATTAATTATTCCCCAAATTAAAATTAATCATGTTAGCCGATAAACACTACATTATCACACAGGAAACCATTATTTACTTATCTCAAACAACGAACGAAATCAAGGTGTATATTAACATAAGATTCTAAATTAGGTATGTTAGCATGATAACCCCCAAACTTATCAACGAGTTTTTCCATTTTTCTCATTCCAGATACCATAGGAACTAAATTAACGATATACGAGTGAAATAAAAAGTGTCTATTAATAAAAATATTATTGAAATAGATCTCTCTCATTGTAAAAATTTTTACGGCGTTGAATGATATAATCTAAAATTCGATATACAGGGTGTTGACATAAAGATACCATAAGACGCTATGATGTATCTCCGTTGTTATTGGCAAGATTTTCACAGGAACAAACAACGTTATAGATTATTCTTTATATACAGGAACTCAAAAAAGCATTACAATCGATTGAGGACTTTAGCCACCATCGACTTTGAAAAAGATTTGAGAAAACTAATGAACAATGCGGTGTTTGGGAAGTGTATGGAATATGCATACGTAAACATAGAATTTGTAAATTAGTATCTTCGTATGAGGGTCGTTATGGTGCTAAAAATCTTATCGCTAGTCCGCGTTATCACAATAGAACAGTTTTCGATGATGGTGATCCTCCTCTAATGGCAATCGAATTGAAAAAGTGCGAGCTCATTTTCAATAAACCGATGTACGTGGGTATGGCTATTCTTGATATTTCAAAAACCATAATGTACGACTTCCATTACAATTTTATGCTTCCCACGATGGGAGTAGACAAATGTAATTTAATGCACACCGATACCGACAGTTGTTTTTATGAATTATTTCCGATAACATATATGAAGAATTAATAAAGAAAAACTTGGATAAATTTGATACGAGCGACTATCCTTCAGTTAATCCTTACAATATTCCTCGAGTTAACAAAAAAGTACTAGGTTTGATGAAAGATGAGGCCAATGGACAAATCATCACTCATTTCGTCGGCTTAAGGTCCAAAATGTACAGCTACAAAGTTCAGGGAGGTAAAGTTGTCAAAAAGTCAAAGGGCATTAAGAAATGTATAGTAAAAAATAAAATAATGTTTGATGATTATGTGGATTGTCTGAAAAATTGGAAACAAATGACGGTTACTCAGAATACGATACGTTCCTTCGCCCATGATGTGTATAGCATCGAACAAACGAAAATCACGTTAAGTCCTCACGATGATAAGAGGAAATTACTTCACAGTTCATTCGATACCCTTCCATGGGGTCATCATAGTATTTCAGAATAATTTTTCAATTTAGGATATTGATTTAATTGTGCCATTGTACACTTTTAATATGTAAAATAAAACTCAAAGATAGGTTCTAGTTTTATTCTCATTTGATATTAACCTGTAGCATTTTCTTAAATAATTTAGTTTGTATTATCCTTATGATTTATCAATAAATTGTGCCATTGTTCACTTTTCATATATATGTAAAATAAAACTCAAAGATGAGTTCTAGTTTTTAATTTCATATTAAGCTGTAATATTTTCTAAAATTATTTAGTTTGTATTATCCTCATGATGTATCAATAAAAAAAATTTATTTTAAAAAGTGTTTTATTAACAAAATATAAGAAATCATAACTTTGTTTAGTGAATTTCTTCAAACAGCTCACGAGACGTCAGAAGGAGGACAAGAGGAAATAAAAACACAATAATTTCAATTAATCAATTTATTACATCATCTAAATCATTTACAACTTTAGGTTTACAGAAATATATAAATTCTCTAAGTGCCGCAGACAATATGCTATCACTACAATCACATATGCTATACAATAACTCAAATTTACTTAAATGTACATTATTTTGAGCAAAATTCCTAATAAGTTCAATCATATTTCTATAGTATTCACCAAAATTTAGAGATTCCAAATGGGCGAGACGTGGGGAAATGAGGTGATGATGGAGTTGTAGAATTTGATGAACATCTTGTTGAGTTAAAGGGAAGCTGATGCCGTATTTGATTACTTCCAACCATTTTACACAATCGACTATTACTTGATGAATGGTACAGTAGTCGCCACATTGTATCGTCTCTGACTCATAATCATCGTAAAACGCTGGAAGTAGCTCATCTATGAACGAATTATTATTCAAAATATCGATAAACGTGGCCCATTCGGAAGTGCTGAAGGAGATTTTCGTAGGTTTATTCGTTGCTGATAGAGTGATTGCGCTACCAAACGTTCTTGCTGGACTCAAACCACAACCAATTTGAAAATTCGTATGTGTAGGATACTCGGTATACAACAGGTACTGGTCTTCTTTTTTAGCAGCTATTTCATACATTTCCAAAATATAATCTAATTCGGCACTATAATTATAACTTTCTGTACTACTACTAAAACCACTATCTTGAGAACTCATATTGACGACTAACAATCTAACCTACAGCTCTCTCTAATTTATACCAAGACCTACCCCCACCACAACACACACACCTTCATACAAAAATGTATTCATACGCGGCGAATCGAAAAGTAGTTACCCAACAACAACATCTGTATTTTCTATCCAACTGTTTTGTTTTTTATCTAAACCCAACCATTTAACAAGCATTTTGTTGCCTTTTCTTCTAAGCACCTTTTCCACCAAGTAAATATCTGGATTTGACGTTTTCTGTAACTCTTCCTCGTAGAACCCTCCACTAATTGGTACACCCTGCATATCTTCTAGCAAATATGTGGTGGGATTTGTTATTTTAACTTTAACGATTTTGAATAGTTCAGTCGTCCAATTGGGTGTATATCCTTTCTCAAAGACATGTTTCGACTTGCTTATACGTACAATATCACCAACTTTAAATTTACGAGGTCCAGCAATCTTTAGATATGTATAGGTTTTGTTTGAAATATGTTTTTCGTTGGATTTATTGAAATTGGAAGTTTTTTAGTTGGTAGTTGAATGTTTTGTATTATTGTATTCCATCGTAATTTTGGGTAAAATGTTTATCCATTTATGTGTGCCATTTAAACTGAAATGTTTGTAAAGCTTTAATTTCAATGTTCTAATAACTATTTCTGCCATAGAAGCTTTTTTCGTGCTAAATACACTATAATGATTAATCCCATGTTTTTTCATTAGTTGTTGAAACTTGCTGTTGTAAAATTCCGTTCCTTGGTCCGATTGGAGATTTTTAGGAACTCGTTTTGTGTTAGTGAGAATGTCTGAGAATGCACGAGTTAACTCTTCACCGGTTTTTGTCTTTAATGGACGTGTCCATAAAAACTTTTAAAAGCAATCGGTGACGACTAGTATCATTTTTTGATTTTTATTTTGATTAGCATAAGGCCGCATTTCAGATAAATACATTTGCCATAAATCATCTATGCCTTTGACAATTGTACGTCTGCGTGGATAATTTTTAGGTATAGGTTTGTGGAGTTCGTTAACAAGCTGGACTTTGGATGACATGTTTCGTAAGCGCATGCACTTTCTAAACTGATGATCCATTACTCTTCTCATCGATTTTCTTCTTTTGTTCAATTTCATGCTTCTTCAAGTCCCTGTCTAAAACATGAAGCGAACGTTTTATGTATGTAATATACATATCGATCTTATCACTGATTAGAGTATTACTTTTCGACAATTTATCCTGTATTACTTGTTTAAAACTCTTCAAATCATTTCTCAAAAATTCCTTGCCCATAACAATTCCCTCGTCGACATATATTTTAGTTACCATATCTCGAGCTCTGACAGGAGGATTTCTCGAAATAAATGCAGCAATTTCGTTGATTTTATTTTGATGAAATACCAACTGCGTTTGTAATGAGGGGATTATTGTTTTTTGAAGTGTGTCGAGCTCATTATGGTACACATGTAATTGTTCATCAACATATAGTTTGTTAGCAACATCGCTATTTGCAGACGGCATTTTTACATTACAAATTTTTACATTTTCTGCATCAATATTACCGTCAGGAGTATGTGGATACGATACTTTCGGCATATACGGCTTAACCCGCTCATTAGCATGATTGCGGCGATGTCCAAACTTATCGACAGACATGATTGAGATGATTATGTTTTTCGTTTGTTATTCAATTATATTGGCCTCTTCCAACTCATTGATTATTGCAATCATCTCGTTGTTGTGCGAGAATGATGTGTTTTCCAGCCTCCTTGAACGCAATTAGTAATTTTAAACGGTCACACAACTCATTGGGATCGTCCCAATAAATGTATTCCATCGGTTTTTCGTTGTATGACAAAAGAGGACCGCCGACGCCGCCAACAAGACCTTTTCCTACATTAGTATATGGAGGGGTTTGAATGGATTGTTGTTGTTTCTTTAATAATCGAGCTGATGGAGGTTTGTTTATAGTACTACTACTACTAGTTGATGAGTCAGTTTTAAACAATGGTTTAATTATGTTGCGATACTTTTGGGTAGCGGAACTTTTCATATAGGTAAGAAAACCACATTACTTTACTTTCGGCGAAGCAGTTTCGCGGACCCCCACTCCTTCTCGCACGCGTTTCTGCGATAGCATAACTACGGGAAGTAACATTTTTTAACGCTCAGTATTCGATTTTCGCTGAAACTGTTAACATGGCAAGCTCCAAAATGTTTAGTGTTTCCCAACTTTATGGTAGGAAGGTCAAACCGACCGATGAGAGATTTGGATTATGGCTCTTGTTGGAAAATTTGGAAGGTAGCAATCTGATTACAGATATTGGAAATAATAAATACACGGAAGGCGAACAGCCGCTGGAAGATGGACTTATACCAATTACAGAACCATTTTGTGACAACATAATGCTTGTAAAGGTATGCGGCTTAGAGGACTGCGATGTAAATTCTAAACTTGTCAAAAAAGAAATATGTGGTTCTTTTAATAGTTATATACGTGGAAAATTTGGCGAATTGGTTTCTGCAAAACATGTTGTTAAAGCTAAGCTGCCTTTCCTCCTATTAAGTAACAATCCACTTGCCATTGGAACAAGAGAAGTAAGTGGAGAAGATTTGGAAATTATTAAAAGGAAGCATAAAGAACCTGTTTGCATTCCATACAAAGTAGAATTGGCGGACGTTAAACTCGACAAACTACTCAAAGAAACATGTTTTTGTCACCTCAATCGTTTGATACATTAAGTCAGCGTGATAAGAAAACTACGTCATATCTGGAAAAGAACGTGCATGGCATTCGATATTCTTCAGGTGACATAGAATATACCAAAATAAATGATATATTGGAAGCTAAGCTATTGTATGCTGCAGACTTTATTTACGTACGTGGACAGCAAAAAGCCGAATTTCTACTAAAGAAATGTCACATTTCTAATGTGTTTCTCCACATTGCCACGCTAATGGGCTATACTCTTGTGCCAAAAGAAATGTAGAGCGTCTCCGACAATGGTTTTTGAATACTATATTACCTTTGTAATGTCTAAATAAAAAACACAAATTGTATTGAATTGATTTTTTATTAAAACTCCTACTCATCGGCTGATATATTACATGACGATTTAAATTTGCGTTTAACAATTTTCAGTAAAATTTTAACTATTAAAACAAATATGGATGCTAATATTATACATGACAATGAAAAACTATTGTTAAGTTCATCTTTCATGTTGCTGCTGCTGCTGCGGGGGGGTGGTGTCGTTGCTCATATTGAAGTCTTGTAGGTTGGATCCTGTTCAATGGATATATCGTTTGTGGTGTCTGACGTCTAAAAACGTGATCTAAGGCACTCTCTTGTTGTTGTTGTTGTTGTATTTCGTTTTGTAATTCTTCGGGTACCCAATTATTTGTAATATTTTTCCATTGATTTGAGTCAGCTATGCAAAGGTTTTTAATTTGCTTCATAACCATCCGCTTATATTCATAAAAAGTAATGTCCTTAGTTAATTTATTTATTTTTAGCATAAATTCCTCAATTCGATGTATGTACTCGACAAAAGACATACCGATAATGATTTATTTTCCCCAACAAATAGACTCCAAGTAAATATATATAGTTTGACGTAAGCGTCACGTGTAATATCACAATAATAGCAGATATACATTGTTGTACCCTTACGATATCTTTATGTCGACACCTTGTATATCGAACGATGTAGTAACGTACCTAACACCGTTTATTCGATGAAATAACCGCAGAGTGCCTTTTTGACTTCATGTATATAAAAAATTATCTATAACGTTGTTTGTTCCCGTGAAAATCTGACCAATAACAACGGAGATACATCGTAGCGTCTTATGGTATCTTTATGTCAACACCCTGTATATCGAATTTTAGATTACATTTTTCAACGCCGTAAAAATTATTACAATGAGAGAGATCTATTTCAATAAAAATTTTATTAATAGACGCTTTTGATTTCACTCGTATATCGTTAATTTAGTTCCTATGGTATCTTGAATGAGAAAAACGGAAAAACTCGTTGATAAGTTTGGGGGTTATCATGCTAACATAATTTGGAATCTTATGTTAATATACACCTTGATTTCGTTCGTTGTTTGAGATAAGTAAACAATGGTTTCCTGTGTGATAATGTAGTGTTTATCGGCTAACATGATTAATTTTAATTTGGGGAATAATTAATATACGTTCAATTTAAGATTATTTTATAATTCTATTCTCAAAATTATGTGGGGTCACTGACACGCAACGGATGAAGGTGAACCTCAAATAAGAAATTGATAAATATAAGCCTTGATAGCGCAATGGTTAGGGATTGTGGTAGGAACGAGAAAGACGCTGTTTGTCGTGGGTTCGAATCTCACGGTCGAGACGAGACATTTTTTATTTAATTAAAAAAATATATTCGGTGCTTACATCACAAAAATTACGTCACGCACTATATACAAAATACATGTTGACATAGAAAGAAATGGAGGACATGAGAGAAAACGCACATCACAGAACACAAGATCGATTACACATTTGACAGATGACACATACGACAAATATGACAGATGGTATATGTGACAGTTGACAGATGGCGTGGGTAACGTCATAGAACAGAAGATGAATGACTGTTGACAGATGACGTAGGTGATGTCACACGACAGTTTTCGTGGGGTTTACTTCCGCTACACAGGTTTTAGGTGGGGGTTGCTATGTTAGGTTACCCCCATTCGAGGTTCCATTGATGACCTTGAAAGTGTCCCAGAACTGTCATAGTATATCTACTGACATATTTTCTAAATTAATGGAAAGTGATGAAGAAATGTTAACACCTCCCGAAATAAAAGAATTGGCAAAAGATCCAGAATATAATTTGCTGCCTACAAAATCCAGGAAATTCTATGAAATATGGATTATTGCAATGGATTATCGCAATAACAAGAAGATGGGAACATTTTCAGAAAACGTTTTATTGGCGTACTTTGCAGAATTACCCAATAAATGGAAATCTGCGACATATTCTATGTTGAAGACTATATTGCATATTAACAATACTATAGATATATCCAAATATTTAAAACTGCGAGCCTTTTTAATGCGTCAATCAGATGGTTATCGTGCCAAAAAATCCCAAGTACTGCAGAAATTATAAATTCGGGAATTTTTGTTGGAAGCTCCAGATAATAGATACCCATCTACAAAGGTAAGAATTTAATATTAAATAAACGATTTTTTTTATTTTAGGTTACTCTAATTTTTGGCATAGCGAGAGCATGTAGAAGTGATGAGCTATACCGAATGGAAACATTGTGACGCTTGACAATAATTTGTCCATGTAGAAGTATCAAAGCCATCAAATCAGACAAAGTGGTGGAGAAAATTGATAATAAATATTACTTCTAACCTCACAAAATGAGGTATTTTTTAGTATAATTACTAATATGTTAAATTATGAATGCTGAACTGTAATAACAGCTTACAAGGTTCTACGACTAAATGTTAATTTGTTCATTGTGACTGTACCTTTAGGATTTTGTTGACATTAAAACTAAGATTGAAAATAGTATGTTACATAATATGGACGAATCCGACGGCAGTTATTCTACGCCGGAAGGGATTATACAAAAAGCAAGATAGGCTTGAATAGTCAAAAGAGAAATATATCCAAAAATATAAACATTTTATGGATCGGTGTTTATTGCATTGCAAGGTACAACGAAAATATTATTTTCAACAAATCATTTGCCATTTTTTATGACTCGTTCATCTCATAACATTAGATGATACAGTCAAAATATTTCCCACCTTTCTTTTTGTCCTCTAGAAGTGGCCAGGCTCGGCTACACCTCCCCTGGCCATTTCTTCTGTCGACCCGGAAAACTAATTGGTTTTCCGGGCCGACAGAAGAAATGGCCAGGCGAGGCATATACGAGCCTGGCCACTTCTGGAGCCCCGTAGTCATTTATAATAGGGTTGCTGTTGGTGACAATAAAACGCTCAGTTTATCGTCATATTAGAATAACAAGGTTGTATCTGGACAGTCGTTTTTCAGGAATTGTATTCGAAGTTTGTATGGCCAATAACTTTTTTTTAGTTCAGTATTTGAAGACTTTATTATTTTATATCTGAAGTTAGACACTCTTTTGTACTATACTTAAATTTTCATTGCATTTCAAAAGTTGATTTACCAGAAAATCCACTGTGTTATATACAGTTAGAACTATGTTATTTACAGTTTTGCGATTATATTAAGACAACATGGTGGTAAGTACCAGTTAGAACCTTATGAAACGTACTTATTAATTATTAAATTTTTGAGTTGCAATTCACACGGTTCTAATTGAAAAACTACTTTTTAAAAATTGATTTATTAATAATAGGAATATCAATAAATAGTATTACATTCCAAATACAAATAATATAAAAAGATGAAAATAAATCTCATGAAAAACATATAAGAAAAAAGTAGCAAAAAAATTGTAACAAATTAAAACGTCAATACAAACAAATTAAACAAAAATAAATCCTCAGAAAAACAAATAAGGAAAAAAAACAGAGAATTGTAACAAATTAAAACATATTCCAATATACTAAGTAATTCAAAGGACGACTTAAAAAAGTATATGCCAAAAATTGTGGAATAAAACTCCTTGTCAACTTGGGGCATGGACTGCTACATTTTGATAGAAGCGTTTATCTCGTCTTTTGATAGTTCCTTATTTTGGGAAAGCATTTGTGGTACTAACTGGTCTAATGCAAGTGTGGGTGTACTGGATTTTCGTCCTTTACGGCGCAGGGTGGGTATTGAATTGGCAATTGTTACACTTTGGTAATTTTGATCTAAGAACGACGTTTTGAATTGTACTTCATACAGGTCTCGAGCGCTAAAAAAAATGGCATAAACTTTGGTAAAAGGAACATTCGCATACCGTAAGTTAGCTGCACAAACCTGAAAATTTTTAAAATCGTTTTTCCTTAGTAACAGAGTCACAAACGGATTTTTCGTATTCACTTTTCTTAGTTCTTTCATAAAGGATATAGGTGAATAAAATTCTGTCTCAGCCATATGTTTCTCAATTTGGCTGTGCTTGTTGTCGACTTCCTGCACAGCACCGTGACCAGCAATAGAGTATTTCATTGTTAAACTTTTTAACTCCGGGCGATGTCGCAAAATATCTAATACACAAAAGGAAATGTGAGAGTTGCGAGAAACACAACTGTTACTCCATGTTATTAGCTCCTCAATATGATTGTCATCCAGAATTCTCTCTATTATTTTGCGGAAAGCACTAACAAGGCAATTACCGTATCTCCCAGCATCAGTCTCCATCCATATAGCACAATATGTGCTATTTGTGGTTGAGAGATAGGCCGTCAAGTTGTACATCGTTAATTTTTGTAAATAAAAATGATTTCCAACAAATGATCTGGGACACGTTATCACATTTTCCGGAATACCACTTTTCACTTGTCATTATCTTTTTCGATCCTCATGGCATCTTTAGCTGCTTTGTGTTGTTCCATTTGTTCACGATCAGTGTTGTCCAATATTCCTTCTTTCTGTTTCAAATAGTATATGGAACATTTTTCACATACATCCGTTTTAGGTATATGAAATCCACAATTAAACTTGGTGTAAAACATATGCCTTTACATTGACAATTTTACTGGATTTTCTATGTCATTCTCTGTGCAATGGTACTTGTACAACTCATACATTTTGGATATATTCAGCGTTGACTCCAAATATCTTCTCCTGCTATTTTCCCTGCAATAATGTGATTCTACAGTTGCAAATCTCTTCACGTGGTCTACAACTGCTTGAATACGTTCATCACTGATTTTCCTACTACTTACATTTCCTCTTAAACCTATTTTAGGTTTATTAGAATTCTCGGCATGCGCAGTATATATAGGTTTTTGGGAAATGCTCAATGTACCTAGGAAGAACTTTTTACATACTTGTATTGTCCTGAGCTTTCATGAAGTATTTAAAACAATATTGCCTACGAGAAGCCCCTTTTGTATTTATACAGTTTTTGAGCAGTTTCTGGGTATTTTCTTTTAAATACACTAATTTTTCATTTTGGCTAAGGCCATAATAATAAGTGAAAAGCGCCTTTCTGGTACTTTCTCCAATTTTTTCTTGAGCAGTGGAATTTACAACCGTCTATATATTGACTTTCCACTCATTAGTTTGTCGAATTCGTTTTCTAACATTTTTTCGTTCTTTCTGTTTTGCATTTCCATGCAGTTCTTTAGATGTTTCATCTTCACCACCTGTTGCGGTTTCAATAACTAGTTCATTTTCAGTTTTGTTTTCATCAGCTTCTGTTACTTCACACAATTTCCTCAACTCTGGAAATGAAAGAACATTACGAATAGCTAGTCTAGGATAATATCTATACATACACCATGCTATAATAGCAATTAATCACCTTTTTCTACACGACGAGCCTCATTAAGAATCATAGAGTTATCTGCATTGTCCATGTCATTTATTTCATGCGTTACTTCAGTCATTTGGCTCTCGTCTATTATTTTCTGTCCGATACCACGTTTGGCTCTACTCATTCGGCAGTTTCTCTCCATTGCCGTCTTCAAATACATTATGTTCACTCAATTGGTTTTCTTTGTACCGCTCTTGTTCAGTATCACCTTCAAATTTATTGACTTCATTAATTTGGTTTTCTTCCTGCGTTTTTTGTTTAGTAGTACTATGTTCAATTCTATTGGCTTCACTCATTTGGTTTTCTTTCGTGCTTTCGATTTCACCTAACTGGTTTTCCTGATAAACATTGTGTTCAGTACACCCCGTATTTGGAATGGGTACAGGAGACAACGCTATAAACAATCAAAATATCACAGTTCAGTGATTGTGGAAAGATATAGTTTTGTTGGTTTTAAATATTTTCAAATAATACTACATTATTACATCGAGTCCGATAAACTATATAATACGTAAAACCGCAGATAACAATAATATTTATTAATAAAGTGTAAATAATACTTACCCATATTTAATATTTTAAACGACCTTCCAGACATTATTCTAGTTAAAACTAATATTTTTCAAAAAACTCAGGTTATAGATATATCACCGATGGGAATATCCGTATTCTAACTGTATGATTCTCTTTAAACTATAACGCAGTTCTATCTGCAAGCAGATAGAACCATGTGAATAACTTGAACTGCCTGGTGACTTGAGATGGAACTTTTTAACATTGCTAATTGTGCTATTAAGCATCAGATGGCTGAACCAAGTAACAGAAGTATTTCTTTTCCTCATATAGAACTTGGATATTCCAATATCTTACTTTTTTCAAATATTGCAGTTAGAACCTTGTTATTCTAATGTGACGTTATAACACCAACAGAACTCTCTTTTGGAGCTATGAAAAAGAAGAAGTAAGTGTATGAACATATTGACACTTATACCCGGTGATCAGTTAAGGGTAGCGAGCGGCCATATCTCTTAAGATATTGGTCGTATAGGTTTAGAAAAAAAAATTCATGATAAAAGTCGCCAAGAGAAATTGCTGGAAATTATTTTCGAGTTTGTCAAACGTCCGCTAGAGGCCGTAACAACCAACACTAAGTAGAAAAATGGGATGTTTATAGAATTTTGCCTAATGAAAGTATATCGATAATATTATTTTCATATTTACTAACTATTCACCTACACTTTTTGACTAAAATGTTTTGTTGTATCTATCAAAATAAAGCGGCGAGGAGGTTCAATTGTTTTTTTAACCCGGCATTAGTCGCAAAATGAGATTTTCTCTCACACTTTTTTTAAAGTCTGGTATATTTGCCTTTAGACACATTTCTGAGCGTTGTCATATCGGCTACTTTACTGGCTACTCCCATTTATATTCCTAGCATGATAAGTGTAAGCTCATCACCTCATATTAGTGTAGTGCAGAGTGTTTATCAGAAGGATGCTGTTCGTGTGAGATTTTCCCTCATTAGGCGACAAACCGTTTAATAAATTTAGCACCATATCTATAAATTTGTATTTGTTGTTTTAAACTAGTGTGGTGCGATGAGTCGTGGAAAAAGACTTGTAGACCTTGCACTTTTGAAGTTTGATCAAGAAAAAAATAAAGGTAAGCATTTAATTTTTTTTAGTTATCCGTACGAATATTGGTAAAAATAGAAATTTTGTCGAAGCTATACGATGTGTTTTTTAGTTTCAGTTTATCTGTCTGTTTGTTTTTCACCGTAAATATACAGGGTGTCCCTTGGACTAATGGGAAAAAAGTCAGGAGAGTATAATATGAGCCAAAATAATGTTAGTACTTCATATAAACTTTTACTATGCAGGCCCTCGTTTTCGAGTTATAGGCCTCCAAAGTTTTAATTTTGAATTTGGTTTTTATTTTTATTTTTTGTACTAGTTATTTGATCTTCATAAAATTTACGGCAAAGCTATAATGTAAGTGTATGTTTATTTTGGTAAGGTAAACAGATTTACAGTAGTGCATTGAAGCCAGGGACGGACTACTCGCAATGGTTAGTGATCCAAAAATTTTGCAGGTATGGCACACCCTGTATGAAATTATCGAAATTCACTTCCCCACACATTAAGCTAACGAAAAGGTACTCTTGTTGGAATTCGATAAAATAAGCCGTTTGGCTAATATTTACAGTTTTATTAATGCACTACGTACAAATCTACCTAACTAACTTATTAATACGATGTCCAGAATTTACTTGCTTTTAATCAAAATTACGAACATAACATTATTGAACCATTAAGAAAACCTCAAAAAACACAAGTTATAAAACATTAGACTAAAACTAATTCCTAAACAACAACAAAAACTAACGTTATTCTAATAAATGTTCAATATGAGCTCCTCCCACTTCCACGCACATTCTAAGTCTACGAAGGTTGTTTCTTTACACTTGAAAGAGCAATTTCACACTATTTCTAATAACATTGCAGTGTAACACAATTCTGTCTATTAAATCTTGCCTTGTTTGCACAGATGTTGCGTATACCTTACTTTTGAGATAACCCTAGAGAAAGAAATCCATAGGATTAACGTCTCCTGATCGCGGTGGCCATTGAAAAGGGCCTCCACGACCAATCCATCTATTAGGAAGCCTTGTGTGTAAATGCTGTCGTACATCTAAACTGAAATGAGGAGGGGCCCCATCATGCATGAACCATAAATTCCTACGAGTTTGTAGTAGCACATCATCAAACAGGTTCCATAACTCATTTTGCAAAAAACTCCAAATATCTCTGACCGGTCAAAGTACCGTCAATAAAGTATGGCTGTATCAAATTATTGCCAACTATTCCTGCCAAACATTAACCATGAATCTATGCTGGATCCTAGTTTGGATAATGCCATGTAGATCCACATCATCCCATAAATGCATATTATGAGAATTTATGATTCCATCTCTGGTGAAACCCGGTTCGTTCGTAAAGAGAACGTTACTAATAAATGTGTTGTCTGCTTGTTGTTGTCGCAGAAACCACTGGCTATACTCAAGTCGAGCAGGATAATCAGCCACTGTCATACGGTGTACTTTTTTCATGTGAAAAGGATATAACAGCTGTTCTTTTAGGACGCGATGAACAACTGATTTCGAGACGTTATGTTCTCTTGATAATTTTCTAAAACTCGATGGTTCATTATCAACTGCATTTAACAAGTCTTGTTCAACTACCACAGTACGTATGCTTCGTACTGGACCTTCTCCAGCTTTTTCTGGCGAAAATCTTCCTAAAATTTAAAATTTTGTTTTGTATACATGGAAAATTACATTTACTTATTCATACCTGTTTCTCGTAACTTGAGATCAATACGCCCAAACATTCGTCTGTCTGGCAATGCTCTGTTTGCAAAATGTTCTTCATAAAGCCTTTTGGCCTCTAAACAGTTTCGAAAAGCCAGTCCATACATTAGATGTTTATCTACGTACTCAATAAAAGCGAATTCTGCTATTGTAACTGTTAAATTAAGGACTTATGAATTATTGACAAGTACTGACTACGAACTATTCTACACAACGTTTGACAACTAATCCTATGGTAACTTGATAAACGGTAAAAACACTTATAAAAAGTTTTTACCAACTTTCCAATTAATAAGTCGTTAATGTTTTTCATCTTCTGCTATCGTTAAATTATTTTTTTGTAGTACTCTAGGTAAATTTTGGACATCTATTAAAAGTTAGTTTTACCTCGTTGTGTACTTATAAAAATGGTGAATGCGTGAACTGGTACGTAGTGCATTAATAAAACTGTAAATATTAGCCAAACGGCTCATTTTATCGAATTCCAACAAGAGTACCTTTTCGTTAGCTTAATGTGTGGGGAAGTGAATTTCGATAATTTCATACAGGGTGTGCCATACCTGCAAAATTTTTGGATCACTAACCATAGCGAGTAGTCCGTCCCTGGCTTCAATGCACTACTGTAAATCTGTTCACCTTACCAAAATAAACATACACATACATTATAGCTTTGCCGTAAATTTTATAAAGATCAAATAACTAGTACAAAAAATACAAATAAAAACCAAATTCAAAATTAAAACTTTGGAGGCCTATAACTCGAAAACGAGGGCCTGCATAGTAAAAGTTTATATGAAGTACTAACATTATTTTAGCTCAGATTATACGCTCCTGACTTTTTTCCCATTAGTCCCGGGACACCCTGTATATCGCAATTCTTGTTTTTTTTGTCATTATAGTATTATATTAGGTAATAATTTTTTTCAGATCAAAATGAACATCTTCAACCCCTCGGAGATGATAATGGGGAGATTAGCTGGATCAGAAAGTGACGCAGAAAGTGATCACAGTCTTCACAACATAGACACAGACCAATCCGATTACGAAAATGAAAGAATTGCCGGTCAAGGAAGTGTGGCTGAAAATGAGGAAATAATAATTGATGTCTTAGATGAAATCTTTTTTCAGAACGCTCCAATTTATGTTGGCAAAGACAAAGTAACTAAATGGTTGAAGCACGCTCCTGTTATTATTGGTTGTACAAGGAGACACAATTTGGTAACACATTTGCCAGGTGTAAAAGGTCAAGCACGAAATGCAAAACTACCGCTAGAATGTTGGAAACTTTTTTTTCCTGACGAATCAATTCAAGAAGTGGTCGATTGCACTAATGAATATCTTCGAATAAGGCGTACAAAATATAGCCGTGAAAGGGATTGTAGTGATACTAACTTTGATGAATTAAGGGCTCTTTTGGGTCTTTTGTACCTAGCCGGTGTCAAGAAAAATAGCCATGTAAATATTTGTGAACTCTGGGCAGATGACGGAACAACTCCTGTATGTTTTCGAGCAACAATGTCTCAAAGATGATTTTATACTCTACTGAGTGCTCTACGATTCGACAGCATTGACGACAGGGATGTTCGCAAAGCTTCGGACAATTTGGCCCCCATTAGGAAACAGTTTGATGGGTTCGTTCAGTTTTGTAAATCACATTACACAATTGGTGAATACGGAACTGTGGATGAGATGCTTGAGGCGTTTCGAGGTCGTTGTAAATTCCGGCAATATATTGCTAACAAGCCGGCAAAATACGGAATTACAATTTATGCTTTAGTTGACTCTAGATCGTTTTACACCTCCAATTTGGAAATTTATGCAGGAAAACAGCCTGAAGGTCAATATAAAGTAGAAAATACAGCCTCTGGGGCAGTAAAGAGGATTATAGAGCCAATTCTTAATACCGGTAGAAATGTTACAATGGACTACTATTTCACTTCCGTTCCACTGGCTAAAGAGCTTAAAATCAACCACAATATTGTTATTGTTGGCACGTTGAGAAAAAATAAGCGTGAAATACCCCTTCAATTCTCAAATATTAAGCAACGGCCCTATTTGAGTAGTATGTTTGCCTTTTCAAAAGAAAGTGTATTGGTTTCATATGTTCCTCAGAAGAAGAAGAAAAAGAATGTACTTCTTTTGTCCACCATGCACGATGATGATGCCATAGATGAAGATACAGGTGACCAAGTTAAACCAGAAATTATAACCTTTTATAATTTAACTAAAGGTGCAGTTGACGTAGTTGACGAAATGAAAACATTGTACTCGGTTTCTAGAGTAAGTTGTAGATGACCACTTACGATATATTTTTCAATGCTAAACATTGGCGGCGTCAATAGTTATATAATACATAAGGCGAATAACATTAACGATCCTATACCACCTAGACGTGCATATCTGAAAGAACTTGATCTTTCTTTAATAAAACCTCACCTTATAAATCGGTCCCAGATTCCAAGCTCACCTTGCAGCCTACGAATGTCTATTAGAAAAACAGCAAAATTACCAACACCAGAAGAAAGACAACCAGAAAATACCAATGAAAGCTTTTGTACCTTCTGTCCTCGTCGAAAGAACAGAAAAGTCAAGAAAGTATGCAGAACTTGCCAGCGACCGATTGCCCAGAACATACAATTTTTTCATGTCGGACCTGTGCTTTGGGCATGGAATCTGATGAAGATGTATAAACATTATTCTTCTGTAACTTATAATAATATTGACTGCGCAATTTACAAATATAACTTATATTTTTCAAAAGATTTATTTCCTAAAATTTTGTACATGAGAGAAACTCTCAGGCGCGACTAATGATGGTATTTTATGCATAGCGACTAATGCCGGGTTAAACAAACCAAGATTTCTGCCGTTTCGCTTTACCGATTTTAACAAATTTGGGCTCATATGAAAGAGCATAACTTACACTACAAAACGCTAACTTGGTTTTGACTTTTTTTAACAAGGATAAATGAATTTGTACAGACGTGTGTAATATTTTTTTATTAAATTCAGCCAAGCACTTTCGACATTACGTCATCATCAGGGCTCTAAAATAAATTACATACACTACAAACTACTGTCCTATCAATCTGACATAACAGTAAATGTAACTTACTTCGTCAATCGGTCCAGAGACGTATTAAAATTGTAAACAAATTACAAACATTAACACATATATCAAATTAAAAACGACACTACATAAACCATGTCGACCAACTAATGGAGTTTTTAATCAAGTTGTTGAAATAAATAAAAGAAAAAGTAACGTTTTTGTTGACTCAAAAACCCGATCCTAAAACGAGGATTATTATTATGATGAAAAAACCTTTTGACTTTCGTCTTCGCCGCTAGATGGCGTTAACTGAATTGGTAGCAAATTTTGGAGTTTTTTCAAAAAAAACACATGTAATGGTATATTCATTTTTACATATTTTGAGATAGGATACATTTTTCTAAAATATAATGAAAAAATTAATCATCTACCTTTTTTGGACCGTTGATATTGAACAAAATATAATTTTATTACATTAAAAATGACACGCAACTGCTCTTTATCAAAATAAAAATCATTTTCGTAATCACTTATTAGTTGGTAACAAAAAGAACCCCTTGACTTTTTTTCGATAGACGAACGGTTTTGGATTGAAAAAATAAGATAGGTTTACATACTGTTTAAACTAACATCGCATTTAAGCGAAGCAGGCCATGATCTATATTAAGAAAGATAACACAAAATTGTCAATCACGCTGATATTCATTTTGACAGTTCCTGCTATTAACATCTACTTTAATGTTATGTAAAAAGTATTTTTACAACAAATCATGCATTTTGCGAATGAAGAAGCCTTTGATATGTTGAGAATTGATTTTCAATGTTTTGAAAATGCGACGATTGCTTCTAGGCAGTATGCACTGCGTTATCCCCTCCGAAGACGGCATTCGAGAATGGTTTTTCGTCGTTTAGCCTTACGTTTAAGGCAACATGGCCAAGTGCAACCAACTCCAACTTTGAGAAGAAATCGTAGAGTAAGAAGGGAAGATAACATTATAAATGTGTTGGCTTATATTCATGCAGACCCCCATTTAAGCATAAGAGAGATCTCCTGATATTTAGGAATATCCTATGACTCAGTGCAAAAAATATTAATTAAACAGTATGTAAACCTATCTTATTTTTTCAATACAAAACCGTTCGTCTAACGAAAAAAAGTCAAAAGGTTCTTTTTGTTAGCAACCAATAAGTGATCACGAAAATGATTTTTATTTTGATAAAAAGCAGTGGCACGCCATTTTTTTATGTAATAAAATTATATTTTGTTCAATATCAAAGGTTCAAAAAAAGGTAGATGAATAATTTTTCTCATTAAATTTTAGAAAAATGTATCCTCTTTCAAAATATGTAAAAATGAATATACCATTACATTTGTTTTTTTTTGAAAAAAACTCAAAAATTTGCTACCATTTTAGTTAACGCCATCTAGCGGCGAAGACAAAAGTCAAAAAGTCAGAACCAAGTAAGCGTTTTGTAGTGTAAATTATGCTGTTTCATATGAGCCCAACTTTGTTAAAATCGGTCAAGCGAAACGGGAGAAATCTTGGTTTGTTTAAAAAAAAACAATTGAACTTCCCTCGCCGCTTTATTGAGATATATACAACAAAACATTTCAGTCAGAAAGTGTAGGTGAATAGTCAGTAAATATGAAAATAATATCATCGATATACTTTCATTAGGCAAAATTCTATAAAAATCCCATTTTTCTACTTGGTGTTAGTTGTTACGCCCTCTAGCGGACGTTTGACAAACTCGAAAATAATTTCCAGCAATTTCTCTTGGCGACTTTTATCCTGAATTTTTTTCTTCTAAATATATACGACCAATATCTTATGAGATATGGCCGCTCGCTACTCTTAACTGATCACCCGGTACTTGTTTTGAGAGAGGAAGTTACGTACGTAGGCTGGCACTAAGTTAGCAACAACAAGTAACGAACAAATTAAAATTAAATAATATAATTGAAATTAAATAGTACAACGGTTGTGGTAATATTGCAAAAGCTGCCCCACAGGTATTGTGAAAAATATCAATATTAAAGTGCATCAACTGCTATTCTCGTATCAATTACAACCAAAAACAAATTATAGTGTATAACAGGTGCCATCTAGTGTCATTTGTCACATGTCGCTGAGACATGTTACTATTTTCATCAATTATTTTGGAGCGTTACTTATTCGTCGGCTACTCCCACCTCTAATTCCAAATCCTTCAATTTCGAATATTAGGAACGTATGGGTGATAGTTTTTACCATCATTAAATGGCTATTTATAAAACTACGATTCAAGAAATCCTGGCTTGTTCATTTCTTCGCTGAAAAGTTACTCAGCATTCTCTTTTATATATCATTTTGTGTGTGATTTTTAATTTTCTTCGCTGGTCTGCAGACTTTAAGGACCGCTTCACCTCCACAGACTGTACTTTGAGGACCGTTTACAAAACTAACCTCCACAGACTGTACTTTAAGGACCGCTTCCGACCCTACTGTACCGACCTCTACGGACCGTTATATACTCCTACAGACAGACCTTTACAGACTCTACAAGATCCACTCAACGGACCACCTCGTTCTGCAGTCCAGACAACCACGGTTGAAGACCCCTCGAATACTGCTGCGAGCTGTACGTCCCGAGTTTTCCCAAGATAAGTAACTTATTTTTGGTATATATAAAATATTGAGTTGGATATTTATTCGTATTTGTATTGAGAATATACGGTTTATGTAAATTTATTATTGTGTGTCAAATAAATCCATTTGTCCCGAAATTTTGTTTGTTGATTCACCTTATCCCAATTGAGGTAATAAAAAATAGTGTAACTAAGGCCAAATTCACTACCTGAGCAGGGTCCCAAGGCCGGGTACTTAGGTTGTGACACATTTGTGTGAAGTTGTTTTCCCTGCTTAGCCATTCTTTGCCATTTTTCTCGCCTAGCCGATAAAATACCTACTTTCTCGTCCCGATAGAGCCACGAAAATTGGCGTTTCGAGTAGTGTAGGATAAAATTTTTATTTTTATCCAGTAATTTCAAAAATTTCCAAATTGCGAGTTTACCATAATTGTATGCTCAGCAGTGAATAATAAGAGGTACTTTAAATAACTTGAGAATATTCAACAATTGAAAGTGGCGATTGAAATTATTGGAATGAGTTTAGTATTTTTTTTCTTTGAATAGTTAATGTGACAGAACCGGAGAATCGACTGATTTTGTTGAAACCCTTCTCGCCATCAATAAATTCTGGGCAGGATTGTTGAATAAAAAAGAATGTCCATGTCAACGCGCTATTCCAACATTTGCAGTTACATGAAATATTTTAATAAAATGTCAATTCATATGCATCAAAATATAATTCCACGGTATTTCCAATAATTTATAACAAATAAAAATTTTCAGTTAATAAATATATTACCTCTCATTGAACATTAAAAAAATATGTATAAGCACTTACTTAGCCCTTAGTGCCAATTGTCTATCGTTCGGACAAACGAACCTATTGGCCTGCTGCTCTTGCCTATAGTCGACCATTATAAGGCCAACGTAATGAAAATCTCAACAATATTTCAGCAATTGGATCCTATTCTCTTGAGTATCTGGGAATTAAAACAAACTCGAACATTAGGGCACAAAATATATTAAAATCTATACGATTTCTGTTTTCGTAAGCTCCGATTTTCCTCTCAATGCTGATGAAGTAACACGTTTGTGGCGATCCTGAAAGAGAACAATTAATTGTATATATATTTATGTCATTTATATTCGAGTGAATAAATTTCATTGACTTTAGTTCTAATTTAATAAAAAATGTGTTTGTTCACAGAAATAGATTTTTGGCCTCACTATTTTTATTTTTTACACAAAAGTATATATCTGCTCTTTCACGGGGGTGAAGGTAGAGATAATAATACCAGCCCAAAGTCAACCTCACCTGCGCGTTGTCTACCCTGCTAGATAACCAACGAGGCTCTGACGACCGAACGATTGCCGGGATAAGCAATCCCACACGTACTGGCCAACAGCTTCGGGTGGAGGAGCTAGTAAGTGGCAGGGCACTCTTTTGCCCTGGAGTTGAGAAATCGGCTCCGAAGGCGCAGGAATCAGAAAATGATCAACGGCATAAGGATGTGGTAGGCAAATGGAAACCCAACACATTAAAGACTCATTATAGTTTTCCCTAGTATTATCACGATGGCTATGGTCAAGACAAAATTTAAAATGTCCGGTTATAGTCCCTCATTCGGATCTCCGGGAGGAAATGTTTTGATTAATCGTAAGAAAGGATGGTACAGAAAGGTAAAGTTGGAGACCGTGATATTTGGTACATGGAATGTGCGAACAGTAGCACAGCCTAGAAGGCTGCAAACTACAATTCAAGAGATGAAACGACTTAAAGTGCAGATCTCTAGGCATTAGTGAGATGAGATGGTCGAGTACGAGAGCTAATGGTAACTGGGAGAAATATTCTGTATATTACTTTGGAACAGCAAACAACATTTTCCAACATGAAGTTGGATTTATACTGCACAAACAAATTGCAACGTGTGTTACCAACTTTGTGCCAATATCAGAGAGGATAGCTCTTCTACAAATTTATGCTCCTACTACAGACTACAGCAACGAGGACGCAGACCAGCTCTACAAGCAAATATCATATATAATCAAAACCTTGCTACAGTATGATATGAACATCATTATGGGTGATTTCAATGCCAAGCTTGGGAAAGGTAGAACTGGGGAACACATTTGAGACTTTGGACTAGGCGAGAGAAACGAACGTGGCGACACTCTAAGTGCATCTTAGCGGAACATTGTTACCAATACATTCTTCCAACACCATCCTAGAAGATTGTACATGTGGAAATCGAATGATGGGAATACTAGGAATCAGATAGACTTTGTACTCATTAATAAGAGATTTAGAAACAGCATCAAAAACATAAAAACCTATCCAGGAGCAGATGTACAGTCGGATCATAACCCGCTGATAGGAAGGATGCGAATCAGGTTGGTTGAAGAAGGTAGAGAAAAAACGTGTAGGGAGATACGACTACAGAAAACTGAAAGACACAGCCACAAGCAATTTGGTAAAAAGCGAACTCTTGACAGGGACGGAAGAACAGGAAAACGACGGAGATGTAGAAAAAGACTTTAAAATGCTTCAAGAAAGTGTACATAAAAGTCAAAGAACAGTACTAAAAGCCTAACAAACAGATGAAGAAATCTTGGATGACGGATGAGATCTTAGAACTGATGGGCGAAAACAAGAACAGCCAAAGAAGAAGAGAAATTGGAAAAATGTATGGAAATCGAAGAATGTCAAGCTAAATGGGATAACTTATAATGCACAGGAAGTTAAAGGAAATGGCGGGAACAGTGGAGAGAAGAACAGTTATTGTACTTAAGGATAACCAAGGCCGAGTGATAGTAGAGAAGTCGTAAATTAAGCAAACCTGGGAAGAATACATTAAACAACTGTTTGATGACGTGATAACGGTGCCACCCAATATCAAAGAAACAGATGGACCCCCAATCTTAGAGGTAGAAGTCCAGGCAGACTTGAAAAATGCAAAATATCAAAAGGTCTTGGATCCCGACGGGATTCTTGCTGAAATATTAAAGCTGCTCGAAGGGAAGAATCTAAAGTGGCTTACAAAAGTGTTCAATGTTATCTATGATACGGGCGTCATACCCACGGAATGGCTGAGGTCTGAGTTCATTACTGTCCCCAAGAAGCCTAATGCTAGGAAATGTAGCGAGTTTCGAACAATAAGCTTGATAAGTCATCTGGTAAAGATTTTCCTGAAGATAATTCACAATAGGATATTTAAACTGTGTGAGGAACAGATGTTTGAGACTAAATTCGGCTTTAAAAGTGCTGTGGGGACTAGGGAAGCTCTATTTTCGGTCCAGGTGCTGTTTCAGCGATGCAGTGATGTCAACTGCGATGTCTATGCATGTTTTATAGACTATAGGAAGGCGTTTGATCAAGTGCGGCACACGAAAATTATGGAAGTTCTGCAAAAAGCTGGCCTGGACGGGAAGGGCCTCAAAATCATCAGAAATCTCTATTGGAATCAGAGGGCTTGTGTCAGGGTAGACAAAGAGACAACCGAAGATATACAAATATTACGTGGTGTAAGACAGGGATGCATACTATCTCCTGTAATTTTCAACCTGTACTCGGAATGCATTTTCAGGGAAGCCCTGCAAGACATTGAAGCTGGAATCCTGCTAAACGGAGAACGACTGAATAATATAAGGTATGCAGATGATACCGTTATTTTTGCGGACAACCTAACTTCCTTACAACTCCTAATGGACAGTGTTACAACATACTGCCGACAATTATGGTTTGGAAATAAACACCAACAAGACAAAGTTCAAGATAATCAGAAACAACCAAAACACCCGCGATATTTTGTTGGTGGACGAAACTCCTTTAGAAAGAGTCAACAAATACGCATACTTGGGCATGAACATAAATGATGACTGGTACCATTCTATGGAGATCAGAACGCGTATTGAAAAAGTCAGAACAGCATTCGTCAGGATGAAGAAAGTCTTTACCTGTCACGACTTACAGATGTTAACGAAAATTCGCCTACTGCGATGTTACGTGTTTTTGATCCTTTTATATGGGGTCGAATCATGGACGCTTACGTTGGCCTCTTCCAAAAAATTTGAGGCATTTGAAATGTGGCTGTACCGAAGAATCCAACGAATACCGTGGACGGAGAAAATAACCAACATAGAAGTAATGAGAGGGACGAGAAAGGAAGACCCGAAAGCTACAATATCTTGTACATATAATGAGAGCCGATATACCCTTTTACAGAAGATTCTCCAAGGCAAGGTATGGGGAGCTAGAGGAGTGGGAAGAAGGAGAATATCGTGGTTGAAAAATTTAAGAACGTGGTTCAAGAAATCAACCACTTAACAATTCCGAGCTGCTGTTAACACAGTTCGAATAGCCAACATGTTAGCCCACATACGGAGCGGGTAGGCACTTTAAGAAGAAGAAGAAGCTCTTTCACGACAATCTGGAAATGTCAAGATTGCTTCAATCTCATAACGCTGTATAACGTTAGTCTCATAACGGAAATGTGTGATGCTGTAGTCGTTCAACTGCAAGTCTTCTGCTAGTTAATCTTATTTTTATCAACATTCTCCTCGCAGTTGTAAAATAATTAGATTTATTGAGGCTGTTTTCAAAGAAGCTATCAAAATTAACTGACATTATAACGCGTGGGATTTCTTCAGTAGAACTTAATCAAATTTGAAAGTATATAGAAAAAAATTAAAAACGGCGTTTGTCAAAGATTCAGTAACGGCCATTGTTTTTATGCGTCGCAACGGCTGAGTAATTAAGGACGCCAAGATAATTTATCCTTCTAACACAAGTAATTGATTCTATCAATCAACCACTTACTTACTTGTTTATTTAATGGAGTTGTTTATTTGCAATATTGCGCCATGTCTGTCTGTGGAAATAATTTAAGTGCAAAATAGAATCACATAACGTAAATATTGCTGGTAAGTGGTAATCGATTAAGCTTTATTTTAGTTTATTGAGTACACATTGTCATTTCGTTGAAATTTATTTGAAAAAACTTATGCTTTTCATATATCAAATGGCTCTATCTAGATTGTCTCATGAAATAAAAAAATGTACATAGAGAATGGAATAAATTATTTTTATTAATGATTATTAATAGTAATTTAGTTATTATATGAAATAAAACCAATCAAAATCGTTGTGAAAAAGATATTGGTTAATCAGATCAATACATCTTATTAAAGCTACTAGAATATATTAGAAACTAAACAACATACAAACTCGATAACAAACTAACTCTCTCATTTGAAACTTCTAAGATAAGACAGGGTTGTTGCTTACTGGGAGTAAGCAACTCTCTTTAATATATTGTACTGTTTTTCTTATTTATTTAATAAATTTTTATCACGACAGGTAGGATAAATTTATACACACGGTATATCTACTTACTTTTAATATATTTATACAAAGCATATTCACTTATACTTAATTTATGTACACACTCAAATATTCTACCAATTTATATTAAATACACTGTTTCCTTATTCTACTAATTTATATTAAATTCTCTTTTTATGTTTACTGTTCTGCTCTGAGTACAATGTAAAATGAACTTACGGCTCGCAGGATGTCGCCTTTTATACCAAAACCCCTTTCTGGAATATTCTAATTTCCGGAATTTCTAGAATGTCGCTCCCAACATATGATTGACTCTCTTATAAATGCCTCTATAAAACAATCACAAAAAAAATTGTCCTTCCAAGAAATTCGCTCGCTCTCGCCAAAATGTTTACTCTCGAAAACATTGGATTAGACAAAGTCGGCTTCAGGGACTTCACCAATGTGCGATTTCGTAACATTACCTCCTCCTCAATAGGAACTTTCTACTAGGACTTCTGTGTAGCCGGGACTGGATGTTTGAATCGGCAACTGGACCTATTTCCACACTTCCCGGTCGTATAGAAATAACAGGGCACCGTTAGCTACAAATTAATATGTGGACACCGTTATCTTGGAAGATCCCCTATATCATGTTTCTGATGATTCCCCAATCCAACTGGTTGCTTTCTATCTTATGCATTGATAGTTTCTTCATGTTGGATTCCAGCACATGATCTCGAAGGCTTTGTAGCGTTTCCCACACTCCCGGTAGGTGGATCGATCTCGAAATTCGTTCTTGGTTTCAGTCTCAGTGTCTTGTCAGGGGCTGGAATATGATCTTCAAGTATTCCTTTTTGCCCAAACTTCTTTCAAAGGACGGGGCCAACCCTTGTGCATTATTGATACTGGCGGGGATATTGTATGCCAGTGAATAATTTTTTGGGAGCGTGAACTAATCTCGTCGATGTTTTGTTGTGACTCCAAATCTAGCTTTTCCGGTACCTTCATATGCGCTCATAAATTCTTCGAAGACAAGATCAGCCTCTTCTCGAATATGGTTTACTGCTTCCTCTTTGTCATGGTCTCCTTCGAATGGCACTAGTCGGTTTTGGTGGACTATTTTCTATTGGAGATCTTGCTTATGCGATATATGACGCCATTGATCCTCTTCTTGATTGAGTACGAACCCTCCCAAGACTTTTAATTTTGGAGAAAATCCTTTTCTCAAAATTGGGTTGTGTTGCTATACTTTGTTCTTCACATCGTCGGAGCTATTCATCCAAGAAAACCTCGGGGTTTTCTTCCCTCCCAGATGACCTCCTGATGGACTGTCGTAAAACTTCCTCAGTACCTCACCTGCTCTCGTTCTTGTAATAATTAGCTTTCTTCTCCTCTTGGAACCATAATAGTTTTCAAGGATTATTTTCGGCAGGTCTTCTTCCACTAAGCCCAATACGCGTTGAGGGTCGGTGAAAATCTTGACACTTTTTGCCAGGTAGGTGGCCGATTTTCTTTCTTCCATTGACAGATCATCGTTTGGTGAGGATTATTCTCCTGATCTTCTCTGATCCTGGTGGTTGAGCATTATTCGTTGACTACTATAGTTCTTGGAACTGCAGATTCCTTAGATTCCGTCTTGTTGCAGTGAAAACAGTCCGCTGGGAGACTGGGAGTCGATGTTTGATGTTGAAGTCGTACTCTTGAAGTCGTTTAATCCATTCAGCTATATGGCCTTCGGGACTCTTGACCTGCATGATCAGTCTGGATTAAGGGCTCCCTTTCATAGAGATACTGGTGAAAGTGTTCTCCGTCACGTATTGTACGTAAAGTAGCACAGTAATTTCGTTCAGGTGGACGCAGCATGTTCACCATAATTTTTTAATTAATCTTATTAAACGATTCTCAAAAAAATTAAACTTGCATATACGGAGAGTCATGATGACGTCATATCGACATTTTCGGGGTGGCGGACCCATACGCTGCATGATTTTTTCCGGACAATTTGACCACAATTTTTTACTTAATTTTAGCAAACAATTTTCACTTATAATTGCACAAGTGGTTTGTATTTTATCGGGTAAATTTGGGTTGTTTAATGAGAAACTGTTTCCTAGCAATTTGACGAGAATAACTGTCAACTATTAAAAACACGACACCGAAGGTTGACAGTTATTCGAGTCAAATTGCTAAAGGAAACAGTTTAGAATTTGAACAACACAAATTTACCCAATATCAATACAAACCTCGAGTGTAATTCGGCAGGACAATTAAATGAATGAGAAATTTGGAAACATATCTTGCAATATCACATTCAATTTCTCGATGGAAGTATCTGGCTCAAATGCGTATCTTTTTGCATCGCAAAACGTAGAAAATTGTCGCCAGATTGATGATTGCGTCGCAACTATATTAGTAGGCACACAGGTATTAACAATTTGACTAATTTCGGCGTTCGTAGACACACCGAATCGACTCATTGTTAATTCTTGAAAATTCAATAAGTTGTTGACAAACATGCCAAATTATTTATTCTGGTAACCAACAACGCGATAATTGATGAACAAATGAATAAGTGAAAAAACCACTAGTGTATTTGTCGCTGTAAAAGTTAAAGCTTACTTTTGCCGCAGTCAAAGTGACAATTGCACTGTGGCATATGCGATTTTTTATACATGAGTTAAATTGTCAATAAAATAAAACTTTTATATACGGGGAGTCATAGTGACGTCATTTCGACAATTCCGGGAACCGGGCATTCGAAAAAGCAGCGACGTAGAAAGTTTTTGCATAGAAAAAGTTTTTCGGACTCATCACAAAGAAGGCGCTCACAAAGTTTGGCATTTGTATGTGTCATAAAAATGTAAGATCCGTATACTGGGGAGTACAAGCATTGTGTCTTGAATACAATAAATAATCATTGTTAACTATTCGTAAGTTTTCTATTTTTATTTGCATGTGAAAATATATTTCAACCGAATTCTTATCGCACTATAACAAACAATGGTTGCATATAAAAACAATAATTATTATGTATTATCTATGTACATATACACGAAAATGATACATTAATATACAAGGAGCTCGTAAAAGTTGATAATTCTGGAAATAAAAATCAAATGTTTTCAAATTAGATATACCTTGCGACACTTATTAAATCTGAAGCATTCGGACTCACAAACACTTGTAGTTTGTATAATGTGAGGTGTTAAATATACTAATTTTTCGAATGTTATATTTTGGTAAATAATTTTTTTTCACTTTGCAAATGACAGCAAATAAATAAACGTACATGAAGATGACCTATTTTACATTTAAATATGTAATAACACCCACCATTCGCCTTACTTTCGATGTTTTCTAAATTTTTGCCATAACAATCTAGAATCTTTGATAAGATATCCTGCCATTCAAGGTGATGTAAAAATAAATCGAAATAGGAACTAGCAAGTTTTTATTTAGTACTGGTAACGAATGGTCAGAAAGCCCTTCATCGTTCACCATCTTTGTTACCATATCCGAAATAGAGGGTATTACAATCTGTCTCAAAATTAGAAAACCTATAGCTTCAAACAAATGCGTGTTCATAAATTTGGTTCCAGCAGGTATAAAAGGGTATATAACTTTCCATACCCTCTTATCAGAACGTAAATTCCCTTCCAACTATTTTTATCTTAGGTTTGGCTAGGTTTTGCGACCGAGTTTGCCGAATTTTTAACCCTTACTTTATTGGAAGTAGGGTTACCATATCCGAAAATAAATTCTCGTGGCAAAATACTTGACAGCAATACATTTCCTGACATTTAGCATTGCATTACCCAGCCGAAGGCATCAAACACATCAGTACTCATTACCCCTGCGCTTACTCGCATCGTGTGTCGTGTAATTATGTAGCAGGCATTTATTTTATAACGAAAAGGCAGTATTTGAAAAAGGTTAAATGGCTTTGAGTAGACAACGTCAATGTACATTTACAAACATTTTACGTGAAAGATATCCTTCAATGAAATAGGGAAGAGAGCTGTCTAAAGTTTACTGTACATTGTGTAATAGTTACATTTCCATAAAGTACCAAGGTGTGTTTGATATCGACACACACATTAAACGCAAAAAAATACCAGAACCAACTATTGATGGTGAATAAAAGTCGTAAAATAGATACTATTTACCAGTCAGCGTCGTCTCAAAGTAAAACAAAGCTTCTGAGGCTACCCTTGCGTTTCACACCGTTAGGCACTACCAGTCTTTTACAACTCCATCGACTGAATTGGGCGTTTTATGAAGGTAATATTTGCTGATTCCAGTACTGCCAAAGATATTACTTTCCAAAGGATTAAAACAGAAGCCATCGTAAATGGCGCGATAAGTTCATGGATAATTCAAATATTAGGTCCTTGTTACAAAACTTAACATACATTGGAGTATCGACAGAGGCGAGCAATCATAGTTCGGAAAAAACATTTCCGATTATGATCCAGTCCAGCAGTCAAAGTAACTGGATATCATTAACATGTCAAACGAGACAGCAGAAACAATATCTGACATTACTATGAACACTTTTATAAAGTACGACTTAACTGAAAAATGTAGGTATCTATATAAAAGCGGATTATGCCAACGTAAATTTTGGAGGGATCAACAGGCAAGCAGGTAGAAATGTGTTGACCAATCTTAAGAATCAACTCAGTAAGGAGATTGTTGGAATTGGTTGGCCAGCACATATTTTGCGTAATTGCATTCAACATAATACTGATGTACTAAAAATAGATATAGAGTCGCTGGTGATGAAGCTCTTTAATTTCTTCTCAGTATGTACCGTGCGCACTGAAGCCTTGAAATCCGTTTGTGAGTACATTGATATAAATTACCAAAAGTTGCTTTATCACAGTAAAATTAAGTGGCTGAGCCTTTTTCCAGCCGTAGATAGAATTTTGAAAATGTATCTGTCTCTGAAATTATATTTTTGACAACCTCTGCAAGTGTCGACCACAAATAAAGCTTTTTTCGAAAAGTAACTGGCAAAAAGTTATTTATTTATTGTGCATTCTCTTATGTCGGTCTTCCAGTTACAAATCGCAGGAATAGAACGGGAAAATAATTCCGTCATGGATATTCTAGAAATATTAAATGCGACCTCTGTAATATTGAAGGCAAGAGCAGGGACTGCGTTTGTTCCGTTTAAAGAATTGTTGTCGAATTGCACTCAAGACGCCAAAGAAACATTTATGGATTACGTGAAAAATGCCTACATGACTTGCCTTGAATATTTAGACAATGGTTGCAGCCGTTAGACAAATTCAAGGGCATAATAAACCTTAGGTTTCAGTGCATTGTCATTATCATAGTCACAATATCTTGTCAGACATGTTGTGAAATCCTAAAATGTGTTAGGTCACAATTGGAGGATTGTGGGCACGAATATTTTCAATTGCTCTGTGCTTCGTATATCTTTCCGGATTTTTTGTCAGTTTGGTTGTTCTTGTGACACTAATATGTAGCATTTGTTTTATCGCATGGCCCTGGATAACAAGTTTTTCCATATTATTACCTCTATGGATGTGGCCGAAGAACGTCAGGATGCGCGTCGTTACAATGGAGGATAGTCGCTTTGGATTGCCGATTTCATTTAATATTGATATGTTATTTCAAAAGCATCTATACGGTGGGCATCAAAACATTCTGCCACCAATTCTAGCCATAGTCCGAAAATCTGACCAATCAAATTCGATGTGGCTATTTTTAGTGCCATAATGTTTCTACATGCACTAGATCAGGGGTCAGAATGTCGAGACGACCTGTTGCACTTGTCTAATGGGCATCAAACTAATAATTACAGTGAGATCAGTGTTCGGTTATTTAAAGATATAGTGCACTCAAGAAATAAGGCTTATAATGCAGTGGCACTAGTTGATTTCTGTTGCACAGCAATTGAAGACTACTATTTGCGAAGAATAAGAAATTATGTTCATCACAGGGATTCGACGTGTAGGTTGCATTTGAAAAGGTATATTGGGAAAATAAAATACTTACAAAAACAAAACATTCCACGGTTATCTAATGACCTATTTTCTGTCCCGAGTGAAAGTTCGCATGAAATGTATAACGTGGACATTTCAAACGGATTTTGCAGCTGTGAAGTTGGACTAGGATCTTTTTGTAAACACCAGGCTGGAGTTCTCCATTATTATTAAAAAGCATCTTTAAATGCTCCAAGCTGTAGTGTCGAATCAAGGTATTTAATGGCACAGCTGGCTTTTGGAGAGGATGCTCAGTCAAATGATTTTTATATGCTATTTGCATTTGCAATTCAAAACATGATATAACGTATGGATGAAGCTACTGAAAATGTTACCACACCGTCCTCAAACAAGAGGAAAACATTAGTGAGGATTTTTTTGCCCACTTATTGATTTGATGAAGAAAAATCATACAAAGCTTGGCACTACTGCCCAAAGTTTTCTACAACTTTGGCGGATTTGTGTCAAAACTAAGTTGAATTAAAATGAAAAATGCAGGAGTACTAAGGGGATGCAAAAGAGCTTCTATAAGCCGCCCAGCCCAATGCGAACCAACAAGAAAAAGAGCGAAAAGGCGTCATAGTTTGGCAGAAAATATTCGAGAAAATCGTACAAATGCCTTAAAACATGGCGCTGCACATTGAATTACTTTCCTTTTCTATTTTATGTATGTGCCTCTTCAATTGAGGTAAAATAATGTATGTTTATTTTATATTTCTTTCAATATATATATATATATATATATATATATATATATATATATATTTCTTTCAATTTATATATATATATATATATATATTCATATTATTTATTTATTTTTTGAACCTCTGAATATTTTGTAAATAATAATGCTATTTTTTCTAAGGGTACATTTTATAAAATTATTTTCAATAAAAGAGATATATTCATATTTTATTAACAAGGGATTCTAAATATAAGCTGTTGTTCAATCTTATTCAGAAAGTTAAAAAATTGTACTGACAAATACGTGTAATCTTTGAAAAATTTAGAACTTAAAATTTTAATTATTATTCCTACTTAGCTGAATCAAAATTATTTAACTCTTTAAATTTATTTAAAATGAACATATAAAAAAAATATAAAAATATTACACATTAAAATCGTTACAATTCTTGATAAAGTGAAATCTAAATTTCTTATTTGTATAATACGTCCAAAAACACTTTTAGATATTTTAACATGAAATATTGTTTGTTGAATATAATACTAATGCTCTATCGCCTAAAACATTCTGACTCTGTAAATAATTAGCCCCATCATCGTCCCGACATTCTGACCCGTGTTCTAGTGCATGTAGTAACATTATACCACTCAAAATAGCCACATCAAATTTGATTGGTCAGATTTTCGGACTATGGCTAGAATGGGTGGCAGAATGTTTTGATGAATACGGTGGCGGTATGCCTTTCTAACGGTCCAAGTTTCAGAGCCATACAAAAATATTGAAAAGACAAGAAAGTTTTGTCGTGGCTGACCGTGCTGCTGAATGCACCGACGAATTTCAGCTTCGCAACCGCCTGAATTGTCAATCATGGAACCGAGGTATACAAAACTTTGGACCACCTGACAACGACCCACCACTGTAATTTAAGGACGATTGTTACGTTCTCTATCGATGATCATGACTTTGGTCTTGCTGTAGCTGATACTGAGACCACACTCTGCGCCGAGTTGTTCTAATACACTGCGCCGCAAAATTAACGCATATTTTGTAAAAAAGTAAAATCCAGTTGAGAACAACATTTGAATGGAAGCCAATGGCTTAAAAATGATACTTTTTAACTGTACCGAACAACTTTTTGGATATTGTGTAGAAACACAACAGTTTTTGAATAAAATATTTAAAGAATGATGTGTACACAAATTCACCGACAGGTTGAATTATTGTTTATTGATAACAATTTGCGTTGTTCTGCTGCTATTGTTCATTTCTAATGTTATTAAGGGTGATGCAACGTGAGATGAGCTGGTGTGTGCTGGTGCAATAATACTCATGGAAATGGGTGTTCATATTCAAGTGGTTCAAGTGGCACGCCGCTATGGCTTGACCCATCTATGATCCATGGTACTGGCACGGTATCGAGAGACTGGTACGAATCAAAGAAGACCTGGACATGGACGTCACAGAGTGACAAATAATAATCAAGATCGATTTTTGAGAATGCAGGTACTACGAAATCGATTCACTGGAAGTACTGTATCACAGCAACAATTTGTTTATCGATATAATTACCGCATAAGTCAAGATACAGTGCATCGAAGGCTGGCAAAAAGCAGTATTACTTCATATGGAGCCGCAACTGGTCCTCTGCTAACCGTAAACCATTGCAGACAACGTCTTATGTTTGCCCGAGAACATCAAAATTGGGGCAACCGTGAATGGAGCAATGTACTGTTTACGGACGAATCACGATTCTGTCGGTTTAGTGATAATCGCCGTGGGAGAGTGTATGAACGTCCTGGCGAGCGATATGCTCAATGTAATATTGCATAAAATTACAGCTATAGAGGTGGGTGTGTTAAGGTATGGAGTGGCATTCGTTTGGAGGCTCATATGGACCTAGTTGTGATTCGGGGTGGCCTTTTGGCAGCCGACCGTTACATGACAGCTATTTCAGAACCTTATGTAATGACATATGCCCCATTTATAAGGAACGAGATGTTATTACTGCATAATACTGCATGCTCACCAGTAGTTAGGACGGTGCAAAATTACATCCAAGAAGTAGATATCCATACTTTGAATTGGCCGGCGCGAAGTCCTGATCTTAACCGGATTAAATACTTATGGGGCAATTTTCGTCAGCAGGTTATAGCTTTACAGCATCCATCTAGAGGTCTAGATGAACTGTCATTCAGGCTAACCGAAATATAGGGTCAAATGGATCAAGTTTCTATCAGTAATTTCAAGGCGGTCAAGAAGATGTGCTGCAATAATTCAAGCAAGGAGAGGTGATACGCATTATTAATTTTAAGTTTGTTAACAAATAGTGCAATAATATTTTCGCTTTATATTTCGTCTATCCAGTATATTTATTTCTTTGGTTTATTTTATGTAACACAAAAACGTTGCTTGACACAGTTAAAAGCTATTATTCAGCCATCGTATTAGACAATTAACGAGGCTTCTAATTCTTTTTCTCATGTAGATTTTTTTATTTTTCAAAATATGCGATAATTTTGCGGCGCAGTGTATATTGAGTAAATTTAACAATTCATCCTGAGAAGTTGCAATAACAGTAGTATCATCGGCAAACATGAAATTCGATATCCTGATTCCACCAATAGTTACACCACCATCCCAGCCGTCCAATACCCGTCTCATCACAAATTCGGAATAGATGTTAAACAACATAGGCGACAATACACAACCCTGGCGAACCCCTTTCGTTGGTATTATTGGACCAAACATGTTACCGTCAACTCTTACTTGAGCTGTGTTGGACTCATAGAGCTGTTGTATGAGAGGTTTAGGCACTTAATGTTGTGAAAGGCCTTAGAGTAATCCTCAAAGCAGATATAGACTGAGAAGTAATGTTCCCTAGCTTTCTCAACAATTTACCTCAAGTACAAGATCTGTTCAAGCGCGCCACGTTCCATTACGAAGCCTGTCTGCTCTGGAGATATTTGCCAGCTAGTATAACCCTCCAAACGAGATTGCAGAATCTATTACATAACCTTGCTTGAATGGGAGATCAACAAGAGGAGACTATAGTTGTCTGATTTTTTCGGAGATCCCTTTTTATGTAACAGAAAAAAGATTGAATTGGTCCAATCGTCTGGCCAGACACCAAAGGACCAACTTTTCTGACAAATATGATGTAAAAAGTGTATGCCATCATCATCTAAGCACTAAGCTGAAAGCGCATCAGTGCCTGTAGCTTTACCGGTTCTTAATTTCTTAATGACCTGTTTCACTTCCGGAAAAAGTATATCCGGCTCCCTCTCGTGATTTAAAAGAGAAGCTTGAATGTGAACGTCGGAATATAGGTTTTCGCAATATGTGCGCCATACCTCAATTATCCCGTCAAAGCTGTTGATGAAATGTCCATCGGTGTTCTGAACTGATCAAATTTTGAGTTTGAAGTCCCGATTAAGACATTTTATCTTTAGGAACATCACTCCTGGATGGTTTATGTTGACGTGGGCTTGTATTTCTCTGCATAGTTCTTGGAGAGAGGAGTTCTTATCTTGGCGGCAGAGTCTTTGGATTTCAAGTGTTAACTGTCTATACCGATCTTGCTTTGCGTCAGAATCCAGACCCGAGATCTTAAGTTGTTTAGGTTATGTGCTGCATTTATGGGTGAGTTGTTTGAGCAGCCTCTGTAAGAATATTTTTAAATGTGAACCACCTATTATTGGGAGAAGATGCATCTATCATCGAGATTATCTGGAAAATCTGAGAACATTTTGACCTAAAAGAGGCAGGATCAACAATTTCTGTTGAAAGTTTCTGTGTAGAATATGGACATACCTTCAGCTTAAGCTGGTGTTCACAAAGAAGGAGTTGATGGTCTGGTATAGATTCAAGATCGTTGTAAAATTATTTCACTGTGTCGTCTTTCGAGTTAGAAGTAGGTGCATACACCTGCTCAATATTGATTGGTATAGTGGTCGCATTGATGCGTAACGTGATTATCTTCTCGCTGACACACTTGTAACCGAGAATAGTTCCAATGTGAGCTCTCGCCGCCCAAAAGCCAACGCCATTGATGCTTTCGTAAGAATTACCCGAAAAGCAAATGAAATTATTATTGTTGGAAGTGAAGTGTCCCGAACCCCTATAATGAGTCTCAGACAGACCTGCGATCGCAATATTACTTCTTGTAAGCTCTTTTTCTAGAATATTAAGCTTACCAGTCGCTGTAAGGTCTCTACGTCCGTTGTTGCCAGGCGATGTTTGCGGCGAGTATTAAAATTACCATCAGTAGTGAAATTCGCACAAGAAACCGATCGTCGCTCCCCCTGTGCCCGGTCACCAATTTCACACTGACCTCCCCGGACGAGGAACAGTGCCGAATGCCACTCGGAGAGCGAAACCTTGCATCCGAGGCCTCACTGTTGCTACCTGTACTCATTTCAAGAGTTTCTCTTGGGTGTCAATACAGATCTTTAATGCAGTAGTAATGCAGTAGGCCGTTGACCATATATCGGTTCATCCGCCTTTAGGGACATTTTCTCATCCCTAGGACAAGAGAGTGTCTAGCTCTTGGTAACTCATCCACCCGAAGCTGTTGGTTGACTAGAGGGTACTGTTTATACCGACAGTTTTCGGTACCCTTTAGTCGCTTTTTACGACATGCAGGATATACGTTGGGAGATATTCTAGTCCGCCCCCACACAGTGCATTGTAATCCCGTTAAAATCTAATCTAAACGCATTCAACATTTTTGACTGGATGATACTGAAAGGTGTTGATGTTAATTACGAGAAAGTTGTTTCTTTTCTACAGTTTTTAAATGCATACGGGGTGTGTTTAAATGACGTTAAACGTTTTGATGAAATTACTGCAATGACTTCTTTTTTAAGATAGCAAAGCAATGACTTTTTTGAATTGATGCCCGTTAAACAATGGGAAATTATTTTAAAATCCATAAGCTGTGAGAGACTGGGGAAAATAAACAAAATTGCAATTCAGCACAAAATGCGAACGTTGAACGAGTGTTCTTATTAATGGGTTTACAGTGGACAAAGGAGAGAAATAGACTCTATAGGTTTTCTTAAGGCTCTACTATTGACACAGTTCAATCTGAGAACACATCATGTGAATAGTTTCATAAAATTGTTATGAAAGACCAGCAGTTGCTGAAAGCAATATTCAGCAACGAAAAGAACGAGCCGGTTCAGAAGGATAAACCGATTTAATTATTAGATTTATTCTTCTATTATATTTCTTTTTAGTTATTGAACTGTTGAAAAAACATTTCTTGTTTTTTTCTCATTATTTCTACAATTTTCCCTGTTTTCCTGACACAGCTAAAATTCCCATCACGTCAGGAAAATTATTGTCATCTGGTAACCCTAACTGGGAGGGAATTTGCCTATTCCCGCAATGCAATGGTGTTCATTACGGAGAGTGTGGTGTTAAAATAATAATCGATGAAACATGAAATCACATTGTTTTCAAACGTCTCCCGCAGTTTGAGCTGTTTAGTAACATTGTCCCATTTGAAAGAACTATAGAAAGGTAAGTTTCTTGATCTGCAAAACTGTGAAAATATGTGAAAACTTAATTAATATAACAACCAAGAGTAATAGTTATTGGACATACGTTTACCTCAAGAATGCTCAAATAATTTCTCATTCAGAAACTGTGCAATAGACGGTATCCTTTTCTTCTTTAAAATGGCATTAATTATTCTATCAGATGGAATCATTATTATCATATGTCAAAGAAAGAATTCTTACTCAAAATTGTTGGATCGTCTTAACACATGAATCCTGGACAGACCTTCTATTCGTTTTAAATTTTGCAGCTTATTTCTCTCAGCTACGGCTTTGTGAGTACGTTTTTGATGGAATACACTATTCTAATCCTCCACCACTTGTTGCCAGCTCATTAAGATGCTATGAATTTATTGATTGGACTATTTTGTCTAACCTAAACCGTATATTTACTAGATATTATTTAGGTGTTTGCAGATATTTTAGTACATAATATAAGTATAGGGTAAATCAGGATGATATGGTGAAGAAAAATATTGAGCCTCATAAAATACACGAAATTGTTTATCTGAACATTATAAAAACATTCTTTTTTCAAATAGGCCATAACATTGGTGTGTCAAATATTCTACAACGCATAATAAAAGTGAAAAAAAAATTTGGATTTTTATCAAATCCACTATATCACCCATACATAGGTGTGAAGTGGCGAATGCACTTTGGGAGAAATGGTGAACTCACTTATCCTGCTTTTTCTTACATATATCACACGTGGATTCATAGTCTTCGTGCGGCCAAAGTTAGCAACTAATATATTTGATCCAGTCCACGTCATTTTTAGTGCAACTGTACATTTCAGCGCACCCTATACAACAAAACTCTTAATCATCCACGTCATCATCATCTTCCAAGTGAATATCCAGCGAAGAGTCGGATTTAGTGTATGACATAAAATCTTTTTGTTTCCTAGCCTGCTTGATTCTCCTGTTCCCTTTGGTAGTCCCTTCGGTAATATTTTTTCTTTTCGCCCTTTTTTTAGCAATCGCTCCACTCTTCCCTGGCTTGATGGTGTTGTTTAGTCGTTTTCTTCGTAGATTGACGATATTAAAAGGAGCATTTAAAATCTCAGCTAAAGCTCTGGAATTCTTCCTGGCAGATTCTACTTGCTTTAGGATAGGTATCGGCGAAATTTGATCCAAGAGTTTCCCAGAGGTTATTTTAAATTGTCCTGTAGCCACTCTTGAAGTTTGATCGCTGGCTTCTGATGAGAGTTGCACTAGGGGTTGCATGTTTTGCAGTGGATTCTCCGTCTGTTCAAATTCCCGATGACTCTCTACTTCTGCAGTTGCTCCTTCTGCGGGATTCGGGACTTCATGAAATAGACTCAGGTCGCTCCTTGCTTTCCTGTTGTTGTTCCAACGCGGATACAAAAATGCGTATTCGGGAATTACCTCGGCATTGAAAGGGATGATCCCTGTACTACTGAAACCCGATATGGCATTCTCTGTCGTAGCTGCTTGTACCCATGCCTTTGTTAGCAATCCTCCAAACACGAGTCTTGAAATCTTTGAATTTGGATTCATTTTGTGTATGAATTGCACGTATTGTAATAATAGGATTTGAGAGCTTTAAAAAGGCCCTATCTAGTGGCAGAAGATAGTGGGTCGTGTGGCTTCGTAGACAGAGCTAAACTATGCTATTCTCTTCTGCAAACTCCAATGTATCCACACTGTTGCAATGTGAGCTATGGACGTCCAAAATGAGCATGACTGTTCCCTCAGGCTTATTGGGCATAAATGGTTCCTTAGCCATAGAAGAAAAATATCAGTGGTCAGTTTTGTGACATGGAAATAATAGAAACCGGTGGCATGCCGTCCTTGTACTCGATCTTCTCATTTTTGCGCTTAAAGACACATGCTGGAGGTAAAAACATGCCCCCCCTCCATTGCAGCAAGCAATGACAGACATAGTTTCGCCTTTCTCACCTGATGTTATTGCCGGAACGCTCTTGGATCCCTTTGCTGCCAACACATAACCTGTTTTATTATTTAGCTGAAGTCCTGACTCATCTTCTCATCTTGAATATGTTTCCTGGCTTATCAAGAAGGTTGTGCTCAACTAAGATGTTGTGATGATATAGTATTAAAAATTGATATTTTATTTATAATGATAGATTTCATATTTCACTAAAATGTTGTATTTGTGAGGTAAGCGACATGAGTACCATGTGGCTCATATTCATATTAGGAAATATTATTTTGTCATGTGTATGTATGAATATGTCTATGTCGAATATCGAATTTTACAATAAGATGCAGTGTAAGCACCATGTGCCGAAATGTAATTAGAACATACATTTTACTACGTATTCTCAAAATCCAATCGATATTTTAAATATTAATAAAGTTAAGTTGTTAGAGTGAACTAGCTTTTCAATTATATTCCCTCGATGGCCAAACCTTGGAAGAACCTACAACTTACAATCATTACAATGTTCTGCAGCAATGAAATGTAGTCTGAAACGTTTCTCTTGTTTAAACCCCTTGATCGTGCTTGTGAAATTCCTTCCGATTTCCGAACCGATAGTTCTAAATTTGTTTTTAAGAATAAATGTAGCCAATCCATTCAAGCTATTTCCTTTTATTTATTAAATTTGTAACGCTGGTTGCGTTTCTCAGCCAGTTGATATGCCATGTGTCTTACTTCTGTCCTTGTCGGTGAAAATCCGAATTTTTGTAATTTTAAAATATGTTTCACCATCTTCTCCTCACATTCCTGTGTTGAGACAGGCGGTCCACCCAATGCTTTTTTTCTTAAGCACCCGTTTGCTATTCTTCTTTTCAGCGTTGACCATGTAACGCCAACCTCCTTGGAGACTGCATTGACGTTCATTCCATTTTTAACTGCTTTTACGGCATCTTTAATCAAACAGAAAAAAGTTTGTCTAGAATTAAGCTCTCCCCGCTTAAAAAAGTAAAACCTTACACCAGGATTTTCACTGAGCTATATCCATTCAGCAGAACATTGGATAGATCAGAATATAACTAACTTCCACATAGAGAAAACACTTAAAATTCATGCGTTTGCAAAAACTTGTTGGGATGTACATAAAGGCGCCATGCGTGAGAAAAGTCTTTCGCCATATCACACGTGCTCGAATTCACCGTATCTTAAATTTGCTATGGGTGAAATGGTGATTAACATGGCAAAAAATTCCAGATATTGAAGGCCACTATTTTTAGGTTATGTCGTATATAAACAGTCTAAGAAGACAGAACATGAAGAAAAATACCTCATGAAGCAAAATCTACAAACGCATGCACAGTATAAAAATTATTGAGTATCTAAAAGAGTTTTCTATTAATTACTTACGGTTTTTATGACGAGACTGATTTCCAACAGGTACTCGCTGAACACACGATCATAAACTGTCGATATTCATACTTACAGCGACATCTGTGCGCTCGAAAAGGAAATAGAGCAAATCACCATATCACCCGATTCACCATATCACTCTGATTTACCCTAACCAAAATCAAACGGCATTTTTACATCTAACAGTTATAATTGCTGGAGGTTTGAAGCTAGCGCGAAAGTCATTTATGTACTTTGAATTAATATTTATCCTGTGAAAAGATTATTGACAACGGAAAATGCCGCAGATAGTAACTTTATCGAGCCTGAAGCCAGTGCCTTTAAAATTGGGCACATGGGATATTGTATAATGCAGTTCCAGAATAGTTACCCATCCAGTGCGCTACTTGCATATTACTTTGTCTTTTGGAAATGAGCTATCCGTCAACTAAGTAAAAGAAGTATAATATTTCAATGCCCATTTGGAATAATCCCATCCTTATTCATTCATCAATCATAAATCAGATGGATAAAAAAATTACCAACGAAAATGAATGTCTATTTCTATTGCTTTCAGTGTATGTGATGCTGATAAGTTGTTTTAATACTAATGCTCTTCGACACAATTGGAATGAAGCTCTGTACACTCTGATTTTCCACTTTGACATACTTTTCAAAAATCCTATAAGGAACTGCAAATAATTTTAGAGGATCTAACAATATTTAGGATCCCACATGTATTTTTAAAATTTCTAATCTACTAATACCTCAGATGTCCTTTGTATCACGCAGCGGAGATACGACATAAGAGTGTTGGGAAACTTTCTCGTCTACTTTAGTCCTAGTAAACAAAACAGATCAATTTCTACTTAGTTTCCAATTTCTCTGTGAAAAGCAAGATGCTGTTTATGGTGTATATATAGTCTAATTGTAAACATTTTGTTAGTTTCATGTCGTCTTGCTAATTTTTATTTCCGTAACTTTAATGAACTTATTAGAGAGTTTCATTTTGTTTTTCTAATCAACTCATTTCTGTTGAAGTTGATGAAATTTTATTTTGATTATTGAACTTTATGGAATTAAAAGAAAATTCTATCAGAAACATTTAAAATTAGATTTCACGAATTACTGTTTTACAAAGAGTATCTGTCAATTAAAATTCTTACATCTTATTATGTTAATGTAAATGTAAATTTATTAGAAAGTATTCCGAAGCTGAAGTCCGAAACATTCATAAGTTATAGAGTTCTAAAATTGATTTGCCCGTTGGTTTTTACATTAAATTATACAGAGTGATTCATTACTAAATGGAAATAGTTTAACATTTTAAATTATGAATATTTAACCCAAAACACCTAAATAAAATATAGCTGCTTACTGAGTAGTTTTATTTAAAAATATAAAAACTATTTGTGCTCAGTAAGTTCAGTACAGGTTGGCAAATTAATTTTGGCAGTCGGAAGTTTGGCAACGTCCGATGCGCCGTAGCAAAGACGTATGCGGCTTGCAGAGCTCTGTTTCGCAGTGTCTTACTTTGCATTTAGTAAGAGTGTGAAATGCGGTAAGAATATTTTTATATGTATCTCGAAGGACCAGCCACTTTGATGTGACGAGAGTTGCTTATTGAAGTTGAGTATATGGTATGATAAATTAAATCTCACTATTGTTTATTCAGGTTTTATTATAAGTGTTGTTTATTTGCGTAACAATTAAGAATTCTTCACTAACCACTGGTTATGAGGTTTAATATTATTACATTATTTGATTCTACTGAATACTTATTGATATTTCAATTTTGCCGGTCAATTCGCCGGGTGGACTTCTTTGTACGACGAGTGGATTGTAAGTTTGGTATTGTTGGGTTGAGGCTGTATTTATGTGGCGCTCAGAGTGGGTGTAAGCAGGGGAGATCACGTGGGGAATTGGCCAATGGGTTGCATGATTTTAAACTCTAACCGTCATAAACGACGGTTGCGTTATGCGTAGGCTAGGGTCGTTTTTTGTCATGAAAAAGTGGATTTGGTTATAGAGAAAGGAAGATTTTTAAGATAACTTTTTTTGTATGTAAAGATAAGTTTGAAATTGATGTTTGTGGATTTTGAAGTGTTAAATAGATATTATGAACGAATTTTAGGCAGGAATTATGTATGTATGTATAGAAATATGTAATAATTATTATATACGGGTAGAAAATAAATGTAATCAATGTGTGATCTACAGGAAGAATTTAAGCTTGTCTTGAATTCGTACAAACTCACTTCGCTGGCAAAAATCATAAGCTTCGTTTCGACAGTACAGTTCAGAGAAAAGTGTGATTACCGGGGTTGTGCAATACTAACTTGTTATGGCGAATGGAGAAAGTGAAGTTGTTCATAAAAAGTTGAGTGAGCAGTGTCGTGAAATAATTATGAACGTTTTAAATTTCATGACCGAAGAGGCAAACAATGGCAAGTCGACAATTCCATTAACAAAGGTAAGTTTTAATTATTGCAATAAAATTTTTGAACCAAAGTAATTATTTAACAAATTTACACTCGATAGTAGATTTTTTAAATCGATTTTCGTACATAAAATATTTATTTGTTAAACTAACTTAAAAAAGTGACATTAGGGTGAGAGTATTTTATGCACTCATGTGTCAATTTTATGCACCGTTATGTCATCATGACAAACAAATTGACGCCATTTTTAGTCCATTTACAGCGACCTAAATGAAACGTTTTTTGGTTTTTGCATGCTTGCGGCTCATTCGTCAATTTTACCATTCGTGAAAAAAAGCACCACTTTAAGCACTTGTTGCATAAATAACTAGTCTGTTTCTGTCTACAGGAGTATATAAAAGGGCACATGTTTATTTTGTGTAAGATACCTATTTAAATGTAATAGGTTTTTTAGATTATAATTATAATTATTATACACATTTCATATATATCTCTTTTACGTTTCAGTTTTATTATTTGTTTTGAACCATCTTCCGATTTCAGTTACAATTGCGGTTTGGTCATATTAAAATATGTTTGAACTAAAATCTAAAGATAGTTTGAAACAAGTAATGAACTGAAACGTAATATATTATTTTTGAATTTAATACTTAACCACAACAAAATGTTTTATTTCAAAAAACGGTCACTGAAAACAAATTTAACTACTTTCTCAATTTATTTGTATAAATGTACACATGAGTAAAACTTTTAATACAACATTTATATCGACTTATTTTATTGTCAGGTCATTGAACGAGTTTCTGCTGCTACGAAAGTTAGCCAAAGAACGCTTTTCCGTATTAAAAAAGAAGCTCTGGCAGGAAGTAATGCTGACACTGATATGCCTACTAAAATCAAAGAACGTCCAGTATCCGTATGGATCAATTCGACAAAACTGTGTTTAGAAGGTGCATTATAAATTATCACATATCCGAGAAAAAAGTACCCACGTTAATAAATGTACACCAAACCTCTGCAGATAGTTATGGCTTCGCAGGAAGTCGCGAATCTCTGCGGAAACAAATACATTCTTTGGGTTTTCGTTGAACCAACATGAAAAACAACAGAAGTTTGTTAATGGAACGTCACGAAATCAGACATTTACGCCTACTATATTTAAGAAACATAAAAAAGTGCAGAGAATAAACCAAACCCATCATTTATATGGATGAAACATACAGTGATTCATGTCACACGCACCTTAAAGGATGGAGCAACAAGAGTAACGAAGCATTAAGAAAACCCGTTTCAAAAGGTAATAGGCTCATCATTGTGCTTGCAGGAAGTGAAAATGGTTTTGTACCTAATGCTGGTATTATGTGGAACTCCCAATCAAAAACTGGAGATTATCATAATGATATGGCGTACGAAAATTATGAGAAGTGGGTACAAGAAAAATGTATTCCAGACCTACGAAAGAACGCTGTTACGGTAATTGATAACGCCCCATATCACAATGATCTAAATGGAAAATTACCTACGACTGCTTGGACTAAACAACAATTTAAAACCGGCTTTCTGAAAGAAACATATATTACAGTGAACAAATGTTAAAACCGGATATTTATAACGTTGCAAAAATGTACAAACCGCAATATAAAACTTATAAAATTGATGAATTGTTTATTCGACATGGATTGCAAGTTTCAAGGCTACCTCCTTATCACCCGGACTTAAATCGGATCGAAAGTGTTTGGGCGGGACTTGAAGAATATGTGGCCAAACGAAATGTTACTTTCAATTTTACAAAGGTTAAAGAATTCTGTAATGAATTTTTTGATACATATTCTGCAAATGATTGGAAAGTTAGATGTAACCATGTTAAAAACATTGAATATGAATTTATGAACAATGGACCACATTTAGATACTGTTATAGATAATATTATTATTAAGTTGGCCGAAGACGGAGATAGCGAGGATGATGAAGTTGATATAGGAAGTGATTTTGAAGAATCATTTGTAGATGCACCTCATTATTTTACTGTTGATGATCCCTGTACATCTGAAACATATTTTTCATTATAGTGTTTGTTTGTAGGTGGTATAACTGAATACATTAAATGCAACAAATGTAAACAGTTGTTATAAAATTGTAGATATTGGAGACGAGTTTCACTAGAGTAATATAATATTTGTAGCACATCTGTACATAGTTCTAAATAAACAATAATTGATGGCACCCAGAACCAAGATTTTTTTGTTTTGCCAGTCCTAACTCTGTAAAAAGTGTGAGGGGATGTTTTAATTTAATAGTAAATATTTGCAAAAAACCCAAAAATTTACATATGAAAGTAGAAATATCTACAACAAAAAAGATTTAATATTTTATTTATATTATTAGTATAGTATTAGACCATCTCTAAAGGCAATTTCCCCAATTTGTTTTTCAAATTTTATGTATAAACCCAAATTTTTACATTATTATCTACTACATATGATTAAGAATAACAATTTTAGAAAGCTTAACAGGTAGGTATGTCATTAACTATTACTACGAACAGCTAGAAAACATTGTTGGCCATTCTTAAATTTAGAAAGTCGTTTAACAATCCTTATCATATTGTACGCTTTATCTGCAAAATCTACCGACTTCCAATTTATATATAAATAAACCTGAATGACGAATATTATGAAGGGACCACTTAAAAGACATTAATTTGAAGCAAAGGTGAGAGTTTATGTCTCTTGTAATCTATTTATTATTTATTATTTACATCACATAAAATAATAAAGGGTAATTATAGAATTCCCCGTATGGTTTTTGAAGCAATAAATAATTATGTCCGTACAAAAAAACACAATTTTCGTAGAAAAATCTAATGGTTTTTATTTCCATATTCATTTAATTAATAATAAAGAACACATTAATGTTTTTTTTTGTTTTGTAAACTCGATTTTATGTATCATTATACATGTGCTACAATTTATTATTTTTAAATCCAAATTCAAAATATTGTGTTACCCTTGCACGTATTAGCAGCCTCACAATATTTAAAACTTTGCATGAGGAATGTACGTCGCCTGCTCTTCCCGGTAACTGCGTTTACAACGTTATCAAGTTGTATGGCTTTCTCGCGCATCGTGAACTGCCAAAATTAATTTGCCAACCTGTACCGTAAAACTGTTTAACGTATCTATGTCATGTTTGGCAGAAAGTGTAGATACTGTACACCCTACTAAATAATGTTAAACAAACGTTTCTGTCTACTACCAGAGGCGTACGACAGGGGCAAGTGATTTGTTAATAATTCCCGAATTCTACGCCACTGGCGGAATAAAATTTTAGCACGATTTTTCGATTCTCCAATACTCGTAACGATAAAGTTAATATTTCTCGAGATAATGTAAGTGAAACACAACTATTAAATGAACGGATGAATTAAAAACAAATTATAGTTCTGAAAATGTAATCTAAATAAAAGGAACTACAATTTTAATAACAAGAAAATATCAGAAGCAAACAGTAAAAACATATTACAACAAATGTTCTATGTGACCCCCGTTTACCTCAATAAGCTTATTCATTATTTGACTAAATGATCTTTCTTTAAAAAATATGTTGGAGTGATTGGCAATAAAATTAGCCACATTTACAATTTGATACCATAGTTCCTGCCTGACGGGTGAATGTACTAATTATTTCACAGCGGTCCAAAAATAAAAATCATGGCGATTACCCTCGGGAGTTCTAGTCGGCCACGGAAATTCACTTCCTCTGCCAATCTAACGATGAGGCAATTAGTCATCGAGATAGTTCCTCACTATTATCCGATAATGAGGTGGTGCTCCATCCTAAATAAACCACATATATCTTCCTCGATTAAGTGGTAATTCCTCGATGTGATCGGAAAGAGTTGTTTGTAAAAATTGTAAATATGAATTACCATTCAAATTTGCTAGAAATCGTGACTGTTTCTCTAGTTAAAAACTCATCTACGTGTAAATGTGGCCTGGTCTGTAAAAAGAATTTAGTTAATAAAATCTTAATTTTTTTTTATTTATCATCCACTGAGCAAAATTTATTCTTAAAGGAAGAATCTCTAGGTAATAAACTTTGTACCGGTGTAAAATTTTCCTTTTCTAAAATTCACAAAACTGAAGATTGGCTTACTTCCATCATTGCTGTTAATCGCTTGGTTCCGGATTATTAGCAACTCGCACTAAAATATCATCTTCCTGATCCGTAGTTTTTTTCGGTCGTCCCATACCACTGTTACGCCTAAATTGTCCAGTTTTGTCTAATCTCCTAATCGACGAAAAACATTGCTGAAAGTTTGCCGATTGGGTTGAACTCTGCTTGATTACATTTGTTGATGTCAACGAGTAGCAGCAACACAGGAATCATTTTCGTTTATATAATTACAAAGCATGTTTAACATTCCACGATTAGTCAAATTGTTGTGTCGAGGTATTTTCACTTAACCGACTTTACATTTTACAACAATCACAATTTCAAGTAACATTAGCAACAACTAACAGCTATGACAGCAATGACAGCACCCCACTAAATCGAAACAATTAATTCAGATCAGATCCAACTACACAAAACAAATGATATTGAAAAGTATTCATCAGATGCCACTTATCTGATTGTAATTAAAAATAGAGATCAGTTCATTTGTCATAAAATATTTTCTAATATTTATGTAAAAAGTATAGGACAATCAAAAAATTGTGATATAATTTTTATTTCGCCAGTAGCGTAGAATTTGGGAGCGATTAACCAGTCACTTCGTACACCTCTGGTAGTATCCATAAACGTACGTTTAATATAATTTAATAGTGTGTACAGTTTCTACACTTCCTCCCGAATATGAAATGGATACGTAAAATAAGTTTAAAGATCTGGGCACAAATCGTTTTTAAATTTTTAAACAAAAGCAGCTACATTTTATTTAAGTGTTGTAACAAGCCGATCGCCTGTTACAATTTCTATCGGACTATGGTATTTTAATTTCGTCGTACTAATGTTTCGAAATTAAAAAACTTGTTTCTCTTCCAAATTTCGTGTATTTAAACGATATCGTACATTGGAAAAGTCTCTTCCTATTAGTAAAATTCATGAGTTACACATATTTGCTGCTCTGCAGCCCCTGGGTAGACAACACCGCTAGAGACAACAGGAAACCGGCCGGGATGGATTCAGCACCCCATCTCCATCGACTAGGACCTAGCTGAGAGCTGAATAATTCCAGAACCTCTCCAAGATAAGTCCTTTGTCTTATATTCAATTCATGGAAATCTAGAATTGGAGATTTTTATTGTATAACGGCGTTCGTATTCGTCTTGTATTTTGGATATACAGTTAATGTGAATTATCCTATTGAATTATAATTTAATTAATTTGCTGAAACCTCTAATATTTGATTTTCACCCCATTCTAGTGTTAGTAATGGTACTTTAACTGAGAAAACCCTGTAGTACAAAGTGGCGCCCCAGTTAATTGATTTTTTTGCTGATTACTGAGATGGTGTGGGAAATCTATATTAAAAGTTTATAAATAAATAATAATAAATAATAATAAATAAACTTTTTATTTAGTTTCAATTATCAACTTAATTTTTTTGATTACTTTAACTTAAATTTTATTCCAGTTATATTTCACATTTTTATAGACGCTGTTTTATGATAAAATTTGCTTCAAAATTTCAAGTTATATAGTTTCCTTATTTGTTATTTTCGTTACGAAGACATAGTAGATTTCACGATGGTCAGTTTTTTGTGTTTCGAGAAGGTAATTAAGTATATTTGCAATAATAGTTGACATTAAGGAATTTGTCTACTTATTGTTTTACTGTTTTGAAAAAAGTTGTCGTAGTTTACAACTTCGATAATGTTTAATATATTTTGAAATTATTTTATTCTGTTATCATAAAAACTCCTGGTGTTAATTGGTTTTCAAAATTATTGCAAATCAGTCGTTCCTTTTAGGTGTAATTAGAATACCGGTTTACTGAAAGTAAATATAATTAATAGCGTGTAATATTTTTGAAATATTTAGTATAAGTACTCATAAGTAACATTGTTAAATTTCAAATTTTTAATATACAGTTATTACTTTAATTACTTTGCAGTTACCTTTAAATTTGTTTACGTAAATCTTCCTGATGATGTTTTCTGATCAACATCCTGTTGATCCAAATTTACCTGGCCATTATTACGATTTGCGAATCAGATTTACTTGTGTTTCTGATTAGTTTGGTTTTTTTGTATTAATATTTCTTGACGTGACTATCTTTATCTTAATTTTGATTTAATATCAAAATATATCTTGAGTATTTTTTTTATTTTTTTGTTGTCAACAATAGTGTTAGGTCACAAATACGTTTTGTGTCTATATATAGTAGAATTTCTTTTTCTACTCTCGTATATGTCATGGTACCTCTATACATTATCTTTTGTTATAGTTATCGATGTGCAAAAGCATATATATTTTTCTCTTACGCCTTTGCTTTGTTTCTTGATGTATCTTGAGTACATTATTTTGTATCTTTCGCTTATGTTGTGCATAATACAATTGTGTATTATATTTGTGTTTATCGTATCGCTTTTGTTTTTGGGATTTGAAACGCCAAAAATTCTGTTCTGTAGAGAACAAACTTCCGTGAATGTTTCAAATTTTCTGAGATTTTCTTGTTTAATGCACCGTTAGAAATCAGTTAAGTTTGGAACAACTTTATACTCAAATATTTTCTGAAATTCTTGCTTCAGGCAAATTTTGAATTCAGTTAATTTTGTAGTAGTCCCTTATCTTTTTTGTTGTGTGTGTACTGAGAAATTCTGTTTTGCTTGGTAGCGTTTTTGTTCTCAGTATACGCTTTATTTTTATTGTCCCTCTATTGCTCAAATATTCTCTGGACTTCCTTGCTTCAGGCAAATTTTGGATTCAGATTATTTTGCTGCAGTGCCTTTATTTGTTGTGTGTGTACTGAGAAATTATCTTTTTGCTTGGTAGCGTTTTTGTTCTCAGTATACGCTTTAGTTATTTTTATCTGTATTTTGATACGATAATAACACGTTCTTTTTGTTGCACGACAATGTATCGATTGTTTTGGTGTTCTGATACATACTGATAGTATTTTATTAAGGCATACATTAGTTTTCTTTTCGAGTTGTTGACAAAACTATTTTTTTTGGATAACTTTCTATGTGGTTTGGAATACTACAGTTTATATTTTCGTTACTTACATAGCGAAAGTGTTTCCGATTTATAATGTTTTATTTCATATATCTTCCAATTTCGGTTATGAGTATTCTGTGTGTGCTATCGCTAAATTCTTAGCACTTGGTGAGTTTCTTCTCTTCAAACTTTCCGATTGTAGGAAAGGGGGGAAAGGCCAAGGCTTGTTATTTTTTCTCTTTCTACTTTCCCTTTATAGTTACGTAATGTATTTTAAAAACAAACACACATTTTTAGTCACGTTAAAAAAAATTTCTTAGTAGATTTTTGTCCCTTATCTTGTATTTTTTTCTATATTTCGCGAGGTTTTTCTTACATGGTTGATGCTCTCATCAATCTATGAGTCTGATATTTTTTCCTTATTTTCTTTAGTTTATTTAAATTTTTTCTTTTGAGTTTAGTGATTATTTTTTTTTGTAGATGAGGAATGTAGTTGTTTTCTTGCCTTATCGTTGAGATGTTAGCATCTCATATTTTGGTAGAGGCTCCCCTCTAATAAATTTTTTTTGATATTTTAGGATCTCAGAACGGTACCAATAGATTAATTTCTAATTTTTTTTTGCTTTGCTAATAGGAATGAACTCCTATTATAATTGATTACCGCATTTTGTTTCAATGTTTTGATTATAATTGCATATCATTTGCAATGGTTTATTATCGCTAATAGAAATACGCTCCTATTATATACATTTTGAGTTTACTGCATTTTGCTCTTTTCTTTTCTTGTTTTCTTATCTTCTCATTGCTCTTACCTTTCTATTTCCATTTCTCGTTTGTTTTCATTATCTTTCTTTGAACATGTAAGCACATCTTCTTCTTTTGCTAATCACCACAATATTGATGTTTTGGCTACTTTTCTTCGTAGACTGTTTATGGTAAAAAAAGTAATTCTTCGAATTTCTTTTTTTCCGAGGAGAGGGGATGTAACAAGCCGATCGCCTGTTACGATTTCTATCGAACTATGGTATTTTAATTTCGTCGTACTAATGTTTCAAAATTAAAAAACTTGTTTCTCTTCCAAATTTCGTGTATTTAAATGATATCGTACATTGTAAAAGTCTCTTCCTATCAGTAAAATTCATGACCAACATCGTTGTGGTTTCACATATTTGCTGCTCTGCAGCCCCTGGGTAGGCCCTATGAATAGACAACACCGCTAGAGACAACGGGAAACCGGCCGGGATGTATTCAGCACCCCATCTCCATCGACTAGGACCTAGCTGAGAGCTGAATAATTACAGAACCTCTCCAAGATAAGTCCTTTGTCTCATATTCAATTCATGGAAATCTAGAATTAGAGATTCTTATTGTATAACGGCGTTCGTATCCGTCTTGTATTTTGGATATGCAGTTAATGTGAATTATCTATTGAGTTATTAATAAATATAATTTGCTGAACATTTGATATTTGATTTTCAGCAATTTATATTAACTTGGACCATCGCGTTAAAATATTTTTAGTATTTCGTTTTGTTAAGTTAAAGTAAATATAAGGTTTTCCAGCTTTTAACCTTTTTAGTTTTTTTGTTTAATTTAATTTTCGCTTAAAAAGCTGGTGGCGTCAAATTTAATATCGATTGTTCACCCCATCCCAGTGATTGCTATAAGGAATACATTAACTGGAGTCGAATACCACAACCTGAGGAAGAGTCTCAACCCGGGGGAGAACATATGTTACAGTGTTTTGAGTTAAATCTTCAGATTCTACTATTGAATTATTTCTAATTAGTAATGAAAGACCCTGTGTAGTGCCAAAAATCTTACATTTTATGTTTCAATTTATTTGAGTATGAGAAAACATATACAGTGAAACTTCTCCATAACGGACACCAACAGGGAAAAATAATTGTCCGTTGTGTAGAGTTGTCGTTAAATCAGTTGAATTAAAAAATAGGTTTCTATTCGCTTGATCATTAATTATACATTTTCGTATATGCATATACACAAATAAAACACATATAAAGTGCTAATGTTAAAAAGGCAGGTAGATATTACTTCTTAAAAATCATCAATTTTGGTTAGTTTGTTTTCAACATTATTTTTGTCAATTTCTGACTAAACATTTAAATTTACATCAGATATGTTTTTACTAACTATTACATTACCTTTATATATAATTTTAGGTAAACATCGTTTAAATTACTTACAGTTGTAGTAAGTTCTAGTTCATCGTTACTCTTATTGTCAAAAATATTGGACACCAATTCGTTTCCTTTAAAATCATTAACACAACTAGCTAAGTTTACTTCAGGGTTATGCGTCAATAGGGCTGCATCAATCTCCACGTAGTTCAAAAAATTTTCAACTCCATTTCTCAATGGCATGTCATCTTCCAGGTCCTGTAGCTCCAGATTTTCCACAATTTGATTAGATGAGGCTTTTACTAGATGAAGATCCATACTGAACGATGAAAAAACTATTTTAGTTGTTCAAAACTTCATTATATTTGAACAAATGTTCAATTTAAACGTGTGACGCATTTCGCTATAGTCTACTTATATGTACGAGAGAGTAATAAAACCTTTTTTCTGTATTAGCTCAGATACATCTATGAAAAGTTTTGCATTAGAAATACGGTTTTATGACTCTCTCGTACATAAAAATAGACTATAACACAAACGAGTGAAGGTATAATGAATTTTAGTTTAGTTTCAACAAGAAGACATAGAGAACAGACAGCTAACTTGGTTCGGGCACATAAAACGGATGAACTCTGACAGATGGCCCAGGAAGGTTCTGGAATGGATACCACCGGAAAAAATGGAAATTGGGGACAGAGAAACGGCAACAGCTGTAAAAAAATATATATACAGTGGACCCCCGGTAATCCGGCAAACATTATGCAAGGCAGTGTCGGACTATCGAATTTGTCGGATTATAGAGCACTGCCTAAGACCCCTATAGTCCGGATTTTTTTACGAAAGAGTACCTTGTAATCCGACAAATTACATATCTAATGACAAGAATCTATATACATATTATACGTACATATATATGTACTTTGAAGTACAAATCAGACTTAATTTATGTAAGTCGAATTTAGTAAATTCAATAACAATTGAGAGCTTACGTTTTATTATAAAATTAAGCATAAATGCACATACATATCTACCAAAATAATCAAGAATTATTAATCAAAATCATATAGTGAATATCATAGTGAATCATAGTGAATACTATATCAAATTATGAAGCTTTGAAATATTCATCAATTTTTTTTTGTTTAAGGTTGTTATAACGCGAGATCAGAGCTTTGTCCCTCAGTTTTCTCAAAAGTAAAAGTTCGTTGTAGGATGTACCATTCTCTTCAGCCCATTGTAAACCTAGCTCAAAAGCGTTAACTGCGTCTTGATCTGTGACTTGTGGAGCAGTTGCAATCACGTCGTCGTTATCTTCCTGATCGTTTGTTGTATTATTAGAAACCTCTTTTATAATATCTTCGTCAGACATTTCAAGAAAAACATTTTCTTCTTTATCCATTCCACGGCACCAGACTTCCAAATCTTCCGGACTTATCTGTGTTTCAGTAGCGACTTGTTCTATAACTTCCGAAGTTACACTGATTTGTGGATCGTTGCTAGGAGTGGTGATTATATCTGGCCATAACTTTTTCCAAGACGATTTAATAGTTGATGACGGTAACGCACTCCACAACTGACTAAGAGCAAAAACCAAGTCTTTCATATTAAATTCTTTTAAAGTTTTTTCTATTGGTTGGTCTTTTGATACGGCTCTCAAAAGTAGGTTTTTTTTATAGTCTTGCTTAACAAACTGAATGATGTTCTAGTCCATTGGTTGAATCAGTGCAGTGCAATTTGGCGGAAGAAACATCGCAGTGATGCATTTATCCTCAGTTGTCAGTTCTTCTTCAGACGGATGACCGGGAGCGTTATCAAGAAGCAACAACGCTTTTTGAGGAAAATTATGATCTTTTAACCATTTTCTAACTTCAGGTACGAAGCATTCATCAAACCACTTTTTGAAAAGGTCTTTTGTCATCCATGCACTTTTTTGTCCGTAATAGTGTACAGGTAAATCAATGTGTTTGAATGCCCTTGGTTTATTAGATTTCCCAATGACCACCATCTTAAGCGCGTGTGTACCTGCAGCATTAGCACATGATAGTATGGTTACACGCTCTTTACTCACTTTTCGTCCAGGTACTTCTTTTTCGTTACAAGAAACGAAAGTTTTGTTAGGCATCACACGCCAAAAAAGCCCTGATTCGTCTGCATTGTACACCTGTGACGGGTCAAGATTTAAATCGTTCACCTTTTGCAAAAATCTTAATTTAAAGGGCTCTATGCAGGTGGCATCGTTAGAAAGTTTCTCTCCTGTAATAGTCATTAAACGTATGCCATGACGACTTTTAAAACGTTCTAGCCATCCTTTGCTGGCCACAAAATCATCTTTTTTTGTTATTTCCTTATAAAAAAACTTAGCTTTCATCGCCAACATGGGTCCCGAAATTGGTGCATGCCTGTTTCTTTCCTGAAGAAACCACATGTACAAAGCTTCTTCCACTTCTGGATGTTCAGCTTTCTTGAGTGTCTGTCTCTTGCCTGGCCCGCAGTCAGTAGTTGACACGAACTTCTTAATCTTCTCGTGGTTTTTTTTAATGTCATAAATTGTAGATCGGCCTACGCCGTATTCACTTGCTAAACTACTAAAAGTTTCATTGCGATTTAAGCGATCTAAAATATCACATTTTTCTTTAATTGTCAACGTTTTGTGCTTTCGCTTCTGGGTTTGTGACGACATTACTAGGTACTATACCTAATACACAATGAATAAATAGTAAACAATGAACGCACGCTAGGCCGTACCGCTATCACTAGTAGTCAAATTCAAACTAAGTAAAACAATGCATACGCGTCGAGCACAGTAGCGGTGGCGCGTACGAGTTGTGACCTGTTCAAACCTGCGTGATCTATATTAGCAAAGATTGTCAAACATACATGTATGTAATTCTAAGTCATGTCGGATTACAGGGGGCGCCGGATTAGACAGGGGCCGGATTATCGGGGGTCCACTGTATTAAACAAGTCCTCTAGGTAAATAGGTTTAATAAGGGAGAATGGTTGATATGTATTTGGTCGTTAAAGAGGTTACTTGTTTTTAATTATCTCAAGAGCTTCTAAAATATTTAATTTGAAGGATTTAGGTTCTACATGTAAAACTTCAGATTTTGGGTCGAAAATGTGTAGGTTTTCTAATAAATGATTCCAATAGTTGGAATCTAATTGTTTGTTGTCATAACTACGTTTGCGTTTTGAAATTCTAGTTATAAAGTTTCTAAAAGCTCTACCGATATAAATTTTATCACAGGTGTGATTACCACATGTCAATTTATAAACTGATTCGTTTAATTTTGAGGATATAGATTTGTTATTTTTAATGAGTTTGAATAAATTGTAATCAGTTTCAAACCAAATATTCATATCTAAGTTTTCTAAAAATGATTTAATTTTTAATGATGGTAGTCCAAAGTATGTTAAGCTTTTAAATTGTTTATTTTTATTTTTATCAGAAGGAAATACTTGTTCTAAAGTCTGTTTTATTATCTTTTTATTTATGATATTAACAATTAAATTTGAATAGTAATTGTTATTAACTGCTATTTGTTTTAGGATATTTAGTTATTTGTTATAATTATTAGTATTTAATGGGACTGTTAAAAGTGTATGTATTGAAAGCTGCTAGCTTATGACTGAATGGGTGGACAGAGCTAAACCGCGCCGCAAAATTGACGCATAATTTAAAAATTATCTCAAAACTACCTTTAACTCGGATATTTTCAATATTTTTCAAAGGGCAGTTATTATTTAGGTTATACTAAATATGTTTTACAATTAATTGAATTACCGAAGCGTATAAATCAAAATACGGGGATAATAAAAAAAGTTGCCAAATTTTTATTTTTTTATTTGTATGAAAAAAATATGAAATTACAATATTTAATACCCTGTGTTGCCTCCGGTTGCCCTAATCTCCTCGGCAGGCTTAAAATTAGATTTTGAATTTCAACTTGATCAATCTGCTCCCATATTTCAGTGAGCCTTAATAACAGGTCATTTAGGTTCTCGAGTGGAGGCATTGAGGCTCTAACACTTCGACCCATGTTGTCCCATAAGTGCTCTATGAGGTGAAGGTCAGGACTTCTAGGTGGCCACGGCAAAGTTGAAATTTCGACTTCCTGGAGGTAATTTTGTACCACTCTTACCACATGCGGACGTGCATTATCATACATTAATAAAAAATATTCTCCAATAAATGGGGCGTATGGTACCACATACGGTTCTAAAATGTCTGTTATGTATCTGTCAGCAGTCAAACGACCTCCCTGAATCATAACCAGCTCCCTATGGGCCTCAAAACTAATGCCACCCCATACCATTACAGAGCCCCCTCCATAGCTTACTGTTTCTACAATATTGCATTGGGCGTATCGCTCTCCAGAGCGTCGGTACACTCTCCTACGTCGATCATCACTAAAAGGACAAAATCTGGACTCATCGCTAAACAATATATTGCCTCATTCACGATTGCCCCAGTGCTGGTGTTCTTGGGCAAACTGGAGTCGCAGCCTTCGATGGTTTGCGGTTACAAGAGGACCAGATGCAGCACGATAGGGGGCAATTTCGGCTTCTGCCAACCTTCCTCGCACGGTATTTTGGCTAATTTGGTAATTATAACGACGAGAAAATTCTTGCTGCAGTGAAGTGCTTGTAACAAATCTATTTCTTAATGCTTGCAATCGCAAAAATCGATCTTGATTGTTAGTCGTGACCGTCGTGTCCGTCCTTGTCCAGGTCTTCTTCCGTTGCTACCAATCTCCCTAAATCGTGCTATAGCCATGGATATGGTAGATTGTGTCACTCCTAGACGTTGTGCCACTTCAACTTGTGGCAATCCTTCTCCCACAAGTGCTACGGCGGTAGCACGTTCGTCACGCGAAATATTTCTCGTCTCACGGTCGTTTTGGGCCATTTTGTGTTGAAATGCACTTATATAGTTTGAATATTGCCTATACAAGTGTAAAAAGCAAACTAACAGCAAATAAACGACTAAACCTAATATCTAAGGAATTTTGTTAAATTTCTGTTTTGTAATAATGTAAAAAAAAATTTGCTTTTTATGTATTCGACACAAAAACGATATCTTGAAAAATTTGAAGAACATCATAAATAAATATTTTTAAGCCAGTGGCGGCATTTAAAAAAATGTTTTATGGTCATTGTTTCAATTTTTAAAATTTTGCGTTAATTTTGCGGCGCAGTGTATTATCGTCCCTGTAATTGCAAAAAGTCCTATGTCAAAAATTCCGGTTTTTTTTTATTTGTTGAAAGTATTGCATTTTTAGTCCCACATGCTCTGTAAAAATGTCTTATGTCAACAGCTGTTCTAACACGAAAATATTAGTAATGGTTTAAAAGTCGTATGTTTGCTCCACTGTTTCTTGTTATTGGAAAATGTCCTATGCCTCAAACAACTGAGAGTGAAGGTAAGGTTCATTTTTGTTTTCTGACTTTTCTGCTAGATCTAAGCAAGTAGACTGTTCTATTACTAATAATAAGTATGTTAAGAGGGTTATTCTTTATCTTTTTTCGCAATATTACATTATTTAAATATAACTAAAATGTGTCATAAGAGGAATTTCTATGATGAAATTCGTAAGCAATTTTAGGTTATGTTTGCTGCTACAACTCAAGAATCAAGAACAATGTTTTTTAGCACTTTCAGCAATTCTACCGCATAATTTAACATTATAAATGAGAGCTAGTACATTACTTTTAATTTTATTACTGTTTTAGAAAATTGTGCGAAGAGGAAAATTGATAGTGGAGTTGGCTGAAAAGATTAATTCAATTCCGGCTGCTTCAAATGAGAGCCTACCTGATGAAAATAGCAACCCCAATGTTGATAATCCAGTCTCAGGGCAAGGTAGGCTATGAAATAATTTCACTTTTAGGGCACAATCTCGGCAGATTATTTGACAGTGACTATAAAAAGTCACTTATGTCAAAAAACACACTGGAAATGGACATGAATTCAAGCCAAGACAGGTGCTAGTTGTTAGTTACCCGTGTTATTAAGTTATTCTTTGAACAACTTAGCCAAGGCTGAAGAATCACTTCACTCAAAAATGTGTATACATTACTATTCAATCTGCTAAATTCTCAGTGCTAAATAAATAATGTATTATTGTTATTGTTGCAGATAAGATGCTCCTAACTGTTGCTGAGGATGAAATTCCACTGCCAGTCTACGTTGAAAATCTTTCACTTTTCACCGTGGAGGAAATCGACGAACAAGCTGTTGAAATAGGCCTACCTCTATGTTCGTTCGACAAAGTAAAACTATCTGCTAGACCTGGTCGAGAAAAAAAGACGAAAGGCAGAGAAAAAATTCAGGATATTTTGAAACAGACTGATGATAGCATAAATGATTCTTTATTCTCTTCTGATTCAAATAATTATCGGCCCAGTTCAAGTTCCAGTGACGATGAGTCTAACTTTGCAAAGAGAATTAAAGTTTTGACAAAAGTACGGAACAAGCAAAAGGTTTCACGTCAAAACATTGCTGGGAAAAGGTCCCGTTTAATAAAGAATTAAAATAATTATGACAAAAATCAAGCAAGTGAAAAATAAGATGGTGTGTTTTGTGGGAAGCAAGGCCCTGCTCCAGTTATTGAAGAAGCCGATGCAACAGTTGAAGACACTCCTGGTGCTCTAAGAGTTGAAAAAGAAGGCAATCTTTTAGTTGAGGACAACCCTAGTCCGGTGGAGATTTTAGTAGGCCCGCTGGAAAAAAAACGTAGAAAGGGGGAAAATATAAATCCAAAAGACTGAGAAAGGAATGTCAATGCAGCTAAAACGAAAAGAGGTGAACCCTATTTTGGATTTAAAAAGAAACAGAATGCTGCTAATGGCTCAAAATACAAATTTAACAATGAAAGGAAGGGGAAAGAAATAAAAGATCGATGCAGTTGCAAAAATGGACAAAACTTCAAGTGTGAAAAAATAACTGACCTGGATAGAAACAAACTGTTCACAAATTTCTGGAAGAATATAGATAGTTGGGAAACAAAGCGAGCTGTTATTGCATCTTTGGTGGATAAATCTACACCGGATTGGCGACGTAAAACCACAGACATTGAAAATGCTCGCAAAAACGTGTCATTCCAATACCACCTGAAAGTGGGCGATGAAAAAATAAGAGTCTACATGAACATGTTTTTAAACACATTCTGTCTTGGGGAAAAATCAGTCAGAGCTTGGGCATTGAAAGGGATGTTAGAACGACCTCTACCACTAGAAAATAATCCGGACGATCCTGAGCCCATGAATGAAATGGGATTAAATATTACTGACATACAATCAAAAACAGACTCAGAAAAAAGAGAGGGAATCCGGCAGTTCTTAAATTCCCTACCTAAAATGGAATCACATTACTGTAGAGCCAAAACATCTAAAGAGTATTTAGAACCCAATTGGGAATCCAAAACACAGCTGTACAGGGAGTATGCCCGTGTATGTACTGAGAAAAACACAAACCCGGGATCAAGAGCCCTTTTCCAAAAAGTTTTTGTCGTAATAAACATAGGCTTTCACACAAAAAAAAAGATCAGTGTGAGACCTGCATAAAATCATCATCATCATCAATCAGCCTGTCGCATCCACTGCAGGATATAGGCCTCCCTCATTTCTGCCCACTGTCTTCTGTCTTGAGCGCTCTGCATCCAGTTTGTAGTCATTCTTCTGATATCGTCCGTCCATCGCGTGGGAGGTCTTCCCTTGTTTCTTTTGTCAGTCCTTGGTCTCCACTCGAGCAGCCTTTTTGTCCATCGTCCATCTGTCATGCGGGCCACATGTCCAGCCCAGTTCCATTTGAGTTTTGCCACCTGATAGATAACATCCGTGACTCCTGTTCTCGCCCTTAGGTCTTCATTTCTTATGCGGTCACGGAGTGACACACCAAGCATCGATCTTTCCATCCTACGTTGGGCTACTCTAAGCTTCCTAGCGGATGTGGCTGTCAGAGTCAAAGTTTCGGCTCCGTAGGTCATAACTGGTAGAACGCACTGATTATAAGCCTTTTGCTTCAGACACATTGGGAGATTGCCCTTAAACACTTTCCTCATTTTACCAAATGCAGCCCAAGAGAGCGTATTTACGCTCTCTTGGGCTGCATAAAATACAAATTGAGAAAGGTTACAGAGGATGAGTTTAAGAAACATCAAAACAGAAAAGAAGGAGCCAGAAAAGAGAAAGACGGTAACAAGAAGAAATCAGAAGAGACAAACAGCACATTGGTGATAGCAGTTGATGTGCAAGAAGTACTAACATGTCCAGATATTAAGGCATCGTCTTCCTATTATAAAACTAAACTTAAAGTGCACAACTACTCATTTTTCAACCTTGCAAACCATGATGTCACGTGCTACATCTGGCACGAAGGGAACAGGCTATTAGATGGTGACATATTTGCCTCTATGCTTGTAAAGTACCTTACTAAACAGAAAGAAGAAAACCCAGACCTTACTGACGTCATAGTTTGGAGTGATGGCTGTACTAATCAGAATAGATGTGAAACTGTGGTTAACGCTCTTCTGTACTTTTCCATTAAGAACAAGGTTACCGTTTACCAGAAGTATCTTGAAGTGGGCCACACGCAGATGGAAGTGGACAGCACAATTTAAAGAAAGATCAAAAGACATGAACACTATGTACCAGCAGATTATATTAGAGATATCAGAGAGGCAAGACGGGAGCCAAGCCCTTTCTTTCAAAGACTTCTATAATTTTGGCGATGGATACTACAGAAGCATTCGCCCAGGAATCAAAAAGGGAGATCCCTTCGTCACAGACTTGAGATGCCTTAAGTACACATCAAAGGGCGAAATTTGGTGTAAGTTAGATTTTCCCGAACAATGGAAACTACTGCCAAGAAGAGCTAAGCCAACAGCAGAGGTGTATAATGAGTTGAAACCGTTGTATAACAAGCCACTTCCCATAACAGCAAGGAAATTTATGGACCTGCAGGAACTCAAAAACCTTCTAGAAGAAGATTACCATTCTTTCTACAATAGCTTGAGTTATGAAAATTAATGCAACACGTACAATGTTTGATTTTTAGTTGTCATTAATGTAAATTACTACGTTTTCAATAAAACCAGTTTACCATAAAAAGTTGTATGTCAATGAAATGACCTAGTACTTGAAAACAAAAAGTCCTTTGTGTTCGTAAAAATGTTGTATGTAAAGATTAATTTTTTAATTTTAAAATCAAAAAGTCGGATGTGCGTATAAAACACAAATAAGATAACACCTTAAATGCCATATAACATGATGTTACATCATAAAAATAAGCTATTAACTGATTTCTGAAATAATTAAATAAAAAAATATTAAGTTTTTTTGCTATCCTGAAAAGTGGCCTTTTTGACATGCGACTTCTTGCAATTACAGGGACGTTATGAACTGTAATGTCTGTATGTGATGGTTTATGAAATATAAAAAATCATGTCTATTATTTATATTTCAAATTGTAAAGTCTAAAAAGTTTATAGACTTATTTTGTTCAAATTCTACGGTAAATTTGATATTATTACGAATTGATTTAATCTAAGTATCGGAGCTATCTAATTGTCTAGTGGTGCCGGTGAAGCCTAGCTAAAATGTCGTCCACATATCGATCCCAGTAGATATTTTTTTTTACTAAGGGGGTGTTTATGAATTATTTTTTCTTCATTGTCCAAAAAAATTTTTGCTAGTAGGGGGCTGTCCATAATCAAACCAAATTTATTGCTATAAACCTCTCCATTGAAATGAAAAAAAAGTTTCATTCAGACACACTTCAATAAAGTTATGATATTTGCTTTAAAACTGATTACAATTTATCCAAACTCATTAAAAATAACAAATCTAAATCTTCATAATTAAAGAAATCAAGAGTTTATGAATTAAAATGTGGTAATGACAACTGTGATAAAATTTACATCGGTGGAACTTTTAGAAATTATAAAACTAGAATTTCAGAACACAAACGTAGCTATGACAACAACACATTAGATTCTAACTATTCCAATCATTTATCAGAAAACCAACATACTTTCGACCCAAATTTTGAAATTTTACATGTAGAACGTAAATACTTTAAATTAAATATTTTAGAATTTAGAAGCTGTTGAGATAAACAAGAACAAATATTCAGGTACTTAACCTTCTTAACGACCAAATGGATATCAACCATTCTCCCTTAGTAAACCTATTTACCTAGAAGATAGTTTAGAAATGATTGCAGTGAATGAATTTCCGGGTAAACGTGTTCCATACTTTTGTTAATATTCGTAGGATTCAGTATTTATGCACTGAATAAATTACAAAAAAAAATTCATTATACCTTCACTCGTTTGATAAAGCTACATTGTTAGCGAAGCGCGTCACAAAATTAAAATGAGCATTAGTTCAAATATAATGAAGTTTTAAATAAATTAAATTGTTTCATTTCATAGTTTCCACAATTTCTTCTCCATTACTATCATTTCTTAAAAAACTGAACCCTCTGAAACACTTTTAAATTTTTTTGGTTGAAACGTTTTTGCATGCTGCCACTAACGAAATTAAGGCGTTAGCAATTTTTATGGACTTCCAGTTCAGCTGTTGATAAAAAGTATTCTATAGATGATAACATTCTTCTGATATAAAATTTTCTATACGGGGATTTAAAGTTTTTGATAATTTATTGGTCTGAGGGTTGACAATGTGGTGTGGCAAAAATATTATCGATTTGTTGGATAGCTGAATATCCGGATGGGATGTTGCGTTGTCTAGGAACAAGATAATTTTTCTTTTTTGATGTTGCAATTTTCTGCCATATTTGTGCAGCCAATCTGTTATGATATTTCTGGTCACCCAGGCCTTCTGTTGTAGTCCCAGTTGACTTTTGGAATATATTATGCATGAACATCTTTAAATCATCGAGGATATTTACTTTGACCAATTACCAAAGGTTTTTCCCCATTTAGATTGCACACAATAATACTGTTAGTATTTCCTCAGCAGTTTTACTCCCAGTGCACTTTTCATTTCGAAATGTAAAAATTTTAATCGATAATAAAGGCCAGTCTTGTCATTGTTATAAATATCTTAAAGTAAATAGCCACTAAATAAATGTGGCAGTTTTCTTTGCCACTCTGAAACGTTGTCAAGATTAACATTTGCAGCTACTCCATATATCGCTCTAAATTTAATAATATGTCTTGAGCAAAACTTGTCGAGCCATCCATTGGAGGCATCAAAATTCAAATTAAGTTCTTTCGCCGCCTCTAAAGCTTTTTCTTTAATTATTGGTCCAGAGAACGAAATATTATTACTTCAGACTTTACAAAACCAATCGTATACTATAGAATCGATGGAAACACCTTAAGAAAAGCGAATTTGGGAATAGAGCCGCGTTACGATTTTGACACTTTTCAAAGCGGAATTAGTTATAAACTTCAATTTATACACGAGCGAGCTCGGAAATTATTATATTTTTTTGTTGTTGATTTCCATTTTCACTATAGAACTTTTTTAAATCGGCCTTTTTCTTTAAAATATCACTAACTTGAGTTTTTCCTATTTGAAACCTCCCGTCTGAAACTCGAACACTATAATTATTTTTTTCAGATGCCGATATCACCGATATTTTTTCTTCCAAACTTAAAAACTGTCTCTTAGTCAAAGAATTTTTTACACTTAGATCAGAATATTGCAATTAAATTAGGAATATGTACAAGTATGAATAAATTCTAAAATGGGTTTCTCCAAATCAAACTCTAAATATCTAATTTTCTAGTTTCATGACTGTAAGTAGCTACCTACTTATTTGATGGCTACAATAAGTTATTTAGAATCCCCGAGTTTCCGATCCCCAATTTTAATCGCCTTTATTGTCCGTTGTTGGCAAGTGAAATTACAAGAATTTCATAGAAAAAATAAGGTAAATTTTATCCGGAGTCGTTGTGAAGAGGATCCGTTACTCGGGGGTATCTTAGCCCATTTACCCACATATGAAATCGGTGACCAAAAAACTGTCCGTTCAGCAGAGGTTACCATTGTGGAGAGGTGTCAATATTTTTACTTCTTTCTAGTCTTTTATACAGGTAAGTCTACCATTAATCGGTTCTTCTCCTCGACATAACCACATGTGCTAGACATTAATCGTTGATACTAATCTGAGTTAATTAAACAAAGAGATCTTTTGGATTATGAAATGAGAGGGATATTTGTAACAAAATCTTGGTACTTGTAAAATTCTGTCATTAATGGAAAATAAATCCAATGATCGGACGCAAGAGAAAATACACTATTTTGACAGAAGATAAAGAAGGTGATTTAGATAAATACAAAAAATACAATAAAGAAAATTTTAGATATGACACAGACTACCTATACGAAAAAATAGACACAGATAGAGCAACAGAAAAGTCTGTCTAGTAAAAAATATGTCTACCTCTGAATATTTGTCTTCAAAAGGCCACAGAATTGTTAGGAGAATAGGTCCTTTCAGAAATATGTTATGAAACAAAGGCTCTGTTATGCTAAACTTCAACAAGAATCTGTACTATATTCAATATAGGTCACAATATATCAAAAACTTTTTAATTGACAATGTGAACAAAACAAAATAATCAAAATAGTGAACATAGTTAATGTTTTAATAAGAGTAATAGAGTTTTGTCTTCATCGTCTACTCCAATAACTTCCAGTTGAAGGTGACTGATTGCCTGTTACTTGAAAACTTTCTAAACTACGATTGCACAATAAACTGATTCAATTTGTTTATATAAAAATTTAACTCTATTAGTAATTTTCATAAAATTGAATCAAGGTTTAGACTCTTTAAGACCTTCACCTTCACATCTACCTTCAGGAAAAATCTCTTATCATCTTTGTGTAAATTATGTAATTTTATTTTAAATGACACAGTAAATATCAATATTCGTCCTGTTTAATTCGTAGCGTCACTATTAGTTTTAACTAAAAAAGCAGGAGGTATCAGACCAATTACTATTGGTACAATTTACCGTCGTTTGGTAGCGAAAATAATTTATTCAAACATCAGAGACAAATTAGGATATTTACTTCGTCCATTACAATTTGGTTTCAGGTCGAAAGGTGGTTGTGAAGCAGTTGCACATGCTGCAAGACGTTACGTCTCTAATCATCCAGACGTTAATAATAAAGTTTTTCTGAAAATTTATTTTAAAAATGCTTTCAATGCAATTCATCGCGATCATTTATTAAAACTTGTTGCAGATATTCTACCTAAAATGTTTCCTTTCATCAATCAATGTTATCGATTCCCTTCATATCATTTATTCGGAAAGAGGCGTCCAACAAGGGGACCCTTTGGCTCCTCACCTTTTTTGCATATTGATACACAAACTTATAAGCAACATTGACACAGAATTCAATGCTTGGTACCTTGCTGATGGTTCTTTAGGTGGTAATACTAATTCCGTGTTCAAGTCTCTTGTCTATATTATAAAAAAATCCAAGGATATTGGTCTTGAACTCAATTTCAGCAAATGCGAGTTATTTTTCTTAGAATCACCAAATAATATAACCATTGATAACTTTAATTCTGTAGCACCAGGCATAACAATTACCAACAGACAAAATTTATTTCTATTAGGTGCTCCTTTATTAAACGAATCCTTTCTATCAGCTTTCAATGAAAAACTAACCTTTTTCAAAAAATGTCATCTCATTTATCCTAGTTACCGACACATACTGCTTATTACCTTCTCAAGAATTGCCTATTAATTCCAAAATTAACATATATCTTAAGATGTAGTCCGACCTGGTTACATAATGATATCTTAATCAATTTTGACAATACCATTCGTCATTCATTAGAGTCATTAATTAACATTAAATTAGAGGACCTTTCTTGGAAACAAGCTTCACTACCTGTTTCATATGGTGGTTTAAGAATTCGCTCAATCGTTTCAGTAACTCTCCCATCTTTTTTGTCGTCATTAAATAGTTCAAAAATTTCATTAATTACATTCTGCCTATATTTTTCCACACACAAGACCCTTTATTAATGGCTGCAGAAAATATCTGGTCAACCTGGGATATACCTTTATTGAACATTGATGAAGAAAATCTGCTTCAGAAAGCTATCAATTTACCAGACAAGGCTCGTTTGAATGCAGCATTTCCAAAGGAATCAGGAACATGGTTGAACGCTATACCGTCGGCCCCATTAGGTACGCTTTTAGATGACGAAAGTTTCCGTATTTCTATTGGTCTCCGTTTAGGTAGTCAAATTTGTGTAAAATATCGATGTCGTTGCGGAGCTGATGTTGATGAATATGGTAGACACGGCCTGAGCTGCAAATTAAGTGCCGGCTGTTTTTCACGTCATTATGCAGTAAATGACCTAATCAAACGAGGCCTGTCATCTGCAAAGATTCCCTGTTCGTTGGAACCGTTAGCTAATTGCCGCGACGACGGTAAACGTCCTGATGGTATGACCCTTATTCCATGGCAACGCGGCAGACCAGTTATATGGGATTTCACTTGCACTGACACTTGGGCTCCATCCCATGTCCGATCCACATCTACTTCCGCAGGCGCTGCAGCTTTACAAGGCGAAACTTTTAAAATCAATAAATACAAAAATTTGGAGAACATTTACATTTTTATGCTTCATCTTTTCCCGGTACGTTTCGCTATTTTAAGCCTCTTGAAGAACTTTTTCTGAAACCTAATCATAAGAAACCTAATTCTTCTACCACTTTCAAACTTTCTCACATTACCGACCCTAAAACATGTGATCTTTCCTTTTTCCGAAATTCTTATTTAACATCTTTATTCCCTTCTTCAGAATGTGTGCCTTCTGATAATACATGCGTTGACAATTTTATAAATTATGCCTCCAACAAGCTTTTGGGCCTCAGTGTACTAAAAAATATAGATAACCACCAGCCAGATGATGTCCCATTCATAGGAATACTGAAGATGACTATGCTAGAGAATGATGCGATTCCTATACGCAATAAATGTCTTTGAACAAAACAAAATATAAAACTGGTTTACCCCAAATAGAGTTGGAGACATCAAATAAAAAGGTAAACGACCAAATGGAAGTTATTTATAATAACAGTGTGGCATACTCTAACAATACTAATATAGACAATTTGTATGATGAAGATGATAACGGAAATCATACATCAGTAGCCGATTTGAGTAAAATGTTAATGACAAGCTCTCCTGAACAGTAAAAAATGGTACTAACCTCGCTAATAAGACAACTGAGGTTAGATCTAAAATATCTGATGTGACCAATAGAGTGAAACCAATAAGTACAAAATCAATATCAACCAGAGTTAAAAAATCTAGTAATAATTTTTCGGTGATCAAAAAAAATGTCATTGCCTCCAACAAGTGTCAAAATAACCTCGATGTTTTGCAGTCAAATTCAAAATTGGAAGAGAATGAAGACGTAGAAAAAAATAATGGTTCAGAAGTCGATAGGGTCGTAGTAACTGAGGAATCAATAAACATCCATTCCCTTTCTAAAAACAATCCTAGAGTTAACAACTTCTCTTCATACATTAAATTTTCGATTAAAGATTTTCAGAAAGGGAATGAAACTCAACAAGAACAAAAGGACACGTCTAAAAATGATGTAGATAACAAGGAATATATTAACAAAGTGAACCAGACCAATGATCTATCGACATCAACTAAACTTTCCAAATCCGTAATATCTACATCCAATTCAATAGCAAACAACATCAATTCAAATTCCTTTTCACGCCGATCAAGTAAAAGAGACAATAATAGAATTCGAGATTATTCGTACAATGATAGTAGTTGCGAAAGAGTTCTTAACAATATCTCCACAATCAGATCCACAAAGGGTATTCTCCAGGAATATTTGGGTCTCAAAGGACTCAAACATATTGGTAACACTTAGAAAACAGAGTTAAAAGAGCATATATTTCTTATGAGCAGTGTCGTAGAACCATCGACCGCACCTGGGGAATGTTACCTAGGGTTGCTGCCTGGATCTACACTGCCATCATCAGACCTATGCTAACGTACGGCGCGATTGCCTGGGGAGCTAAAGCAAACCAGCTGACAGTCGTCCGTAAACTGGACCAAATCCAAAGAACAGCACGCCTCAACACAACAGGAGGTATGAGAACCACACCAACAAGAGCTATGGAGGTAATCCTCGGTCTCACTCCCCTTGACATATATATCAAGGAGGTTGTCTTGATGACCATGGCACGTCTGCGCTCTACTGGTATACAACCTGATGTAGGATCCGGTAAACTGAGACGTAACTTGTGGCATGAGGCCCTCAGGGAGATCCCACTGCTGCAGGCCAATACGGACTCGATTCCACCGCGATATGCCTTCAACAGGCCCTGCAAGGTAATCCTTAAAAACAATTCACAAGACCTATTGGAAGAAGGCGCAATCCGCATCTTCACAGACGGGTCTAAATCCAATGTGGGCTCAGGATGTGGTATTTTTTCCAGATCCTTGAATCTAAACATAAAATGGGCAATAGGCTGCAATGCAAGTGTTGCTCAAACAGAGCTCACTGCTATCTGCATCGCTGCTAAAGAGATTACCAAAAGGAAAACCACAGGTGAGAATATATACATCCTTACGGACAGTAGACAAACACTACTAGCCCTGAACAGACCACGTATTACATCAGGCCTAGTACTAGAATGTCACATGGCCTTAATCGAAGCCTGCAACAACAACACGGTCACTTTAGGCTGGATCAAGGGCCATGAGAAATCGAAAGGAAACCGTATTGCAGACTCGCTAGCCAGGAAGGCAGCCTCCCAAAAACTCTTGGGACCTGGCACTTTCATTGGTCTATCGGCGTCATCGACGGCCGACCTATTAAAGGAACACTCCCTTAATAAGTTTCAGGGTAGATGGGACGACGCACAAGGCTGCAGGCTTGCCAAGGAACTGCTACAGTATTCGGATAGTAAAGTAGCCAAAAAATACGTGACTATGAACAGGCGGAACCTACGAACAGCCACGGGTATTCTGACTGGTCACTGCCACCTACGAAAACACCTTCACAGACTGGGTCTATCTAACACCCCACTTTGTAGAGGATGTGAACAAGAAGATGAGACTGTCGAACACATTCTTTGCGAATGTCAGACACTCTCTCATTTTAGGTTTCAAGTATTTGGCGAGCACAGGCTAACATACGCCAATATGAGGGAACTTAATTCAGGCGACGTTATCGCCTACTTCAAGGAAGTAGGCTGGATGACGAGCTAGAAGAAAGTTTTGAACCTCAGAAGGATGCACAATGGGCCTAAGTGCTGTGGGGTCACCCACCCTTCAAACCTTTACAGATACAGATAGAACACATGTTTCATGAATAGTATTATCTAATGCCTATCAAACACAAGGTGGCTATCTAAAGAAAGACGCATACATAAGAGATATTAACATAAACATATCTAGCATGAAAGGAGCACTAATTAAAGCATTTGCTGAAGTTATTCAAGAGCTTTCGTCTGAAGACGGTTCATAGAGAGTGGTTAATACAGTATTATTGAAAAGTCAGATTCAGCGATTTACTTCAAGGTTCATGGGATACACTCAACATAATGCACAGGAGCTTCTTCGTTACCTATTAGCAGGACTTCACGAAGATGTCAAGAAAGTATATGAAAAACCAAAGCCCATATTAACAGAAATTGATGACAAACTTAGTGACATCGAGAAATCACAAGAATCTTGGTTAAGACATCTTCAAATGGACAACTCCAAGATTGTGGATAACTTTGACGGTCAATTAAATTCAACAATCAAGTGCACACACTGTGGTCACTGTTCAGTTAACCACGATCCCTTTTGGGATTTATCCCTTTCGATACCCCAAAGAACAGGTGAATTACGACTTTCACAATGTTTATATTCGTTAACAAGAGAAGAAACACTCGACGGTGATGATAAACCAACATGTTCGAAATGTAAGGAACGAAGACGATGCATTAAATCATTCTCAATTAATAAATTTCCGAAAATACTGGTTATTCACCTGAAGCGCTTTTCGCAAACAGAAAGATTTAGTGGAAAACTTAATGTTGCAATAGATTTTCCAATAGAAGGGCTTAATATGAGCCATTACGCGGCTGATAATGTGGCACCTCTACGCTATATCAAATCACTGTGGATCCACTTATAATGGTCACTACACAGCATTTTGCCGACATCCCTACACGGGACAGTGGCACGAATATAACGATTTAAGGGTGCTATTAATATCGTGGAAATCTTTAGTCAGTGAAGAAGCATATGTTCTCTTCTATGAACAAGATGACAGAAAATCCTACCTTTATGTTTAATATTTTTTTTATTAGTTTTTAAATTGTATATTTTCATTCTGAACCAATGTCTTATTTGGTTTTTTCTGCAAAATTTATTTATATATTCATATATACATTGTATTCTTATTAGACTGTTAAAATTTAAAAAAAAAACGTGTGGCACTCGGAGACTGCCGGTAAAGCTATTGCATAGATTTTTACATTTTGACGTTCACAATTTCTTTTTCTTTTTAGCTCTTTTTTTAGCTCTTTATGCTTTTCTTCTATATCAAAAGAAAATATATAGGTATAAATAATAGGTATAAATAATTAGGTATTAATAGTGTAATTACACACCAAAACAATTATTCATTCAAAAAATTTGAACAAAAATAACGATATCAAGAGTTTGATCATCGAATTTCGCGCGATGTACATTTATTTAGATATTATATCATATATACTTTCTCTGCGCGGCATTAATGTGTATTACCTATACATAAAAATATAAATTAACAAAACAAAAAATAATACTGCATTTGTGATAATAATAATAAAATGTATGTATATATAGTACTCACTCATTTTCTTTCACTATTTTTCCGTGACTTTCTTCATTAATGAATGCACTTTGTTTATTCATATTTAAAATACTTTGTACACAAAGTATACGAGTACAGATATTCACTGTTGTACATAGATGATAAATACCTATACACCACTGTGCCGGTAGGAGTGGGGGGTGTTAGGTTATTTTCGTTACGGAATTTCTGGATTTGGTCTCCACGCTCAAGGCCCGCGATAGAAGCTATGCAATAGCTTAAAAAGGAAAAATGTAGATGCTTCATATTAATACAAACGTCAAATCAATTTTGACTAGTAAAACATAGTAGACGTTTTTGGATGGCGAAAAGGCTTAACAGGGTGTTGACCACGGTAAATGGTAGTACTAGTAGTAGTCAGTAAGGGACAAATAGGCCTAATATTCTCAGATTCTCATAGTAAGTACGGGGATGAAAGGGGTCAAAATTTCAGTTTTCGAAGCTTATTCGCGAATACAGCAAAACGAGAGTTCCTTTTGAAAAATGTGGTACGTAAAACTTGTAGTGAATTGAAAAATCTATAACTGACATGTTTAAATCTCTAAAATAGAAAAAAAAAGAAAATTCTCTTGTTGTTTTAGATTTTTTTCAAGTTCAAAAATCTGTTATTAATAGTTTAAGGTTCAAAAAATGAAAACGACCACCTTGTTCTAGCAGAGAAATAAAGTGAAAGTTGCCTTTGATTTATTTCAAATAGCAATAAATTAAAGTTCAAACTTTTCAACTTTACTTTTATCTTAACTTAATCTCCAAAAAAGGTTACACTATCATTTTATTTATTTTTCAATACTTTTCAATTTTCAGAGTATAATAGTAATATTAATAATAATATTTGAATATTTAAATATAATAATCTTAAAATATTTTGTACGTTTCTATTTCAGACCTTTTGTATATTCTGTGAGACACAAAAAATTATTTTCAACTGTAAAAGAATTATTTAACTTTCATTGTATTCTTCTCCGTACAGTAGGTAAGCTGTTATATTTCTTTTCAGAATATTTTATTACTTACAGTAGATTTTCAAATTCGGAAACAAAGTGAGAATTTTCAGTTTTTTTGATATTTTCCAGTTTTTTTTTTCTAAAAAGAAAATTGACATAAACAAAAACAATCACAATATTTCTGAAACGAATTACTATTTTCAAAATATAAAATATTGGTCAAGAGTTTTGAGTAAAAATTCAATTTTTTGAAATTGAAATTAATTTATAGAGAAATTTAATTTTCTAATGATAAATTGAACGATCATGTGTAGAAAAAATTCGCCATCTTCGTTGTCCATTCGTAATCCTGATTAGACTTACAATAACTATTTTTTAAGCCAGGACCTTTTTTTGTTCAAAGTTTAATAGAGTAGTTAATTAGAAATTCTTAATTATTCAAAATTGGTAACTTTTTCTACTCCATGATAATTTTCTAGGGAACTTTATACATTGTGAGAGTTTATTGTATTTAAATGCAAAGAAATCATAATTATAGAGACCAAATTGAATTGAACAATGCCTGTCAATAAATCGAGGAATACACATTTTTTAAGTAAATGGTTTCCACCTACTGTTAACAAAAATAAATAAGTTTTTTTAATTTTTAATAACACATTTTCTAAGCGATAATGATAGTCGAATATGTTATAAAAAGGTATATAAAATTTTAATCAAATCAAATATATATGTGGAAAATAAAGAAACGAATTGTAAAAATCGAAGGAATAATTTATGTATTATTGTCATGATAATTAATTATTATATATATTTGATTATTAAAATTACAAAAACAAAATATTGTGTCCACAATTCTACTCACACAAAAAAATATCAACTTACCTTTAACGATAGCTGTTTCCAGTTGTAAGTACGAAATATGAAAACGCGAAGTCCGCAATAAGTCTACGCAAAGCGTGAAAAATCTCGCGATAAAAATCTCGATTAGTTTTTCATAACCACCTGCTACGCTTTTCGCAAACAAACTGACGCCTGTTGCATGTTGATATCTCAGCGTCGCGACGCCTTTTCATCACCGTGTCGACACGCCGTCGTTATGAACAGGTCCGGACTATCTGCAAGGATAAACGGGTATTGCAACCTTGCTATGGGTTCGAGGTTCTGAAAGTTTATTTCCGTTTTGGTGAATAAATTTGCATTTCAGTAGTTCTATTTTTAGTACACTGAATGTTGAATGCTACATTAAGCAAGTACGAGTATGAATAATCTCGTTTCTTCGAAATGTTTCAAGTTATTTACAATTTCGATGTAGTTTGCACCTTATTCGTGAGCTGTTCTGACTATGCTCTAGATAAAGAAGCATAGAGATGTTTTATATTACATTTGAGCTTCATGTCAATTTTTTCTTACCTTGATAATAAGGACGATTTCTTTTTTATCTAAACATTGTACCATTTTGTATATTTTCAATTTTGTCTTTTTGCTTATTTTACTATTTTTATTAGATATTTGTAATAGTTCCAAATCTCCTGATATTTTGAATAATGGTTCCACTAGTTTTATTTTTCTTTATGAAAAATGTCTTTTTAAAAAGAACTAAAATTAACTATACAAAAATATATTTTAACAAAGAGCAGAAATAATACAAAAAATGTATAAAGACTGTACTGAGAGTTATACAAAGAAATGAAATAAAATGGTGTTCAGACAGAATATATAATATCGTATAAAAGTGTCTATTATTCTTTTCTTTTGTTGGGTTTTCCTTTGGGTTCTTCTTCAAAAACTTCAAAATTTGGGTTCTATATTTGATGAAAATGTAAGCTAAGGCGAAGGCAATTGCAATTCCAATAACTGTTCCTAATAGGCTTGTGTAATTATACGGATTGTCTTCCACTTCTGAAATTGGTTCTAATTGTTTCGAAATTCTGCTAATTCCTTTAAGTTCTTCAAAGTCTATTTTCGTTATGTTCGGAATTTGGTAATTTCTGGAACTACTTAACGTTTCCATCTCAATTTTTGGTAGTATAAACGGCTTGCCATTACTAATGGAAATTTTATTAAAGTATTTCTGGTTATTAGTCCATACTTCGCAGGAGTCTGGTATTTTGATTAAAATTGGAGACGTCACAAGAATATATCTGTTACTTCTACATTTTGAAAATATTTGTTGAGGTTTTTCGGGTATAATTAAAATTTCGTTTCCGGTGACTGGTTCGACGACTGTTTCTTGTAAATTTACTTCAATGATGTGGCAATGTGTGAGGTCTTCTCCTTGGAGTAGTTGCGTTGTACAATAATACGTGTCTTCTAGAAGAGGGCATTCTTCTTTCCCGAATTGGTTATCTTCGTTCTTGTGTGCCAAATAGGGAAATAGAGGAGTAAACGTTTTATGATTTTGGATTAATGGGAAAATATGATAAAATTCGTAGGTTTTTTCTTTAAGGATAGGTATATGAATTGCAAAAATTAATTTTGAATTTGATATAGACACTTGAGTGCCCAAGAATTGATAATAAGTTAATAAATTCTCAAATTTAGGTATTTGCTTAGAGTTGTATATATTATGTAAATACTTAATCATTTCGAAAATATCAGTACTAGAAATTATTGAATTATGAAGAGAGTTTAATTTGGAAAATACTATTCCATTTTCTTAATTATCTATTAAGGTAATCGTTGATTGGCGATCTAAATTAATTAGTGTTATAATTCCCTGAAAACTTAAATAACTTTCAAGAGTTTCTGTTTTATGGTAAAATGAAGCTTGAATTTTCTCTAAATTATTTTTAAGTATCTCTTGATTATTGTTTAAAATATTTATAGGTTTTTTTGTATAAAGAGGTTTGTAAATCAACTTCTGTAATAATGTTTTTCTGGTTTTTCTGTAATATATCAATTGCTTTGTTATATCTTTCTTCGTCATCTGCATCTAGTGGGCCAAAAAGCCATTTGTCAATTTTTCCTACGGCATTTACAAGTCCTCTTTTACTTCTGGGGATATAGATTATTCAGTTTTATTTCTAAAGAATTAATTAAAGATTCTGTCCTTGTCAAAATACTTTGTGCTAAATTATGATACGATATGGGGTTACTACTATTAATTATTTTAATGATATAATAATGTTTTATTAGGTTATTTACTTGCTTAAAAATAATGTTTAAATCTACATAGTGTATAAATTTATGTTTATTATATATAATACGAGAATTTCCTAATTGGATTGGAAGGATTAGGTTTTCGATTTTAGTGGTAGATACATCCTCTTCAATGCATTGTATCTGCAGAATCATGATGTATGTTGTCATCAATGTCAGGAGGATCGTTAGATTCCTGTAACAATTTGTTTGTTACTAACCTCGGTTTTCTAGTCAGATTCTTATGGTATGTGCCTTTATTAGTTTTAATGAGGTTACCTTTTTGGCTTAGTACTTTGGTCTTTTTAAATTTGGGTATTTTTCTATTTCTCATTTTAGTTTTTATGTAGCATGTTTCTTGGTTTGCAAAATCTGGGGGATTTTCGCGTTTTTCATTTCGTTTTTGAATGATCTTTCCTTTTGTGGATTCATTATTTTGCTTAATCTTTTCATACAATATTTTACTATTTTCTTTATGATCTTGTACGTAAGTTGATATAATTAAATGATCGTCTAAATCAAAAGGATCTGGATTGTTTACGTGACCTTTAATAATTTCGAAAGGCGTATATTTCGTAACTGAATGAATACTATTGTTAGAACATAAAATTGCATTTTTTATTAGTTGATCAGATTTCAAATTTTTATTTTCTTCTTATAAGCATCGATAATGCTCGATTAGTGTTGAGTGGAATCTATCGACTGGAGAGTTAGAATTACTATTTTTTGATGTTGTAAAGTGTAGATGGATATGGTGTAATTTACAAAAATCTTGAAGATCGAAATTTTTAAATTCTGTGCCTTGGTCAGACGTAATTTTGCTAGATAGACCGTGATGGGAAATAAATTCGAGTAATTTCTCAACTACAGATACACCTGTTATACTGCCTAACGGATAGGCTTGACCATATCTTGAAAATGAATCTGTTTGTTAAATACGATTTATTTGATATATAGAAAACGTCTAAATGGATATGTTCGAAAGGTCTCGAAGCCGTGGGTGTTAAATTGAATTTTATAACTGAGGGATTTCTGTCATACTTATTCTTCAGACAAGTTTCACAATTATTTATGAAATGTTCTATTTCTTCTATCATTTTTGGCCAATAATATCTACGACTAAGGAATGCTTTTACTTAATTTATACCTCTGTGACCTAATTTACTTATATGGTAATATTCTGCTTTTTCTCGTTGTTCGTCGTCAACTGATTGAATATCAGTGAGAATTTTGGTACACATGATAAATTTAAAAGCAGAATTTTTAAATGTTTTTTGTGCAGTTACTATAAACATTCGTGATAAGGGTTCATTTTGGAAATAAAGAGCATAATTTTGGTTAGGATTTATAAATTCCTTAATGAATTTTATTACGTTTGATTCAGTGTCTACTACTGGTAATGTAACATATAAGCGAATATTTTCGAATATTTTTTCTCTTCTAATTTTGAAACAAAGATTTTCATTGCTAGTAAAATGTAATTGATTTTTATACATATTTAGTGGTTTTTCAGATATTGGAATTGATAAAATGGGATTTTCCACAGAAGTGTGTACTGTTTCGATGTCATCATTATTGGGGTTCGCTTCTTCGTCCAATGGGGGTGAATTAATCATGGTGTCGGATACGTCTTTTCGTTTTCGTCTAAAATAGTTGTAAGGTCAATATTGTCTAAATTAGGAAGTTGATTTGTAGATTCGTTATATGAACTAATTCTTTCGAGTTCTTGATTTACAATTTCTTCAATGTCACCTAAATTAACGTCAAGTGATGCAGTTTCTAAAGCATTCATATTAGGGAAACGAGACAGTGCATCGGCTGCCTTGTTACTTTTACCTTTTAAATATTTAATATCGTAATCGAATTCTTCTAATTTCAATCGCCAACACACAAGTCGTGAATTAGGCTCTTTCAAAGACATAAGCCATTGTAAGGGTTTATGATCTGAAAATATTCTGAATTTTTGACCAAATAAGTATGGTCTGAAATATTTACATGACCATACGATTGCTAACAATTCTTTCTCTATAGTGGAATAATTGATTTCGGCTGAATTAAGAGTTCTACTAGCGTAGCAAATAGGATGATTATTTTGAGATAATATAGCTCATATGGCAAATTTTGAAGCGTCAGTCGTTAATTCAAAGGGTTTATTAAAATCAGGATAAGCAAGAACTGGTTCTGGCTTTAGAACATTTTTACAAGTATTGAAACAATTAATAAATTCAGGTGTATGTTCGACTGTATGATCTTTTTTTAAACATATTGTCATTGGTTTAGTTAGCTTGGCGAAATTTTTCATAAATTTTCTATAATAACCTAAAAGTCCTAAAAAGATTTAATATTTTTAGGTGTTTTTGGAATAGGAAAGTTTTGAATCGCCCTGATTTTATTCTGATTGGGTTTTATTCCATTAGGGACTACAATGTGGCCTAAGTATTCGACTTCTTTACGTAGAAATTCACATTTGTCAAGTTGTACCTTTAGCTGTGCTTCGCGTAATTTTGAAAATACTAATTTTAAGTTTTGGATGTGTTCTTGATGGCTCGTGCTAAATATGATGATGTCATCCATGTACACCATGCATATCTTATGTTCAAGGTCCTTTAAAACTTCATTTACGGCTCTTTGGAATGTAGATGGGCCATTTTTCAACCCGAAAGGCATTCGAAGGTATTCGTAATGTCCTCCGTCTACATTAAACGCTGTTTTCTCAATAGAGCATTCGCTAATCTGTATTTGGTGAAATCCGCTTGCTAAGTCGAGGATGGTGAAATACTGCGCTCGACCTAGTTTGTCTAAAATATCGGATATATTTGGAATCGGATCCCTGTCATCTATGGTTTTCTCATTTATTTTTCGGTAATCGACGACTAATCTCCATTTTTGAATGTTGGATGCGTCCATTTTCTTCTTAACAATCCAAATAACTCCAGGGAGAACAAGATGGTCTGACTATATTTTTATCTAACATTTCTTGTATCGGCTTCCTGATTTCTTCTCTGTGTACGTACGGATATCTGTAAGATTTTGTATGGGCGGGTATTTCTTCTTTTGACCTTATAACGTGTTTAACATTTGAAGTAAAAGTTAACTTATCACCTGGTTTAAGAAATAAATCGGAATATTCTTTACATAATTTAATAATGTGTTGTTTTTCTTCTTTATTCATGTGGTTTGTTCGAATAAATTTAGTAATATCGTAAGGATTAACTAAATTATTCTCTTCAAAATCGTTAGCAAAACAAAAAAATTTAGATAACTCATATTGAGAATGTTCAAATGGAGTTACGTGTATTGGTTCTTTTAATGTTATCGTTATTGCTTTATTTGTGCGATTTTGGATTTCAATAGGTGCAAATCCATTTTTGGCAGTACTTGGTAACTGTGGTATGAATATATTTTAAAAACTTTGCGATTCTACAATAATATCACCATTATATATGTTTACTGGCTGATTTTTCAAGTCATATAATACAAAATTAATATAATAATTTTTACATTTTAATTCTGCAAAAGCAGGCACAATTGCTTGAAATCTAATATCTTTACTTTCAAGACTTGTAGATAATACAGTATTGGAATGGTAAATTGTATCTGGAAAATATTTTTCTACAATAGAAGGTTTTATTATTGATCTAGAACTACCGGTATCGATTAATAGTCTAGCTTTGGGATTCTTAATTTCTATGTACGGTAAAGGATTATCAGAAATAACGTTTATTTCAACTACGTCTTTATTTTGGAAGGCCCGGTTATCTGAAAATTTTCCTCAAATTGAACTTCGTCATTCATATAGGGTTAATCAAATTCTACTTCTTCATATTCATTAAATATTCTGGATTATCACATTGATTTAAATATAATTCTTCAGAGACAAAATTTGGTTTAGCACGTGGATTTGTTTGGAAAAATCTATTATTATTGTTATTATTATTAACAGGCATTCGACTACTTTCTGTGAAATTTCGCGACGTTGTCGACATTGGTACTGGTTTTGCTAACTGATTTTGTGGTGTTTGATTCGGTCTAAAAACATTTCTTGCTGGACCAAATACTTGTCGATTCGTGAAATATCTACTATTTTGTGGGATGGGTTGAACAGGTGTCGGTTGGTTATGCCAATATTCTCTGTTTTGTACTACATTATTTGAGACATTGGGTTGATTATATCGATAATTATGATATGAAGGTTGATGATTATTAATTGGTCTGTTATTTGGTACGAAATTTCGATAATCGTTACGATTTTGATTTTGGTCTGAATTTGACCTTTGAAAATTTTGGAATCGCGAATATTGCATACCATTGTTATTATTATTAGAATTATTTTGTCGAAAATTTTTATCATGTAATGATCCATAAAGTCTTTCGAAATTTTCAAATTCTGCGACATATGCAATCGCATCTTCTAAGGAAGTGGGTTTTCTTAAATGTATATTATTTCTTAGCGTTCCGTTACAACCCGCTATGAAAGTATTTAGTGCAGTTTTATCGTATTGAATTATTTGACAATTTCGCTCAACAGCATTTATATTTGGGTCGTTACTTATTCTCTGAATTACACTACTATGAATTAACTGAAGCCTACTACCAAAATCGATAAGGTGCTCATTTTTAAAAGGTTTGGCTCTAATTAATTCTTGTACTAAATAATCTATATCACGCCTATCAGCAAAACACTGTAATAAAGCAGTTTTCAATGTTTACCAAGTATATAACTCTACTCTACTACCGACCATGAAAGCTGCTCGGCCTTCTAACTTTTCTTGAATACATTCTATTAAATGTGAATTTAATTCGGCATCATTTAAATTTCTATAGGATTCAATTAAACTCTCACATCTAGTGATAAATTTGTTTAAATATTCACTATCACCGTTAAATGGTTTGATATTTGCTAATTTAGATCTGAAAAGATCCCAATTAATTTTTGGTGTAGCCATTTCGTTACTATTAATTTCGTTTAGTGTAATATTATTGAAAACTTCTATAATATTATCAAAGTTTCTATTATTCAAATCGTTCATATATATTTAATGTATATAATAATAAAAAATATCTTAATTTATATCTTCACTAATTCCAAAGAATGGTATAGGAAGGGGAGAAAAGGAAATTCGGCACTTACGTTTAGAAAATATTCTTCCCCGACTCTTTGGTTCCTCTCACTACGTCCACAGGAAGGCTGCTCTCAGTTGTTGATCCCACAGAAAGGGTAGATAGAACTCAAGCTCAAAACGTTAAAACGTTAAAGTCATGAAAGTTTATACGAATACCGTAGAAATCGGTACACTGTATAATTCACGTTTTCACAACACGCGCGATCCAACTGACTGCGCCAGTTTTATTTTTCTTTACGAAAAATGTCTTTTTAAAAAGAACTAAAATTAACTATACAAAAATATATTTTAACAAAGAGAAGAAATAATACAAAAAATGTCTAAAGACTGTACTGAGAGTTTTACAAAGAAATGAAATAAAATGGTGTTCAGACAGAATATATAATATCGTATAAAAGTGTCTATTATGCAGTTTTACAGATGCCCACTTGATAGCGCTGTAGACATAACTCACTTCTTCTTTTTACATTTATTTACGTGCTTACTTCAATGACTCACGTGTGATATATCGAATGTTAAATACTCCTTTTTTATTTCTCTTTCTCAGTTGTATTTCCTTATTAATGATTTTTTTTGTTTATTTCTAACCCTCTGCCGATTGAGAATGAGAAGTCTGTTAAGGACCTTTTGTTTCGTGCCATATCGTCAACATATGCCATTATCTGTCACGTTTTGTTAATGATTAGTCCCTTCAGAGTACAGTAGTGAACAATTATTTTTTACTTTTAATTATTTTTTTGAAAGTGTAGTCGACCAACCCTACCCTTTACAAATAACTAGGTTATTATTATTCTTTCCATCTATTGATAGCGGAGCGCGGGAGGGTTTGAGCACAAAATATACGTGCAGTCAGTGTAGCGCTGAAACAATTGTTTTTTAGTATAGTCAGTGTTACCAACTCTGAAATCCAGCGGATGGTAGAATTCTTCTAAAATTACGGTAAATTTTACGAAATAACGTTGTAATTTTTAATTGATATACGGTTTAATTACTTTGTATATTTAGCAGCAAGTTAGAGGTCAGAGTTGAACAAAAACTCATATTACTTTTCCGCCCAACCTATCTAATATGCGAGAAAAGTATTGGTTCACCCCAAAAAAAGTTGGAATTTTGAAAATTTTTTTGAGTTATTTTCACGTTCTCCATCAACAACAAAACGAAAAAAACGGTTTTTAGGAAAAAAATCCTGTGTGTATGTCGTCGTCGTCGTTGTTGTCGGCCACTTTTCCGTACATGTCTTGTTAGCACGACACAGCCCCCGGAGTTCAATAAGTCACCAATTTTATGATTGAATATTGTTAAGGACACGTCACAGATGAACCCTATTGATTCTCAGCTTACCAGAGCCAGTACAACGGGTGCTATGGTACTTCAAGTCGACATTTTGTCATTTTTTGAGAAATTTCAGTTAGTTAGCACGATACAGCCTCCGGAGTTTAACAAGTCACAAATTTTATGATTGAATATTATTCAAGACATCTCACTGATGAACCCTATCAATTTTCAGCTTACCAGACCAATATAACAGGTGATACAGTACTTTAAGTACGATATTTTAGTCATTTTTGGAGAAGTTTCAGTTTGTTAGCATGATGCAGCATCCGTACTATATACAAGTGACCAATTTTATGATTGGATATTATTCAGAGCGTCTCAAAGATGAACCCTATTGATATTCAGATCACTTAATCCAGTTCAACGGGTGCTATGGTACTTGAATTACCAAATTTTTGTCATTTTTGGAGAACTTTCATTTTGTTAGCACAATACAGCCTCCAGAGAGTATATGATTGAATATTGTTCAAGGTGTCTCACAGATGTACCCTAACGATTTTCAGTTGACTAGAGCGAGTACAGCGGGTCCTATAAATCCAGATATACGAAATTTTTGGTTATTTTTGGAGAAATTTCGGTTTGTTAGCACGATACATCCCCCGAAATGTATACAAGTGACCAATTTTATGATAGAATATTGTTCAGGGCCACAGATGCGGAAAAGTTAGTTTTAATCTTTAAAACAGTTTATTTTTAATCAGAATCACACAGTATAACTGTTGCAGTATTTTTATAGATATCGATATTATGTTTTTCATACATAACGTCAGTAGGATTAAGATCAAATCGTTTTTTACGTGTCGCTGTATGGTCCGTTGCGATAAAAGATTTCCTTTGATGGATTTCGTAAGGAGTTTTTTCATTTTTTTAGTTTTGGTATCATTTACTCTGCTGAATACTCTTTCACACTCAGCGTTCGAATGAGGTAGTGATAAAATGACCAACATAAATTTTAGCAAGTGTTTGAAAAAGGCTTTTCTTTCTTGACTCTGACGTAGTTGTGCTACCTGAAAAAGTGAAATGAATATAATTAAGCTGCTATAATAATTAACCAAAATAAATTAAGCTTGCTTTGAGCTTACTGGGAAACTTATCTGGTGCTAAAACACGTCAGATTGACTTGTACCCAAGTCTTTGTGGTAAAAGGGTAACTTTCGCCACTCATCATCTAGCTCTTGTTGATGTTAGATTGAAGTTGGGGAAATTCTGGGCATTCATGGAAATAACGGTGAAATTGACTCCTCTCTGTGATTAGAAAGCACTCTCTGCAGATCAAATGTTGCCACTTCTGTCATAATTTTATCGTTAACATAGTATCGGTTACGAATGCCAACACAAACTCTAACAATGAAATGTTTACACTTCTTTTACAGAGTTAACATTCTCTCTTCAGTTTCAACAGATTCTAGTTCTTTCTGGATACCTAAATCTAGATAAATATCTTTCAGGTCTTTGTGATTCACATCTGACGTTGGATCAAGAGTTTCTAAAGGAGCAGAATTCAAATATTTCCTGTGTAGAACCAGTAGTAACAGTTATTTATAAAAAGCTGTAATTTTTTTATCTAACTTTGTAATTAAAACAGATTCGCTTTGAGAATAGCTGTTGCATATTTAGGCAACATCCAAGCGTAAATATAATAATAAGCCTTCACTATGGGATCATTCAAGCATAAATGAATATCGTCGCATTTCGAATATCCCAGCCATTTGCTATCATATTAAAGCCATAATACGTCCCATTGTTCATGAATAATTTGCACAGCTGCATTTAAAGATAACCACTAGACTGGGCTGGTCTGAGCATTTTATGTACATTCACCTCAGCAAAATACTGGAACTCCTTTGATTCACTCTGCCTTTTACTCCTGGATTTAAAATAATTGTAAATATTTCGCGCCATTCTTCCACAATATTAATAGGAAGACCTTTACAAGCATCACTAGCACAAAAATGCAGTGGGTGGCATATACATTTGATCACAATTATGGAGGAGGCTTTCAGCATTCGCAGCATGATCCGTTGTTTTTACATCAAATAACTGAATTAAATCCCAAAACGGAGATATCACTTTTCCAATCGTGAAATCAAATTACCTGACTACCACAGCTACTGTCTTTACCACAACTATATCTGAGCTTTCGTCTATCAAAATTGAAAACTTCATTCGAGCTATTGCAGTATTGCATAATTTATCAATTGAAGAAAATTTTGTTGTACCAGAAGACATACAACCGGAAAATGAAGAGTTCGTTGTACGAGATGTTCAAGATGAACACCTGGATGAAAGAAATGGTATAATGAAAAGATTAGAAGTCATGAATGATTTACCTTCTCGAATTTAGTACTGGAAATGTATTTTTTAATAATCTGATCTGCCTATTAAAATTAATTAAAAAAAGTTAAGCAGTTTCATTTTTACTGTCTCAGATGAGTAAATAAAATTTGATTGTTAAACTTAGACCGGTTTCATAATTAAAAAAAACTTCTGATTAGACAAAGCAGTCAAAACTAATTGTATTCAGATACTTTTTTTCAGTTTATTACTATTGAAAATGTAACAAGATAATTGCAAAGCTTACGTACGTACTTCAAAATAAAAACAAATATATTAATAATTGCCTATTCTGTTCAAAATCAAAAACTCTCAAATATTAAAAATACTTTTAACAGGTCGCCTTTAACTTAAATTATAGAATGAGGATGGCTAGGAATCTAAAAAACTATGATTACAAGAAATAAATAACTATTCTAAGACTTGTGAAAACAAACAACTCAAAAACTATGCCTAAAAAAATGCATCTAAAACAATAGAGGAATGTATCAACATCACGAAAATATTTCTTTGAGCACAAGTCTCAGTTCTTAAAATAGATATATGACTCATTTTATGTGTCTTCCATATGTATCACTGGCGATTCTTTAAGCATATATTGTTTCAATACAGTGTTTCTCTCTTTCTCTTCTCTTTCCTTTTCTAGTAACTTTTTTTTTCTATCTCCAAAAGTTTTTTATTATTTCTCTTAGAACATCTGTTCGTAATTTTCTATTTTTGTAACTTGTATTTACTGATACTACTTCCCTTATCTGTACAGTGTTATTTCATTCCATTATATCCCGCGTTCTGTTCTCTTTTCCCAACTTTGTGTTATCCAAACCAGTATTTTCTGCCTCCATTGCCTTCACAGGGTCGGAAGAAAGCAAAATAGCTGAATGTATTGTTCCTTATATTTCCTAAAATTTCATCCATAATTTCAGCATATTCAAAGTCTTTTCTACCTCGACCAGTTTCATAATTGTTATCTATATATTTTTATAAGTTCTTTCTAAACGTTTCTACCGATTGTCACAATCAGCAGCAGTGATATTTTGTTTTATGCCTTAATTCTTTAATAATTTCATCAAACATTCTCTTAAGGTTTCTCATTCTTAAAGAGCCTATAATCTTTATACAAATCCAGGAAGTTGAGTGTTGTGTTGTGATTCCATTTATAAGACTTATCTTATTCTTGGAAAGTAGACATCGATGGCAATATTAAAAACTCAGACATATCTAAAAAAAATAAGTACAGGTTGGCAAATGAATTTGGGAGTTGACGATGCGCGAGAAAGCCATACATCCAACTTGACAATGTTGTAAACGCAGTTACCGGGAAGAGCAGGCGATCTACATTCCGCATGTGAAGTTTTAAAGGTTATGAAGCTGTTAATACGTACGAGGGTAACACAATATTTTTAATTTGGATTAAAAAATAATAAATTGTGGCACATGTATAGTGCTATATAAAATCGAGTTTACAAAATAAAATAACATTAATGTGTTCTTTATTATTAACTAAATGAATAAGGGAATAAAAACCATTAGATTTATCTACGAAAGTTGGGATTTTTTTGTACAGACATAATTATTTATTGCTTCAAATACCATACGGTGAATTATATAATTACCCTTTATTATTTTATGTGATGTAAATAATAAATAGTAAATATATCCCAAGAGACATAAACTTTCACCTTTACTTCAAATTAATGTTTTTTAAGTGGTCCCTTCATAATATTCGTCATTGAGGTTTAATTGTATATAAATTGGAAGTCAGGTAGATTTTGTAGATAAAGCGTACAATATGATAAGGATTGTTAAACAACTTTCTAAATTTAACGATGGCCAACAATTTTTCCTATCTATTCGTAGTAATAGTTAATGATATACCTACCTGTTAAGCTTTCTAAAATTGTTATTCTTAATAATATGTAGTAGACAATAATGTAAAAACTCGGGTTTATACATAAAATTTGAAAAACAAATTGGGGAAATCGCCATTAGAGATGGTCTTATAAGTATACTAATAATATAAATAAAATATTAAAGCTCTTTGTGGTAGATATTTTTACTTTCGTATATAAATTTTTGGGTTTTTTGCAAATATTTACTATGCAATGAGCACATACCTTCACACTTTTTACAGAGTTAGGACTGGCAAAACAAAAAAATCTTAGTTCTGGGTGCCCTCAATTATTGTTTATTTAGAACTATATATAGATGTGCTACAAATATTATATTACTCTAGTGGAATTCGCCTCTAATATCTACAATTTTATTATAACACCTATTTACATTTTTACATTTGTTGCATTTAATATATTCAGTCATACCACTTATAAACAAACATTATAATGAAAAATATGTTTTAGATATACAGGGATCATCAACAATAAAATAATGATGTGCATCAACAAATGCTTCTTAAAAATCACTTTCTATATCAACTTCATCATCCTCGCTATCTCCGTCTTCGGCGAAATTATTAATAATATTATCTACAACAGTATCTAAAAGTGGTTCATTGTTCATAAATTCATCTTCAATCTTTTTAACATGGTAACATCTAACTTTGCAATCATTTGCAGAAAATGTGTCAAAAAATTCATTACAGAATTCCTAAACCTTTGTAAAGTTTATGGTAACATTTCGTTTGGCCACATATTCTTCAAGTGCCGCCCAAAACACTTTCGATCGGATTTATGTCCGGGTGATAAGGGGGTAGACCTAATACTTGCAATCCATGTCGAATAAACAATTCATCAATTTTATAAGTTTGATATTGCGGTTTGTACAGTTTTGCAACGTTATAAAGATCCGGTTTTAACATTTGTTCACTGTAATATATCTTTCTTTCAGAAAGCCAGTTTTTTAATTGTTGTTTAGTCCAAGCAGTCGTAGGTAATTTTTCATTTAGAACATTGTGATATGCAGCGTTATAAATTACCACAGCAGCGTTTTTTGGTAGGTTAGGAATAAGTTTTTCTTGTACCCACCTCTCATAATTTTCGTACCCCATTTCATTATGATAATCTCCTGTTTTTGACGGGGAGTTCCACATAATACCAGCATTAGGTACAAAATCATTTTCATTTCCTGCATTCACAATGATGAGCCTATTACCTTTTGAAACGGGTTTTCTTAATCCTTCGTTACGCTTGTCGCTCCATCCTTTAAGGTGCGTGTGACATGAACGAATGTATGTTTCATCTATATAAATGATAGGTTTGTTCTGTTCTCTGCACTTTTTTATGTTTCTTAAATATAGTAGGCGTAAATGTCTGTCAAAACGATTGAGAAGATTCGGGTGTATTTCGGGTCAGTCCTGACTCGATCGGTAAAGAAGAGCACGAAACTTTGGTAAAGATCAGACAGCTGTCATAAGTAAACATAACCTAATCCGCTTTTGGTGATTGTTCAAGAACATTTCGTTAGGTAGTTTCTGCAGAATTTATCCATATTTTTATCATTATAGAGGAAGGATATGTAAACGCAATCCCGGATAATGTACCTAAAGTAGACAACCAAATGGTTTCAGAATATATAGCTCAGAATGCTAATTTGATTCGGGGTGTTAAAGCTACAAGGTAGGTAGATCAATTTAATTGCTATAATTATTATTACGTTTTTTAAGAAAAAGTTATGTCAATATCGATGAGTACCAACCCTTGGTTGCAAAACTAAAATTCCGATAAATGACGTCACTAAGGGTTGGTTGCAAAATTTGAGTGTACTTCTCAGATTAACAAATAAAATAGATATGTTTGTTTTGATTTTTCTTGCCCCAAACATCGAGTCACATTCTAAGCTCACTTGCGGACACTTCCACTGATTTGCCATATTTACAAAGTCTCTTTAGTTGCGGGAAAAATGAAATAAGAAGTTTAATTGAAAATTTTTTAAAAAGTTATGCAAATAAAAAAGTCATACTAATGTATGCATTTGAGTTGTTGATTTTAAAATTACCTAATAATACTTTAATTTTATTTAATAAAGGTATGTTCTTATATAAATTTCAAACAAGTATTTTTTGTAACCTTAGATACATTTATGATTATAACTAAGAGTGGCAACATTGCTCGAAATTTCAGTACCTGTTTTATATGTCAAAGGTAACCCATTTAGTAGTTTTCTCCTTGTTTCATTACCATATAAAGAGAGATGCAAATATCGTCGAACTGCGTTCGACGATAATATCGAAACGCTGTAGTATTGTAGTAAATATAATGTTAAACGTGGTTTGTTTATACGAGCGCCATTACGACTAGAGAGTAAACATTTAGTTCTTTAATGTTTTTGGATTATCATGGTTCGTCGGTGTCAAGTTTGTCAGAAAAACATCCGAAATTACCAAGGCCTTGTGTCTACAATACCATCCCCACTTTTTGTATTTCATTAATTATTTCACTACTGGCGTTTAGAATTGTTGGCCGCAAAAATGAACGTGTTTATGAATGAATAGCCCTCTCTATTGTATATTATTACTCTAAGGTGTATTTAATATTTTGCATTTTCAAATGTAATTTTTGATTATACAACACAATGTTAAGTTCTGCTATTTACTGGGAACGCTTATTACATCATAGTGAACCGTATTTATTAGCTACGTTAGTGAGTTACTGAAGTTTCACAATCTTTATATCTTTGCAAATAGTCGTGCCTTGTTTTAGAATTTTACGGCTGTTGCAATATTATAATGTTTTAACACACAGTATATAATGATGAATGTTTACACTTATTTAATTAATATTTTATAATATAATGTTTGTTTTATAACATCGGTATTAAACAATGTTATTTAATGTCTAAACTAAAATTGAAAGTATGAATGTAATAGATGCTTTTTGAATTATTTGAGGATTGAACTTCGTCTCACACTGTTAGATATTTATAAAGTTTTACAACGCTCGATAATCAAATATACGAAAATCTTTATTAGTCATAAATACCTTATCTTACAATGTTCGTTTTTTCACTGCAAGCCGGCGTTCTACTGGCTGTGAGGCTGCAGTTCTCAAAGATTTTATTTTCCACGTAGTTTTCGACTTTCTGGACAGGTTTCTGGACTGCAAAGGCTGCTCGATTCAATCCGGTCTTGAATCAGGACCATCTTTCGCGATATCGTTTTATTTTAGCGATGTCGCAAAATGCGGGAGGGTTATTCACTTCTATGTTAACTACGAAGGACCAACCACCATCGTGGTAAAATTTGTTTTAACGTATATGAGTTATATGGACGAATAAATTAAATTCGTTTGCACTTTTACTTCAGTACATCTTGTTCTTTTGCTGAACAATTAAGATTGTTTTATCACTGGTTAATATCTACAAGGAGTATTCATTATTTATCACATTATTGAGATTAATTACTGAATGTTTCAAATTTATGCCGGTGAATGCCAGCAAATTATTATAACGTGAGTACCATTTTGAACGATGAACGGATGAGAAGTCAAGGAAAGTTGGGTTGTATTCGTATTTATGTATTGTTCAGAGTGGGTGAGAGTAACGAAAATCATGTGGGAAATTAGCCAATGGGTGATGAGATTTTAACCTTAAACCGTCATAAACGGTGGTTGAGTTGAGTGTTGCATGGGTCGCTTTTTGTCATTCTGTTATTTTCGTTATAGATAAGGAAAGCTTTTAAAATAGTTTTTACATGGAGCGATAAGATTAAAATTGATATTTGGGGGCTTTGAAGTGTTGAATAGATATTATGAAGTAATTTTATGGCAGAAATTATGTGTTTTTTGTGTGAAAGGGACGTTAAAATGGATATTTGCGTAGCTAAGGAAATATTGAATAGATAAGAAGAATGTTATTTTTATTCATAATGTATACGGAATGTGTAACTTTTGATATACGGGGTGAAGAAAAGTAATTGTTACAGAAATGATTTGAGGGTGAATTCAAATTCGTACATCTGTGAAACACCTTGAACAACATTGCATCCGTTGTACTGGCTCTGGTGAGCGGAAAATCAATAAGATTCATCTGTGAGATGTTCTGAAGTTGTATCGTGCTTACAAGAGATTTTTTTTCAAATTTCCAACTTTTTTTGCGGTAAACCAATACTTTTCTCGCATATTAGATAGGGTTGGGCGGAAAAGTAAAAAGGTGTTTATAGAATCATCTTCTTCGAGTGAAGAAGAGTTGAATTCTCAATACTCATCCTCCGAATTCGAACCAGAGGCTATTGAGAATCTTGAGATCGGAAATTTTTTAAGTTGCAAAGTTTACTGTAAAAAGTTAGTGAGACAGTTTGCAGCCAGAACAGAAAAATTGGTTTCTGGAGGCTATAAAGTACTTTCTTGTGTTACTGATTATTGCTATGATTTTAATTCAAATATAATACTTATTTAGTAATCACATTAATAATTTATTTATGTCCGGACCGGCCCCACCAGTGGGTAGGGTCTGGACACTCTCCATATAACCACTAAATGGGTTACTTCATCTTTGAATATCATTGAATTTATTTGATTAATGACTTAATGTGTACATTTAGTGTATCAATTTATTTAAATGGTCAATTCGTTTAATAAAAATAATATGAAAATTCTTAGTGATTTTTTTCTAAAAAGTGTCTAGACGCTCCCCGCGCTCCACTATATGCCTGTTCCAGAAAATACCGATGATCAGTGTGATGGTCGGTCGCTGCCGATCATCGGTCGAGTACATTGTTTTCACATTAACGCGTATCATCAGTTGTCAACATGAATCTGAGAAGTACACGGCATCGCGTTGTTGTCGGTTTGTACGTAAAAAGATTAATAGAAAAGCAAAAAAATTAACGAAAATCTAGAAGGATATGGGCACATCCTTTATGTCTACAAAGTCCAATGAAAGGCACTTTCGTTACCTTGTATTCAAATTTACGAGAAAATCCACGCAAATTCTTTATGTATTTTCGGATGTCCATTTCTTCTTTTGACGAACTGCACTACAAGCTAGAAGACGATCTAATATTTTCAGATCGTATTATAATTTCAATTTCTTCAGTGGAAATATTGAGTGTTGCTCTAAGGTAAGATTCTTGAAAATATTTATTATACTTTTTAAATAGTCAATAATAATAATTATATAGGCAGTGAATTATTTATAATGGTTTATTTTCTTCATAAAACAAGGGAAAACATTAACTAAATCCAAAAAAGATTGAGAACTTAATACTGAGATACGAAACGGCTCAAAATATAATTAAATATTATTATTCATGCATTATACGGCCAACATTTACCCCTGTCAACTCCGACAAAGTAGATCGGTCAATTTCGTCGTGCTTGTTTTCAATAGGTAGGTTTCAATCTTGCGGCGGCATACTGTGTCAAGCAGTAGTTTTCTTGATTACTTATCGTAATTTTGCGTTGCAACAAAAATAACGGTCAAACAAAACGAGCTCGCAACACTGCATCGAAGCTACAACTGATGCTAGGCTTGCATGCGAAAATCTCTATTTAACAAATTGCTCCGATTTCAACCGATGATCGACAAACCGCAGCTTTTTATCGGTCGACCGATGATACGCGGACATGTGAACGATACATTCTTCAGGTGCCATCTTCATTTAATGAAGGTTGGCGATAATTTTAGCATACTTAATTCGGTTCTGAGTGGTACGAATTAAAGATGATGTGTTCATACCAGTCCAGTTGCGTATGTTTTGTAACCACGATTGTTGTCTGCGACCAGGAATACGTTTACCTTCGATTTTTCCTTCTATTATTAATTTCAGTATATCATACTTGTTGTTACGGTATATGTGGCCCAGATAAGCGGTCTTTCTGCGTTTTTTTGTTGTTAGTAACTCTATTTCCCTTCCCATACGTCTAAGCACTTCATCGTTAGGTATATGTTGACTCCATGATATTTTTAGTAGTCTACGGAAGATCCACATTTCAAAAGCCTCGAGTCTGTTCATGGTATCCACTTTTAATGTCCATGTTTCTGCTCCATACAGGAGAACTGAGTGCACGTATGCTTTTACAAAACGGTATATTAAGTGTAAGTTTAAGGTTGCGTTGCACAATAGGTTTTTCAACTTTAGGAATATGGCTCTGGCTTGCTCTATACGTGATCTTACTTGGACGTCAGGGTCTACATTTGTTGTTATGCAGCTACCAAGATATTTAAATTTCTCAACTTCCTCTATTGCGGTATCATAGATGTTTATGTTCAGCTGTGGGTTCGGTAATCTGGTTATAGCCATTACTTTTGTTTTTGTTGCATCAATTTTCATGCCTAGTTGCTCACCCACTTCTACAACTTTGTTGATTAGGCGTTGAAGAATCGTGTCGTCTGCATAACGTATGTTGTTTAACGTCCCGCCGTTAATTTTAATTCCATCCTCGTCATCGCCTATTGCTTGCTTAAATATGTGCTCAGAGTCCATATTAAACAGTATTGGCGACAAAACACAACCCTGTCGTACCCCCCCTTTTCTATACACACCGGTTCCGATGTCGCTTGTCCATATCTAACCTTTGCTTCTTGGTTTCAGTAAAGATTTCTAATAAACTCGATGTCTTGTTTGTCTAACCCTTTTTTCTGTAGTAATGTCAGAAGGACGGTGTGATGAACTCGATCGAAGGCTTTCTCGTAGTCTATAAAACAGGCATAGACATATTTCCTCATGTCACGACATTTGTGGAGGAGCATTAATAAGCTGGCTAGCGCTTCCCTTGTTCCTAAACCTTCACGAAACCCAAATTGAGTATCGCTTTGATCGGCTTCACATTTGTGGTAGATTCTAACTTGTATAATTTCAAGTAGGATCTTAAGCACTTGGCTCATCAAGCTTATCAGTCTGAACTCACATTTCTTTGCTTTTGATTTTTTAAGGAGGGGAATAAATACGGTGGTGAGGCAGTCTTTTGGAATATTACCTGTTGCATGCACTTTCTGTAGTAACTGTAACAGTGGAAACAAATTTTCTGCTTCTAACAATTTTATAATTTCTATGTGGATTTCGTCCGGACCCGTGGCTTTTCCGTTTTTACCCAGTTTAAGTGCTTTCACTAACTCTGATTTTACAATGTTTGCCTGTTCACATTCATTATTCCTGAACGACACATATAAAACAATAAATAGGTCGGATGGCCAGTCCTGATCATCAGTCCTTTGAGAAACGGGTCTTACTGGTAGGGATTCTTTTATGAACATTTTAGCGAGTCATTAATTTCACTGATATTTTTAATCCCAACATATTTCTCCCCAGCACTTCTATGATGTTGCAGTTGAAAACTTATAAATATGCCTTTAGTCAGTGACTCGATTTAGAATTGAAAACCTTTTTCTAGGGATCTAGGCCCCTATTTTATTTTTTCCACAGCAATTATAGAATTGACTCATTTCTATACGCCCAGGCGTGCGAAATGGCACATCTTCCACACGATCAGTAGTTCATTAAATAGTTACTAGAGGGCACTTCCCCACACCACATGTATGGAGAATCAACATTTTTCCAGTAAGGATATCCTCGATGCCTAGACCTTTCCCAGTGGGGTATCATCGATGCCTTTAGGCGTTTTCAGTAAGGGGATCCCCGATGCCTAGACTTTTTCTATGTAACTATTCACTCATCATCATCATCACTTAGCGCTACAACCCTGGGTGGGTCTTGGCTGACTGCACAATTTTATTCCAGGAAGCCCTGTCTTCCATCAACCTGCAATCGAGTAGGATGTTCATTTTTGGAGGCCTGATCTTATGTTGTCTCTCCAACGTATTCTGAGGCGTCCGAGTGATCTTTTGCCTGTTGGAGTCTCTTCCCATATCAGTTTTACAAGTCTTTCGTCGTGTAGCCTCTGTACGTGTCCTGCCCATCTTAAACGCTGGGATTTAATCTCCTGGATAATATCGCTATCTTTGTATAGTTCTTGGACCTCTGCATTAGCTCTAATGCGATATCGGTTGGTCGTCGGATCGTAGTAGAGTCCAAATATCATTCTCAGAATCTTTCGTTCGAAGCATCTGAGCTTATCTTCGTTTGCTTTGGTCATTGTCCACGTTTCGCTACCATATGTTATTATGGGTCTGATGACAGTTTTATATATATATTGATTTTTTAAGCCCTTGTTAGACTCTTTGGTTTCATAAGGCTGTTGAGTGCAAAAAGACAGCGGGTTGCGAACTTCTTCAGTGACTCGTTGTCTGCTATAATTGTGGCACCAAGGTATTTGAAATATTCTACTATTTCGAAGTTGAAATTATTTATTGTGACATTTTGTCATAATCTATCTCTTGGTGCCGTTCTATTTACGCACATGTATTTCGTCTCTTCGTCGTTAATTCTTAGTCCTACTTCGCTTGTTGTTTTCTCGATCTTGTTGAAAGTGTCCTTTATTGTTACGACAGAATCCCCGATGATGTCGATGTCATCTGCGTATGCTAACAGCAATTTGGGACCTTTCGTTGTTAGCAGTTCAGTTTTTATCTCAGCTGTTATCACGGCTTTCTCTAGGACGAGGTTGAACAGTAGTAGCGAGAGGACATCGCCTTGTTTTACTCCGTTATCGATTCCAAAGCTTCTGGATAGGTTACTGTTTACCTGTACCTTTGATACTCTTCCCTCTATGCAAATTTTGGTCATCTGGATCAGCTTTTTTGGAATTGAAAACTCCGCCATTGCGTTCCATACTTGGCTTCTCTCTCTGCTATCATAAGCCTGTCGGAAATCTATGAAGAGATTATGTACTGTTCTATTATATTCCCAAGCCTTTTCTAGAATTTGCCATAGTGTGAAAAGTTGGTCTATAGTTGACCTGTATTTTCTGAAGCCGGCTTGATATTCACCTAGGATGTTGTCTGCATATGGGGTTAATCTATATAGCAGGATATTTGAAACTGTTTTGTATGCGGTGTTTATTAATGAGATTCCCCTGTAGTTGGCGCATTTTGATTTATCTCCCTTTTTATGAATGGGTGCGATAATACTTCCTTTCCATTTTGTAGGTATTTTTTTTTCTCGCCATATGAGAGTTATTAATTTATGAATTTGCAAATGGAGTGCATTTCCACCATATTTTAGTAGTTCTGCCGGTATCTCATCCGAGCCAGGAGCCTTGGAGCTCTTTACCTTATTCAATGCCCTTTTTGTTTCTTGAATGGAGGGTTCTTCCACTGGTAGGTCTGCTGTTATGTGGGTCTCTTCCTTGTGCACTTTTTCTGGTTTTTTGCTTAGGAGGTCCTTGAAGTATCTTCTCCATTCTTCGGTCAGTTCTTCTTCTTTGAGTATTAAGTGGCCTTGGTCGTTCCTAAGTGTTGGAATGGATTTGGCCTTGAAGCCTTTGTTCCCAAAAGTAATTGCCCTGGAGCCTGGTTTTGGGCGATCTCTTTCTATTTCATTATATTTCCTCCGTTCATACTCTTTTTTCTTTGTTCTTATTAGTTTTCTTGTCTCTTTTCGGCACCTTGCGTATTCATCTATACTTTCCTCTGTTTGGAGATGTAGCATTATCTTCCTTGCTTTTTGTCTGGCTTCTAGGAGAATCTGACAGTCGTCGTCAAACCATTTTTGTGCCCTTTTTACTTTATTTTTTCCGGATACTTTTTGAGCGGTTTCTGTTATTACTTTTAAAATTCTCCCCCACAACTTTTTAGGTTCACTACATTCTGTCTCAGAGTCTAGCGTTTGTTCGAATTGTTCTCTGTACTGTCGTTGTTTTGTTTCATTTTGCAGTTCGTGCCTGTTCCATTGAGGGATTGTGTTCGAATTTGATTTAATTACCAAATTCTCCTGTGACTTTTATTTTCAACTTCCCTTGTATAATACAATTCGAATATTCTGCTCAAAACATATAACTAAATATATCCTTCTCCTCAACATTTGATATTTCTTTACGTCAACAAAAAATTCATTTTAACTTTACTACCACATAAGAAATACAGATAAATATAGTTTTCTGAAATTCCAATGAATATTTCAAAGTACCCGACACCTTATCGCTTCATAAAAACTCTGTTATCTGTATCTACGAAACATTTTCAGGCCACAAAAAAATCACCCCAACTTGCAAATTTTCACTCGCTGTATCTGACCGTTACGTTTCAAAATCTTTTATCCCATTGGCCAGATCCTAATATTTTGCTCCTACCTCGCAACTACGTTAACCGACATTTAAATACGAATACAACCTCAATTTTCACTTCCCAGTCGTCACTCGCACTTCCCAGTCGCCAGTCGTCACTCACAAACTTCCCAGTCCCCAGTCGTCTCTCATACTTCCCAGTCGCCCGTCGTCACTCACAAATTTCCCAGTCGTCATTCGTCATTCGTCATTCATACATTTCCCAGTCAGTGGTAACAAACATGTGTATTTAACTTTCAATCATCCATTAAACCATCATATTATGTGCAAAATAATCTCAGTTAACGCGTATGTACAAGTGAGTTCTTAATTGTCTACGCAAAAATAAATAAAATTATAAATTCATGCAATATATGAAAATGAAAGTGACATAAGTGTTTAATTTCATCATACAATTCATCATTACATCATACATCAGTGAAAACAATCGTTTTGGTCCTTCGAGTACATCAGATAACAACAAAGAACTTTCATTCCATCTAATAGCTCACGTAAAAAGGGTTAATTAGAACAGGTTGTCTTAGCTCTGGTATATTTATGGGTCGATATTCTCATTTTAACTATTCACTCGTATACTTTAAATTTGTGCAGTTGTAAAAAAAATTAAATTAATTTCTTAGTGGCTATAGAAAAAAACGCATCCGGCACTCGTGGAAATTCGCGATTCCATACTCGTGTGATTCAAAACATTCAGACTCGTATCGGAATATACTATTCTGTGGAGTAAGTTGTAACTATATTCAACAGGTATATACCTCTGTAATTACTGCACTGTTTTTCATTTCTTGTGCCTAGTGTTTTTGTAAAACTCATTTTCCCCTGTTACGTTTTATTGAATTACTTAAATTTACTTCTAGCTTTTTTACAATTATTGATTGGCAAATGAATAAAGTATTGAATCTAAAATCAAAAATCAGAACAAAACTAAAATAGCGATCTGCAAGTGGGGACACAGATGGTGAGGAAAATGCCATCCGGATGCAATTAATAAAGTTCAAAATAAAAGAAGACAGAGTCAGCATCATAGTGAAAACAATAACAGATCTTAGACAAAAAAAGGAGAGAAATTGTAATGGGAGACTGTGAAACTTCAATAACTCACAATTTAGATAGTAAATACGGTTTGCTAAGATGTAATAAGCATTCTCAGTAAATAGCATTACTTAACATTGTGTTGTAAAATCAAAAATTACATTTGAAAATGCAAAATATTAAAGTACAGTTTAATTTTGCCACCAACCCTTAGTGACGTCATTTATCGGAATTTTAGTTTTGCAACCAAGGATTGGTACTCATTGACATAACGTTTTGTTAAAAAAAGTAATAATAATTATAGCAATTAAATTGATCTACCTACCTTGTAGCTTTAACACCCCGAATCAAATTAGCATTCTGAGCTATATATTCTGAAACCATTTGGTTATCTACTTTAGGTACATTATCCGGGCTTGCGTTTACATATCCTTGCTCCATTATGATAAAAATATAGATAAATTCTGCAGAACTACCTAACTTGAAAGAAACCTGCTTGAACAATCACCAAAAGTGAATTAGGTTACGTTTACCTATGACAGCTGTCTGAGCATAACCTCGGATGTTTACCAAAGCTTCGTGTTCTTCTTTGCCGATCGACTTCAGCCAGGGCTGACCCGAAATACAACCAAATCTTCTCAATCGTTTTGACACCCATTAAACTCTTAGTGACATCATCATAAATTTTAAATAGTTTATTTTTAATAAACTTCAGCGCATTTTAATAAAAAAAATATGACAAATAAAAAATAGACAACTATTTCGATATTACTACTTATCATCGTCAGAGACTATAATGTACTTTCTTGTGTTACTGATTATTGCTATGATTTTAATTCAAATATAATACTTATTTAGTAATCACATTAATAATTTATTTATGTCCCGACAGTCCCCACCAGTGGGTAGGACCTGGACACTCTCCATATTACGACTAAATGGGTTACTACATCTTTGAATATTATTGAATTTATTTGATTTATGACTTAATTTATTTAAAATTAGAGGTAAAAAATACATTTTTATTTATAACTCTAAAATTATGTTTCGGAAATGTATGAAAATTTTGTGGATTGTCAAGCACATCAATGCATTTATTTTGGCAATATCAGTAAGAATACTAGTGTTGCAGAAAGTCAGGATTGGCCTTAGCTCACTGGTTAAAATATCAGAACTTTTACAGTGATGAAGTAACAAACTTTCAAATATTATCACTTTATTCCCCAACTATTTTTCTATAACAAATGGGATCCTTGTCGGAATCGATAAAATTACTGGTTTCCGAGAAATACTTAACCCTTTAATAGGCAAAATCGACCTGCTGTGAATTCTTTTTTCTAGGTAAATGTTGTACGTTAACCACGAATGTCCATTTGTCGAAATTTTTATTAATTTAGCCGTGAGATATAAAAAAAGAATGCCAGCCATATGGCCGGTATGTCGGTCTACTGGTAAAATAATGAAACCGGTGCTTTTTGGTGTTTATGAGATTATAGTATATTACATTCCGAGTGCGGAAAGTGACACTTTTCACACGAGTGGGAAATATTGTAGCACGAGGCGTAAGCCGAGTGCGACAATCCCACGAGAGTGAAAAGTCACTTGCGCACAAGTAATGTACAATATTTTTCCTACGACCACCCATTTTATTAAGCAATATGAAAATATCAGATCGTGTATATTGAGTTGCATGACTAATCTTACGTTTTATTTGTGACAGTATATGTTTGAATATTGTTTCTATAAAAAGTGCACATGTATTTACAATTACTTTCTTAGTGAAATATGGAAATAACGATAATTAATGCTTATTTGAAAAAATGACGATAAGTAAGTACTTATTAGATATAACTGGGGAACAAATTGAATTATATACTTTATAGGGCGAGCATGCAAGTTTCAGGGCGACGCTGAAGGCGGAGCCCTGAAAGCATGCGAGTCCTGTAAATACACTTTCCGAGTGTGACTCGTACAATGTTTTTTGAGCAGCCACCAATAATTTGACAATAATATAGGAACAGAATATTTATTGCCTAGCCAAGTTTCATAAAAGCCCGCCATCGATGCCTAACCAAGCTTAATAAAAGTCCTTACTCGATGCCCAGCCACTTTCAATAAAAGTTCATCCTCGATGCCTATCTGGTATATTTTGTCTTTAATGAACATTTTAACATAAGAGCTCGGGAAAGTAGGTACGTTCCCGATGTAGTGGTTACTTAGCAAGTGCCCCTCGTATATACTTCTTTAACCATAGAGCCATTCATCTCCGGGAAACACTTACCTAGTGAACCATTCTTTAAGATTAGGAAATAATATCGTTTTTAAAACTCACTGGGATAACATATATTTATAAACGACAAATATAGATTATGGACACACAATACATACGTTTGTACTATTAAAAACAATAATAGTGAATCATCCTCAAAGTATTGAACTTATCTATTTATAGGAAATTATTAAAGCTAACACAGTCACTGCCCCGTATTCTTGACCTTGTAGGTCGTGCGAATACGATATTTACAAAACGGACGTGTTTGTTATCTATTTCACTGACCTTATCAGTTCACTGGCCGCTATCCATATTTGAGATTATTGTTTACACAAATCTAACAATGTCTTTTGAATAATGTCTTTTTGGGATCATCAAACCGAGTAGCTAAGTCAATTTTCCCATCTAGACCGGCAACGACGCACTTTCCGAGTTAAATAATGATCGGAAAACGCATTTTCTAAAGAGATAGCATAAAAAGTTACTTTCCGCACTAGTGCGATAAGTACTTTCCGCACGCGTGAGAATAGAGGTCACTTTACATGGGAGTAGAGAGTACGATATGTGTTACTTTATTATGTGGTCATAGGAAAAGTTTTTATTGATATATTTTGTAAAAAATTAAACAAGTAAATAGTAATAAACCAAATATATTAATGATGAACATGGTATAAGCGAGTTCCAAAATAGTAGGTACTAAATTCTCAGAAATATTACATTAAACCGACAACAATTGTAGTATAATTTCTAAGATTTTAGTACCTAATATTTTGGAAGTGTGGTATGGTCTTTCCAACAATTTTTGGTACCGGAAGAATATAAATGCAGTTGATATTTTGGGCAGAAAGTGTGTGTCTTCGATAATTTGCAGTGCATCAGCACTTTTTACGGCCTGGAGTCCATACAGGATGCGCCTTCTTTCTACCAATAGTAGCGGAAAGCCAGGATTGACCTTCGCTCACTGGTTAAAAATCAGAATTTTTACAGTGATAAAGTAACAAACTTTTAAATATTATCAGTTCATTTCCGTACTATTTTTCTACAAAAAAGGTGCTCTTAGTCGAAATCGATAAAGTTAGTGGTTTTAGAAAAATATGGAGCTTTGTGAATCACCGCAGAGCACACATTCCACTTCCATCATTACTTAGTAAATGTGCTTCCACGCAGTAGGCCACTGTCAATAATTTGTCATATGCATAAACCATTCTTTCGGAACTGAAATTTTATTAAGTAGGCGGCTATATAGTATATTACATTACGAGTGCGGAAAGTGACATTTTTCACACAAGTGGGAAATATTGTAGCTTAAGGCGTAAGCCGAATGCGAAAATCCCTCGAGTGTGAGAAATGACTTTCGCACAAGTTATGTACAGCATTTTTTCTACGACCACCTTCTTTATTAAACATTATGTAAATAATCAGCAGATCGTGTATATTGAGTTGCCTGACTGATCTTACGTTTTATTTCTGACAGTATATATGTTTGAATATTGTTTCTATAAAAACTGCACATGAATTTACAATTACTTCTATAGTGAAATAAAGAAAAAACGATAATTAATGTTTATTTGAAAAAAAATTACAATAAGTAAGCACTTATTAGATACATCTGGCGAACAAATTGAATTATTTGGAACCATAAAAATTAAAAGTGAATTGGTTATTGTCACAATTTGTAAATTGTAACGGTGTTGTCGAAAGATTCGTTTCAATATTTTCTCGGATGCTGCTTGTAATTATTGCGCTAATCGAAGAAGTTGAGTGTTTTACATTTATGTTTTCTAATATGAGTGATTGAGCATCAGTGCCTTCCAAAGTTCCGCATACAGCGCTGACAATTTTAATGGCGGTGTTCACTCTGTTGGTGAGAATCATCTATATACCCCTCAGCGACAGCAGAGGATTTCCATCCTCCGTGTCTCTTTGGAGTGATAATATCTCCACCTGCATCTATTAGGATCGTAGCTGAGGATCTTCGCAAACAATGACTGGTGAAAGTTTCTGGATTCTCAAGTTTTAAAAATTTTGCTACTAAGGTGGGTACAGACCCTATTTTGTTGATAACCGCCACTTGCTTGGTGCATTTTTGGTGTTGATAGTTAAGAAAAAACTTCTTTTCTTGGGTTGCAGGTCTTAATTTAGCATATTTTTCATAAAATTCATCCGTAATATTGAATTTTCTTTCTATTTTATTTTTTGTATTTTTAATCTTAACTATTGCTGCTGAACCTAGATCATCTTCAATGTCTTCTACAGTAATATTTATCAACTCCTACATGCTCCTGATATACAGACAATTAAAGCAAAATGCATTAAGTTAACATAATTCTATTAGTAAACTAATGAATATCATATTGCTTTAAGCTCACCTTAATAAGTAGAAATTGATCATCCGGAGCTGTTGTAAAAAACTAACTTATCTGCTGGTTTGACAAGATCATTGATTTTTTTGGTTTATAACCGTCATTTTTTCTTTTTAAAAAAGCTTTCACCTTAAGATATTTTGAGATACCTACGGTGTGATTAGTGTATAAAGCAGTGTGCAGCATAGAGTACAGATACCACAGTGCATTTGGTCGTACTTTCTTAGATAATTCATCTATGTATGCTATAGGATCACATTTTCACAGAAAGAACTTTTGATTTATTTTATTCTACTCCAGTTGAGAGAAATTCATTATAAGCTTGTTCATATCTATATCTAGACTTTTCTGGTACAATTTGTAAAGAAGTTATTTTTGCTGCCTCTATGATTTCTGGTGGAGTGCAATCCAATTCATTTTCAGACTCCATAATTATTTACGAAAGTATTTATTATGCGTGAGATAGATAATAAACTAAACTAAAATATTTGTACAACTCTGAAATTTAACAAAGTTTTATTTACTTTCCATGATGTACCTCCTATCACGAAATGTCTATTTTTTGTTGTATTGTGTCGCGGAATTGTTTCAAAGCCTACTTAGCTTTTTAAATTTTCAAATAATGTGCCCGCGCCTGGTTCTCTGGTTGCCTATCTTAGATACTGTTTTGGTTGGATTCAATCAAAACGAAGGACCAGAAATCATGCTTTTTACATCTTTATTACATAAGTTCACCTTATTACAAAGACACTTACTTCACTAAATACCGTTAAATCTTACATTTTGCACAACCGACTTTATGTTACACCCCAGGTACCAGAGCGTAGGTATGTTTCCTTGGGATATATATTTGCAACTCTCTGTCTATTTTACAATTTTTTCTAAAACTTGACCTGAATTTCTGTACATCTCCTACCCCACATAATATATGATGCAGTGACATTAATATTTGACCAGACCTAATAAGTCACCTTATTTATGAGACAAGACCCATAAACAAAGCATGTTTTTGTGAAAAAATATAATATTCTCATGTCCAAACTATTACACGTGGTGTCTGGATAATTTCAAAGCTAGGAGAGTGGTTCGATCATTTAGTTACCCTCTTGACACACACATTACTGACTCAAAATGTCATATCATATTTGATCAATTTATTTTGCTTAATGCAACATACTCCTCCGCCCCTTGAACCACTTGCTTCAATTATACTTCGAACGGCAACAGACACAACTTCGTAATCGTACTAGTGTAAACCCCATCACTAGTTTTTATTTTTGCCATTCAAACTTTAGTATCAGATCCCGGAAAAACCTCATTGATGCGAGTTAATGGCCACTTAAATGGAGACACATTATCTTCATTAACTAACACAATCATATCTTTTTCCAACTTTTTATATTCCTTAAATCATTTAGGTCTATTTTGTAGCCTTGAAAGATATTCTACCGACCATCTTTTCCAAAAATTTTGTTTTATTTTAGAGCAAAACTGCCAAAATTTTAACCTATTATTTGGTATGTTCGATATATCAATTTCAGGTACCGATGTTAAAGGTTCCCCAATTAGAAAGTGAGCGGGTATTAAGCAACTTAAATCAGCCGGATCTGAAGAAAGAGGACAAAGTAGCCTCGAATTAAGTATAGCCTCAATCTGAGCTAGCACAGGTTTCATTTCTTCAAACGTTAAAATTAATTCCCCAACAACCTTACGCAAATGAACCTTTGTTGATTTGATTCCCGCCTCCCACAATCCTCCCCAGTAAGGGCTTGCAGGAGGGATAAATTTCCACTTTATTTCCTTGCTTATCAAAAATTCGTCTGTTTTATCAGTTTTTCTTACTTCTAAAAAACGTATACATATCCCTAAGTAAATTATTACTACCCTTAAAAGTAGTAGCGTTATCACTATCACTCGGAAGACCGCGTCGCGCAATAATCCTTTTTAGTATGTGCAAAAATGTATCCGAACTCAAACTACTGATTAGTTCGATGTGAACCGCCTTGGAACCCATGCACACAAACAACGCTATGTTAGCTTTCGATGTACCTAATTGAACCGCGAAGCCTAGACTGTTTAATATTAATACGCCCACCAAAATCTAAACCGACCTTAAGAAATGGACGCTCCATGGAAACTATATCAAGAGGGAGCGCTCCCATAAGTTGAGAAGAAGTTTTGGCTTTTAATATAAACACGTAACACAATGTTTCAAAACTGATTTCACTTCACTAAGACCATTAATAGGCCAATACATTGACCGAAAATTTGCCAAGACTGCATGAGAACCTGCATGAAATAATTTAATATGTTCCAATCTTATCAGTAGTCTAGTCAGAAGATTTTTAGCTGGCAGTATTATTGGAAATTTTTGATTGTAATCAATATCTGCCTTTGATAGTCAACCGTTGACCCTTAAAATTCCATCCTTATCCAAAAATGGATTTGACTCAATACAACTGGATTTAAAAACTGACTGGTTATCTCGATTGTTTTCCACCTCTAAGTACCTAATTTCCTTTTGAAAGTGTTCCAGTTGAATCAACCTAATTATTGTTTGAGTAGCTAGTCTAAGTTCGTCAATAGTCAAACCACCAGTCGTCCTATTTTTACGTAATATTCTCAAACAATATGCAACCTTGCGTTATAATCTGGTAAAATTAGTAAACCTATTAGAGTTAATATTGAGTTCAACAATCGTTTGAAAAACTACCTTCCCCTGATCCAGTATCCTTCGAGAAAAACAATTTTCGAATCTCCACAACGTAAATTAAAATCCAATAAATGTTTTGGCCCGTGCCACCAAATTTTTTCTGATATGTTTGAAGTTGACGTACCACGAGAAATTAAATCCGCAGGATTCTCCTGTGACGATATATGATACCATTTATAACCTGAAGTCAACTCTTGCACCTCAGAAACTCTATTAGCCACAAATCTTGTCCAGCGGTTTGGAGTAGATTTGAGCCAATACAACACAATACTGTGTATAAAAACACCCCATTAATTTTTAAATCTATAGCAGAAAGAACCTTATGAACTAACCGAGATAACAACAAAACTCCACACAATTCTAGCTTAGGCAAACTAATTGTTTTTAACGGCGCTATACAAGATTTAGAATATATAAGATTACACGAGACCGAATTATCAGAACATACTGCCGTAATGTAAACACAGCATCCATACGCCGCTAATAAAGCATCCGAAAACCCATGAACTTGTATCGAAACAATATCATTTGAAACAAATATACAACTTGGAATTTTAAGTTGACCTAATTTACAAATATTTTTAGAAAAATCGATCCATTTGTCAAAAACATCTGACGATAATTCATCATCCCAATCTATTTTACTAGCCCAAATTTGTTGCATAATTATTTTTGCAACCACAACCACAGGCCAAACATATCCCATAGGGTCAAATATTTGTGCAATTTTTGACAACACTAATCTTTTTTTTGGGTTTTTCTACATTATTATTGTTATTTTCCACCGTCGGAAAAGACACCTTAAGAATGTCCTCAACTGGCAGCCGAACTAACCCAAAAATCTTACTTTTAATAGAATCTGCACCTATTTCAACCTCCTCTACATTAATACTAGTCTCCAAAGACTTTAAAAGCGTGATATCATTTGAGCACCATTTGTGTAACTCAAACCCACCTCACTTTAGTAAGTTTATTAATTGATCCCTAAGCTCAATAGCCTCATTCCTTGAATTTGAACCGCAAAGAATATCATCTACATAACACTGCTTAACAATCGCCTTACAAGCCTTTAAATAATTTAATTCTTCTTCAGACGCTAACTGATTCAGACACCGAGTGGCCAAGTACGGTGCTGAATTTGTCCCATAAGTTACCGTGTTTAATTCTATTATTTTAACAGGTGTTTTAGGATTTTCACGCCAGAATATGTTTTGCAAGAACTGCTGAGATGAATTAATTTGCACCATTCGATACATTTTTTTATGTCCGTAACAAGAACACAAATATATGTCCGAAACCTCAAAATAATATCAAATAGTTCCGGCTGTACCGGAAACCCCGAAAGCATAATATTGTAACGTTTTTCTAATTTATTTAAACAATAAACGGGTGGGATAAATTTTAAACACACGGTATGGCTACTTACGAATTTATTTAAACACGAATCACTAACACTTAATTTATATATTCACTTAAACTAATTTATATAAACAGTTCACTAATTTATTTGTTTCTCACGATGTCAAATTATCAACTAACTAACTCTTCCTGATAAGTCCCCTTATATATTAAAGCCATTTTTACTAGTAAATTCCGGACAATTGATTCTGGCCTTTTCTAGATAACTCTGGTCACAAAAACAATGTGTACATAAGATAGTCGTAGAGTCGTAAACAGTGCGTATCCGCCATAATTTTAACTTTTATACCTGGCTTAGACAGAGTCGGTTTTAGGGACTATACCAGTGTGCTGTTTCGTAACATTACCCCCTCCTTAAATGGAAGTTCCTCCTGGAACTTTTGTGTAGCCGAGACTGGATGTTTGAATCGGCAACTGGCCCCATTTCTACACTTCCCGATCTTATGGAAATAACGGGGGTTGTAGCTGCAAATTAATATCTGGACACCGGTATCTTGAAAGATAATCTCTACCATGTTCCTGATGATTCGCCAATCCAACTGGTTACTCGCTATCTTAGGCATAGCCAGTTTCTTCACGTTGGATTCCAACACATGGTCTCGGAGGTTTCGAAGTGCTTCCCACACATCGCGGTAGGTAGATCGATCTTGGAATTCATTTTTAGTTACCACGTAGAAGACGTACCGCGAATTATGTTTCAGTTTCAGTGTCTTGCCAGGGGCTGGAATCTGGTCTTCAAGTTTTTCTAATTGCCCGAACTTCTTTCGAAAGACGGTAGCCAACCCTCGTGCGTTCTTGATACGGGCGGGGATGTTGTATGCCAGTGAATAATCTTCCGGGAGAGTGAACAAATCTTGTTGTTGTTCCGAAGTGACTCCATATCTAGCTTTCCCGGTACCTCCATACGTGCCCATAAATTCCTCGAAGGTAGGGTCAGACACATCTCGAATAAGGTTTACTCCTTCCTTCAGGTCATGGTCTCCTTCGAATGGCGCTAGTCGGTTTTGGTGAACTACTTTTGGTTTTCCGTTGGGGATCTTGCTTATGCGATATATAACATCATTGATCCTTTTCTTGATTAAATATCGACCTTCCCTGGATTTTTGTAATTTTGGAGAAAATCCTTTTCTCCTCGCCGGGTTGTGTAGCCATACTTTGTCCCCTTCTTTAAAACCGCCTTCTGTGGCCTGCGTGTCGTACCGACTTTTCATTCTGTCGCTGGCAACTTGAAGATTTGTTCGAACTAATTCATGAATATCGTCCAGCCTTCTTCTCAATTGGATCACGTAGTCTTCGCCTGCTAGATCTTCTCCAGGCCGGCAGCCAAATTCCAGGTCACAAGGAAGCCTCATTTCACGTCCAAACAGGATTTTTGCCGGTGTTTCACCCGTGGACTCATTGACGGCAGATCGATAAGCCAATGCGAATAAGGAAAGATATTGGTCCCAATCTCTCTGATGGCTGGATACTACTTTGGACAAGTATTTTCCAATAGTCCTGTTCATTCTCTCGACCATTCCATCTGACTGTGGATGTAATGCTGTTGTCCTGGTCTTCTTCATTCCCAGCTTCTCGCAAATCTCCTGGAATAGATGACTTTCGAAATTTCCACCCACTTTGTGAAATAATCCATTACAACCAGTATGTATTTGCTACAATTTTCTGTCGTCGGAAATGGTCCAGCGATATCTAAAGCAATCCTTTCGAAAGGGCTTCCAACATTGTACTGTTTCATGGGCGCCTTTCTCTTGCGATGTGGTCCATTACTCGTAGCACAAGTCGTACATTTCTTACACCAGTCCTTCACATCGTCGGAGCTGTTCATTCAATAAAACCTTTCACGGACTCGCTGAAGGGTTTTCTTCACTCCCAGATGACCTCCCGATGGACTGTCGTGTAACTTCTTCAGTACCTCAGCTACTCTTGTTCTCGGGATAACTAGCTGTCTCCTCATCTCAGAACCATCATCGTTTTCAAGGACTCTTTTCAACAGCCCTTCTTCCAGGACAAGGGAGTCCCACTGAGCCCAATATGCCTTGAGTGTCGGTGAAAATCTTGACACTTCTTGCCAGGTAGGTCGCCGATTTTCTTCCTTCCATTGCCGGATCATCTTCAGGTGAGGATCATGCTCCTGATCTTCTCTGATCCTGGTGGGTGACCATTCCTCGTTGACTACAGTAGTTCTTGAAACTGCAGCTTCCTTAGATTTCGACTTGTTGCATTGTGAATAGTCTACAGGGCATGGCCGTCTAGGCAAGGAGTTGGCTTTTCGGTGATTCACATCAGCTGGATGTTCACCCCTGTCTGATTTCCCCTGTGTCTGAAGTTCTTGGGTTACAGGAGTCTTGGGGCGCTTAGACGGACTGTGTACGTGCTCTAGCTCGCCACACTTCCGGCATTTGATCTTCTTCGGCCTCTTGGCTGCCATACCTTTCAACAACTTGATGATCTGGTCAAGTTTGTCATCGTCATCTTCTTCCTGTATGGTCCTACCATTGTTGTACCGCGAGCACTTCGTGGCTGCTTTGCATTTAAGAGGTTTTTGGTTTGCAGGAGTCGTAGGACGCTTACACGAACTGCGTGCATGCTCTAGCTCGCCACAATTACAGCACCTGATTTTCTTCGGCTTCTTGTCGACCATACCTTTCAACAAGTTGACGATCTGGTCAAGTCTGTCATCGTCACCTTCTTCCTGTATGGTCATATCTTTGTTGTATCCCGAAGCCATCGTGGCTGCTTCATATTAAAGAGCAGTAGTCAATGCATCGACCAATGTTTTAGGATGGGCTAATCGAAGCGTCTTCTCCATATCGTGGTCACACAAGCCGTCAATAAAGGCCTGGATGCCTAAACATTCCATCATGTTCTCTGGTGCTGATGGATAAGCAAATCGGACTAGTCGGGCAATATCCATTTCATACTCTTGAAGGGTTTCGTCACGTTTCCGCCTTCGGTTCTTCAGCTGGAATCTGTACAACTGTTCCAAATGTTCATGTCCAACCTCTTCTTCAGCTGCTCGAAATCGTCCGTTTCTTCCGAAGGTATCGTCTGGAGTACATCTAAGGCATCTCCGCGAAGCGCGATGGTTAAGTTCACTGCTTTCTCCCTATCGGACCAATTATTCACTCTAGCAGCTGCTTCAAACTGTTTCACATAATTGGTCCACGACCTTTTTCCATCGAACGTTGCGGCCTTGACTCGGGTGAAACTGCCAATATCATCTGTCTTGGGTTGTGTTTCTGGCTTGCAGATTTCTATCTGCTTTTCTTCTGCTGAAGTGTCTTGTGTTCTTAAATCGGCAATCTTTGTCTCTAACTCCTTAATTTTCTCGTCCATCTGATTTTCCATCGTTGTCATCTTATTCTCAATGTCTGATTTTAGAGACAAAATTTTATTCTCGACTTCAGCAGAAATGTCATTTTTTAATGATAAGATATCTGCAGAAATATCATTCTTTATAGCAGAAATCTTCTCGTCCATATTAGTAGAAACCTTGTCCATGTTAGCGGAAATATCGTTCTTCATGGTTGAAATCTTCTCGTCCATGGCAGAAAAATCGTTCTTTATAGCAGAAATATCGTTTTTCACATTAGTTGAAATCTTTTCTTCCATGGCAGAAATATCGTTCTTCATATTAGCAGAAATATCGCTTTTCATTGTGGTAATCTTCTCGTCCATATCAGCAGAAATTGACGAGATTAAGGTGGAAGCCTCGTCATTGAATAAAAATGATTCTGGATCAAAGCCGTCATTTTCCAGTGCCACTTAAAGTCTTTCTACTAATTCGCTTTTCATACCGGACGTTTCCAACTCACGATCTTCTAATTCTGCTCTTAATTCCGCCATTTTCAGATCACATAGTCTCTTGGCCATTTTTACGTTGCAATTTATTTATATTACCCCACACCTGACACCAATGTAACGTTTTTCTAATTTATTTAAACAATAAACGGGTGGGATAAATTTTAAACACACGGTATGGCTACTTACGAATTTATTTAAACACTAATCACTAACACTTAATTTATATATTCACTAATTTATTTGTTTATCTAACGATGTCAAATTATCAACTAACTAACTCTTCCTGATCAGTCCCCTTATATATTAAAGCCATATTTACTAGTAAATTCCGGACAATTGATTCTGGCCTTTTCTAGATAACTCTGGTCACAAAAACAATGTTTACATAAGATAGTCGTAGAGTCGTAAACAGTGCGTATTCGCCATAATTTTAACTTTTATACCTGACTTAGACAGTCGGTTTTAGGGACTATATCAGTGTGCTGTTTCGTAACAATATCATTTAAGGAATGGCCTGTTGAAGTTTTATTACTTGCATCGAACGCCACTCGCAATTTGATGGGCAATCCATCTTCCCTAAGCACACAATTGTGCAGTAAAAACACCCTATTCCCAATATTATTCTCATCCTCAACATATTTTCCGTGTCCTAATTCAACATATCCATCAATAAACTCCTTATACATCAAAAACAATTCTGGATTCCTAAAAAACCTATTTTCCATAGACCTTAACCTTTTAAATGCCGAGTTAAACGAATGTCCTAGTTTAAAAACATCCTTATTTCTTAAAGGTACATCAACTTGAAATCTACCATCCCTAAGTCGCTTGTGCGTTTCCCGAAACATGTTTTCACACATTTTATCATCAAGTGACAAAAACCTTTGATTTGTCACTTCCTCCAGTTGCCAGAACCTTGGAATAACATCATTTACATCTGTTACCCCCGACTGACAAAATTTTTTAACACTTAAGTGATTGTTAGTCCTTAAATTTTCCACATTGCCAAAATTTCCCCGTTTTCCAATATTGTAGGCTATTGGAGCCGTTCCAGCCACAATCCATCCTAGACGTGTATTTTGAAGGATAGGCAACCCCGAACCTAAACGTATAATTTCCGGAAGAATTGCCTGAAAATATAAATCAGCCGATAACAACAAATCAATCTCCGAGGGCTGAAAGAATACTGGATCCGCCATCGTTACTTCATGTGGAATATTAATCTTGCTGATATCAACCACTACCTGTGGTGGTAAATCCAATTCTTGTTTCTTATCACAAATATATCGGATATCTTTAACGTGGATATTTTTGTTTTTCTATTTAACAATTTTGAACTCACATTATTTTTGTTACTTTCTCTGATTTTGTCATCTAAACCATGAAATTCTACTGGATGTAGTTGGAATCGTTAGTTCGGAATGTACAACTTTTATGTAGAGTCTCTTATTTTAAACCATTTTTTACATTATTTTTTAAGCCAGACTCGCTGAGCACATTTTATAGCTTTTTGTGCTAGAGGTATTTTATGGCATTTTACATTTACATAATTTGGCATTACTTCTTTTCTGAGGCATTCTTGGTGAAACAGATAAATCTAGAGAGTTCTCCACTTTTACACTGTCTTCTTAACCTTTTCACTGCGAGGAGGTAGTGAAGCTCATGCGGGATACTTTATAGGACAACCGCAGAGCGGAATGAATTTCTCAAAAAAAAATGTAGACTTGATACAAGTTTGATTACACATGACACAGAACACAAGATGGATGACAAGGTACACATGACAGAAGACACACGTCACAGAACACAAGATAGATGACACGGAAAACGTGACAGAAGACACACGTCACATAACACAGGATGGATGACACGGAACACATAACAGCCGACACATGTCATAGAACACAAGATGGATGGCACGAAACACGTGGTAAATAACGCATGACGTCACTTCCGGAGCTCACGCAACTTTGGTTAAATAATCAAGATGGCCGATTTCCGCTCCCGTACCCGCGGGGCTACAATTTTTTTATTTAAGCAAATACAAACAATGTAAGTGAATAATAACTTATTGCATAAGAGAATAGTATAAAAGACACTATAACCCATTTTGCAGTGGACACTGTTGCCTGTAATTCGTCTGAAACCTCAGCCTCAGCTGGATTTTCATCCTGATCGTCCCAATCGGGATCTATACGACTCTCAAAAAATTCATCTTCGTTGTCAGAACGCGTTAAAATCTCTTCTAACTTGGCCTTTGAGTAGAATTTTCCACTAAGCGGATCGGGCAGTTTAGCCATAATTCGCCGCACATACACCACCATGTAAGCTATCGAACTAACGCAAATAATAATCGCGAATGCCCTTCCAATAGTCAACACAAGCCTAAACACTTCCTACCTACAAAAACTCTCCCCACCTACAGAAAATAAAATATAATAAGCCGCAGACAAACAATAATAAATTTACTAAATATGGGTCACCCGCACCAGAGGCACAACCAGTTAGAGTCCGAAAAATAAGACAGACGCAGTGAAAAAGTTAAGTGATCATTGTAAAGATCAGCAGATCTTAAATGGAAAAAAGATATCAAGGATACCCCAATAGGGCTAATAATATCTAAGCTTTAATATTTGTAATATCATATCTTCTTCTTTTTACTATTCAATATACTAAGTCAATCACAAGATAGGTCACTTCTTTGTCTAGCTAAAAATAATTATCAAACATAAGGTAGGCATGAAATGTAACTTCCGTCATTCTGACGATGATAGTAATATCGAAACAATTGTCAATTTTTTTAGAATGTTTATCCATTTTTTCAATATGTTGAGGAATTATTTTGAAACAGATTCATTTAAAAAATTAATAAAGGTATTTTATTTGGAAAACAAAGAGAATTGGAATACAATAACACGTTTACTACAGTTGATGACCAAATTGATGTCCACCTTCATCAACGTGTACTACCACGCCAAATTTCAATATCATAGTTCAAATAGTTTTCGAGATATATAGTGGCCAAAACCTCGTGGGACACCTCGTATAAAAATACTAAATGGGAATTATGCTTCCATAGTTTGATCTTCAAATAAAATTGCAACATAGCCTTCTTTGGTGTTGAATGTTTGGTGGCTAATAGCCTGAGATGAAATATCTCCATTATACAAGTAGTCAAATGTACTTACAAAGACAATTTAAAACAGAAATTTGAGACTATATCAATCTCAATAACATTATGAGATGAGTACCAAATTTTGCAGATAACAAATGATGAAATTGGTGTGAAAACAGAAAAACTAAGAATAACACAACAATAGCTACTTCACAGATTTAATTTTTGCTGCATATTTTCATTTTTATAGGGAAAAGAAATTAAAAAAAACGTATATTGAAACGAATAGTACTTTATTCCACAAACAATTGTTATCAATTATTTGAAAATAACAACAAATAGTCTCGACAACTTCCTATAACTATATGAAACACTGATATATGCATTTATTATTCTAAAAAATATATATCAAATTCATCTTAAAGAGAAAGTTTGATCGAGACTAATAAATGTACAAGTGATAAAAATGTTCTTAATAATAACATTACAAAATGAAAATACTATTTTTTATTCTAACATATTCAATGAAAAAAAAATGTATATGGTATAGGCGTTTTTGCCTAGCTACATGTAGGTAGTCAGTATCAAACTTTCACCAGCGAAATTTCATTTAACAGTTGCCAATTTTTAAACAAGAATTCAAAATCACTATTTTTATTTGAAATGCAGAGTAATCTGACTGAAAGTATGTGGAGGAATAAGAATAAAAACGGTACCAGGGTACTATTTTAAATTTTGAATTGCTTTTAAGCATGGCAGTAGAAATATTTCCATTATTTTGAATGCCATTACTAACGCTGATATTTGGTTGTGCTACTAAAATAGAAATTTTGGGTTATAAAAAATGGGATATACATAACAATTGGAAATTCAATTTTACTCTAGTTAAAATTTTGAGGAACTCAGAATATGATTATAAACAGGCTAAATTCGCATGTTACCTCCTATTTCTCGAAAAAATCGATCTCTAATCACCCAGATTCAAATTTAGAGAGTAAAATTATGTTGTATGAACTACATTGAACCAGTTACTTTAACTAATCTATTTAAGCTTAAAAGTTGGCAACTGAATTTAAAACTCCTATTCAATAACGAAATAAAAACTACACTATACAAAAATTCGAATTCGAATGGATTTAAATACAAATTATCAAATATTTAAATAGCTTTTTCCATTGTTTACGATACATTTTATTTCACCTAATATAAGCAGTCTTGTTACTTTTACTAAATTAAAACTGTACAGGATGTCATCAGTAGTAATAATAAATGAAAAAAAGTAATTATATCTAGTTCAATTAAGGAAATCCGCTACAACTATAAGAGAATCATCTTTTATTTTAAATATACCTAGGTAATTTTCCAATAACGGTTAAACTATATGCCTCAGAATAACTATGACAATAATAGATTAAAAAACGTTCATGGATAATGTACTGTTTTAGGTACATTGTATATTAATAACAAGATATCCTTAAGAACTTTGTTTTAACATAAAGTAGAAATAATATGGCAACTGGGATATGCTTCATTCTGTAGCTTAATATTGATGTAAGTTTAAAAGCTGTTTAGGCGGGAATTAACCACAAATGGTTAGGTTAGGTTAGGTTGAATGGACCATTTTGCCAATATTTTTTACTCACCAATATAGTCGGCATTTTAACAAAGGAATCTGCAAATTTGGTATTTTTGAGTTAGGTTTATTGTACGCACTATAGCTGTATCTACTAGTTGTGCTAGTCAGAAAAATGCAGTTTACGTCAGTTGATTTTTCGGACACCTGAGAGCCTTCAATCACCTGAGAGCCTTCAATTTACGATAGCTCAAAACAAGAATTTGGCATCGCTTTATCAAATTGCCGACAATATTATCTCAACAAAACATCGCAACAAAATTAATAAGGTGTGTCGAATGGCATGTTTAAAATCACAAATTTCTAATTCCGGTGATAAAAAACTAAAGGGATTTTTACTAACCCCGTTAAGACACAATTTTCAATCCTCAAATTTAACAAATCGAATATATTTTGAGCTCAAAAGATTTTGTTGAATCGCCAGAGCTCTATCCGATTCAAGACCAGCGAATGTTGAGTCAGCTGTTTAACTGCAGTATTAGTACATACAAAATGCGTATTAAACTTAAGGTTAGAAAACAGTGAAAAAAACAAAAATTTATATGAATAATGTAAGTATATACATCATTATAGATTTCTAATAAGAATGAATATTTGCAATAACTTATTCTTGAACGTCCACAGGGATAGACAAAGATATCTTGGATCAAGAATTAGAATTACATAATTGTTTTTCTTTTAGATTATGATTTGTTTAAAAAATGGTTGGACCAAAAGCATCTAAAATTATTGTATTACAACCAATCAGATATTGGCACACTATTGGATGAGGACAATTGTGGGAAACTGGAAAATATCCAAGATCGGTTCATTTCAAATGGAGGGGATTATTCTGACTATGACATTAAACATAATGACAAGTTTTTCAAGTTTAAATTTTAGTCCTTTTTTTGTATAATATGCAAGGATATGTTGAAGATCTGGACACCACTGAAAATCAATTCATAGAAACATTAGAAGCAGAACAGTCGGATACCGGAAGCAGTACCACAAGAGGGTTTGAAGGAGAAGCAGGTACTGCATAAATCATCTGTGAGAAAATGGCATTTTCTTCATCCTCGAGCCGAAGGTAGGTTCTTTCCGGCCGCATTTCGCTCCAGGAACAGCAGTTTTTGTGACTTACTCGTTGCCGACCAGCACAAAGCGCATATTACCTCAAGAAGATACATAAATTTGAGGTGGCACAATGTAGTGGAAAATATATGCGACAATTTTAGTCTTTGGAGTTGGAAAAAAATGATACCATTTTGTGATGACATATTTATAGTTTATTTATTATTTTGTTAATTTGAATAACAATACAAATTATATTTATTGTTTCTCTTCAAGTTGATGAAAAATTAGAATGATTCTATTTGTTTTTTTTACTTCTTTGACCATGATAGGTGCGACACCCTGTACACTGAATGTTGATTCAATGTTTATAAATTAAACGCTACCTGACTAGATTATATAAAAGTGAGTAAATATCAATACAAAATACATATTTTAAATAGATACAATTTTTATTCTCTTCATTGTAAAACACTTATCAAAAATTCCCTCTTAATTTTTAGAAAAAATCAAAATTAAAAGTTATGTTTCTTTGGTAAAAAACATCCTTTTTATTTCAATTAAATAATGGGGAAAGTTTCGGGATTTTTACTTTGATTATTGGAAGGCTCCTTTATATTCCTTTCTCAACTCAAAAATCATAGAACTGCGTTATTTTAACATTCAGTACTTCAAAAAACTGAAAAAAGCTGTTATCACAGAAACATAATATTTATCCTCTTTTCATGTTTTTTTCTCAAGCCTCAAAATGTTTATATAAAGCGGTTACATAGCTCATCACTTGCTGCCAATCCGGCCGCTCCAACTGAATCATGTCAGTGATATTCTGAAAAGAAAATAATTATTTCAAAAAGGGTAATACATTTTTTATAAATTTGGAAAGTGATTCAAAGTGGAAATCAAAAAGGATAATGCTGAAAAATACATGACAATAGCAACTTTTCTCTAATCCGGAGACAGCTTGTTAGCAACTGATTATATTACTGTGAAAAAGAAGATCTAAGGTTTTTGAATTCTTCAGTTTCATCCTTAAATCATATATATACCGTGGGATCAGGCAACAGCCTTGGACTCTGTTTGTAACATATTCACAACATACTTCTACGACCCATTCTTGTTTGACACTCACAAGTTTCTAACGTTGCTTCTTTGTCTTCGAGCCTTTAACTATTTAGACATACATAGTCAGCGCCAAAGTTGAATATTCATGTTTCAAATCTAGATTTTAAACTGACTTCCAAAAATGTGGAGGTTCTTATTGGGTTGTATTTTTGTGATGCTTCTTACCTTAGAATGTTGTTATTTATAAACCGTTTTGGAAAATTCTTTTTTTTCATTCATAATTAACATGCTCGGCTACTGTGGTCACTTGCACAGATGCGATTACAAGATTGACAATATAATTTGTATAAGGCTCATTCGATATATATGTACGAAATTGTCCTATAGTTTATGGAAAAGTTGCACATCTTTGAGAAACTGAAGAAGGTGCCGAGTTGTTTAGGACATCTTTGTAGTTCTGGCTAAGCTGAAACTGTTGTCTTTGGGGGGCATATTTCTGACACTCTGTCAAGATATTTTTCATGGTTAGGTTGGAGTTGCAGCTGGAGCAAACGGGTCTGGAGGTATTAGACATTAGGTATCCATGGATAAGTTTTGAATGACCTATTCTAACTCTTCTCACCACAGCTAAATCTTGCCTTGAGAGACCAGCAAAACAAGTAGAGGGGATAGGAAGAGGAATTGTTTGTGAAAGATTAACGTCGTCTAGTAGCTGCGATAAAATCAATGAGATCGGTTTTATTATTGGTATGGTTGAGGAGTTGTATGGATTGTTAGAAGTTGATGTAAACAGAGAGTAGTCAGGATTGTATAGGTTAGACGATACAGAGACAGCATAAGAAAGCAGAATTTGGTGTCATCTAATCCAAAGTGGAGGCTCATTTGTTTCGCAATAAAGGCTTTCTGCAGGGTTAGATCGAAAAGCACCAAGACAAAGATATAAAGCTGTATTATCCATCGAGTTTAAAAGGTAGAGGTCTGATTTAGTGGTAGAGACAACCATAATCTAATTTTGAACGAATAAGGGCCCTGTATATTTTAAGAAGAGAATTTTCGTCTGCTGCCCAGTGGTAAAGCGAGAGTGTTTTAATATTGCTCATTCTTTTGAAGCAGTCGCCTTTGATTTCTCGAATATGTTGTTTCCAGTTGAGTCGAGAGAGTGATCCACGACGGGAAGATGAACGTTATTAATGAAGATACTAGGAGATAGTGGGGGTGATTGTATACCAAATTTAATAATTTTAGATTTTGTTTGCAATAAAGTTAATCCTAAGGGAATTACATTTTTACTTTGGGTGTTTATTACTGACTGAATTAGATTAGATGTAGCCGACATAGACATGCCATGACTGTAAACAACTAGACCGTCTGCATATAAGGCATACTTGATGGGAGGAAGGAGATCAGAGCAAAGATCGTTGATAGCCAGATTGAATAGAGTGAGGCTTATAAGCCAACCTTGGGGAAATCCATCCCTCTGACCATAGGTTGACGAAAAAATACCATTAGCAAAGACTTTGAATGATCTTGGAGATAGCAAATTCTGAACAAAATGGTATATGTGTCCGGAGATATTAAGTAACGTTAATTTATTTAGTATTGACTGTCTGCTAACAGTATCAAAAGCGCCAACAATATCGAATACAGCTGCAATGACTTCTTGTTTTTTGTTTATTGCCACAGAGATATGAGATTGAAGAAGGACTAGGTTGTCTTGAGTCGATCTATTACGTCGAAATCCTGATTGTTCTTTTGAGATAACATTATATTTATCAAGAAACCAGAGGAGCCGCTTATTAACCATCTTTTCTAATAATTTACACATGGTACAAGTTCGTGATATAGGACGGAAAGAGTGTGGAGAGGTAACAGCCTGTTCAGGTTATTTAATGGGAATTATCGTAGATGTCCGCCATTGGGTATGGAATTGGTTGGTGGACCATATTAAATTGTAAATTTCTAGAAGCTTACTTAAACCTATGTTGGAAAGTTTTTTAAGAAATATATATGGGATGTCATCAGGACCAGAGGCAGCTCTAAGTAAGAGAATGGGCAGTTAAAGGAAGTAATATCTTGAGATTTTGACACACTACATGGGGAAGGAGCTTTATCTGAATAAGTAAGTGTAGAATTAACTTTGAAATTTTAATTCAAAGGTTTTTGCCGGTATATTGCTGATTTCTTCATTTTTATTAACTACTGTATTATTAACTGTCTCGACCCTTACTTCGTGGAATCTGCTCATATTAGTGTTTTAAATGAAACTCACGGTTTCTAGTTAATTCCACAATATAATAAAAGTTATTGAAAATTCTAAAAAATTGACAATTTTGTAGTAACTTCATTTGAGTCTCGAAGAGTAAAGACGTGCGAGCATTGACTTCGAAATTCAAGTTTATTATCAGTTTCGGCAATTAGCCGGAACAAAAACAAGTGAGATAAGCGATAAAAATAATATTTGTGCAGGTGACAAAAAAAAAGAAAAAATAAGTGCTGATTGCTGATTGTATTGTAAATAAAAAAAATTCTAAAAAATTGACAATTGTTTCGATAAATCAATATCATCGACGATGATATTGATTTATCGAAACAATTGTCAATTTTTTAGAATTTTTAATAACTTTTATTATATTGCGGAATTAACTAGAAACCGTGAGTTTCATTTAAAACACTGTTTTATTATAGATAAGACAGAGAATTTTGAAATTCGAATTGTTTCCTTGTATTTGCCTAGTTTTATTCCAAAGTTGGGAGGGATTTGTGTTCACATTTATGGAAGATACATAATTTCTCCAAGAATATTTTTTACTTTGCTTTACTATATAACGTGTTTTGGCTCTGGCTCTTTTGAGATTACTAAGATTTTCTTGTCTCATGCCTACGATACATATTTAGTGCCATATTTTGTTGGTTAATAGCACTTATACAGCAGGAGTTCCACCAAGGCACAGTTTTTTGTTTATGTGAAATAATATTTTAACCAATGTGCAGACTGGCAGCTGAAAGTATAGCACCTGTAATTTTTAGAATGTTATCATTTGTATTATCTGAGAAAGATAATGCATAAAAGTTGGTTTCAGCTTGAGACGTATAACTAGTCCAGTTGACAGTGTTTAAGCGCCAATACCATCTGGATAAAGTATCATTATGGCTGGGGATATTGGAGGATATAATAATGGGATAGTGGTTGTTACCATAAAGATCATTAGCAGTATGCCAATTTAGTAAAGGAGCAAGTTTAGGGTCACTAAAACTAAGATCAATAGAGGAGAAGGTACCAGAGAAGAAATTCAAGTGTGAATTACAACCTGTGTTAAGCAGGCGGATGGTGTAATTGGATCCCCACATTCTATTGTGGGCGTTAAAGTCGCCTACTAGAATGGAAGGTTGGGGGAGTTGGTAAATTAGGTTGAGAAGTTCTATTTCTTTGAAAGGGTAATTAGGAGGGGTATATAATCTGCAGATAGTGAGATTATTTGGACACCAGGTGGAAACTGCAATAGCTTCAAGATCAGTAGTGATATGGAGAGGAGTGGAAAATACTTCTCCAGATATGAAAATTGAGGTGCCCCCACTAGCCCTTGCGCAGTTAGTGTGAACATAATGGTAACCTTCATAGTTTTTTAGTTTAGGAAGTCTATCTATTTTAGAGTTGGTTTATTTGTTGAATTCTTTTCAAGCGAGGAAAGAATCCATCACAGTTCCATTAAAAAACTTTGAATGGCTTAAGAAGTTAGTTGTTAAGAGCATTGTTAGAGAGGATAACTGAGTTCTTCATCAGTTTGACTATCAGAAGAAACGCTTTTATTATCACAGAGGTCCTCAGGATTATAGTTGTCTTTTAAGTTTTTTCTGTAGTCGTGTGAGGTGGTTTTTAAGCAATCTCTCTTTTGTTTCGGAGTAAAGAAGTGATAAATCACTTAAGAGTACCTGGATATTAGAAGTAAATTCCAGGGCTTCGTTAAGAGGATCTGAACTACCGTATGAATTTTCTAAAAACGCTGTAAACTGCGATTCAGAGAACGTGAATTTGGATGGGTTGCTTTTATAGAGATCCTGTATAGAAGTTTGCAAGTTGGGTGTAAGTTTGTGATGTTCAGTAACTAGATTTTTAGGTTCTTTCTTAAGGTGCTTAAATGTGTTTTGGGATGTTGTATAAGAGGGGGGAGGCATTTGGTTGTCTGTTGGTAATGGAGATTATGTGGGTGATAGTTGACTGGGGGTATCAACATTGCTGTCAGAGGACATACCTCTTTTTTGGCCATGAGATAAGGAGGGCAATATAAGGTTAGACAATGGTTCTACATGAAATGGGTCGGCTGTTGATATATTATCTGATCGGGGTTCGGAAGGTGAAAAGAAGGAATGCCACTGACTAAAGTAGTAGCTGGTAATTGTGATAGCGAGGGGGGATGGGAGGATATTTCGTTTTGTAATTGTGACGATGTAGTGTTGATGCAAGTGTCGGCGGTGTGTCCGCTCTGTTTACACAGAAAACACCAATTTGTCAGTTGAAACGAATATACGATACGGAGTGTCCTCGTGAGTAATAAGAATTGAAGTTTATATGCTAAAGTTATCATTACCAGGGATAACGTAAGTAATTCTGCGGAAGCTCATGATGTGAGATAATTCATCTCCTGTGCCAGATTTAACAAATGAAACAGGAGAGGCTATTTGCAGCCCGATGTTCTTGAGAGATTTTTCAATAACAGAACGGGGGATAGAAGGAGATACATTCGATATCAAAATACGTTTAGCAGGTGAAATATGTTTTCGAATAGGAATTATTGTGGAATTGATGCAAATGTTCTGATGAGTTCATCTAGAATTGCTGTTGAAGATATGGTTATTGGAGATTTTCGATGCAAATGAGATATTTTCTGGGAGAGACGATGTCTCATATAGCTTTTATGTGTATTGATAGCTATCATTACATAATCGTTGCATAAAATACTATTCAAGAATGTAAAACAATATCTAATATTGAAAGAGTTGAAAAGACACCTAATTTCGCTCTATTACTTTTACATACCAAAGTTGTAGGTATACCAACACTCTCTGCAGCCGAAAATGCCAATGAAAAATTTCTTCTTTTTTCTTGAGGCGTTAAACTATCATAAGGTATCCTGTCTGGCAAGTAAGTATGCAATAATGCACACAATGCGAGACCGTCGTTCCAGGAACTACTGAAGTTCGTTATATCGATATTCCTATAACCAACGGTTTTGTTTTGACACCATTTTAATAAGGCGTTTCGTTTAGAACCACCATTTTTCACTAATCCATTCAGAGGATCTTTTCTTTCACCTAAAATTGGAAAAAACAATGAATAATAATTGGTCGTCAATTTTAAACGATTATATACTAGAATATTGTAAAACAAGTATCACAATTACTCATTTTGTAGTACGAGTGCGATTTGCGTAACAAACCGCGAAGCCGTGAATTAAAAGCTGCTAAAAGTCATTGTGATACAAATTTTACATACTATTTTTTATAATGAACGTGTAAAATTGTTTTAAATGAAAATAAAATTGCAATTAGGAATTTTTGTGCTTATTGTAATATCGGAGATATTAGGAATCTGGTAACAGTGTCTAACCCTAAGAGCACATGCTCATTAGGACAAAACAGGAAACGATTAGTCTGCTTTCAACCGCTGTCGAATACCAAACAAATATGTCCATATTGTAGCTAAGTTATAGGCATTAAAGTTATTGGGAATAAACATGAGTTTTATTAAAAGGACACATATTTAAACGAAGTGGGTACACCAAAAAATGGCGACGAGGAAAAAGGAGATAAAGTAAAAAAAACAAAACGTTAAGAGCTTTTAGCCTTGGATCATATCATACTTTTAATTGCAATTCAATAACAATATGTTACTTTAGCTTTTCTTGGTCCTTTTATGAAAATTTCATTGTTGCAATATAGGAAATTTTACCCAATCTAAAGGAAAATCATAGTAAACATACTTACTCAAATCAGAATAACTATTCCTTCTTGAAAAATCAATTCCTTTCTGTAGAATGGTTTCCCTATAACCATCTTCATTTTTAGGCTTAACAATTTCAGTCTTTGTTATCGATTCTGGAAACATAATTTTAGTTCTTTGATATTTGTGAAAAAAAATTGATGAATAAACATACTTCTCAGAATCAATTTATTATATTAGCTTTGATAAATAACTCTGACACCATTCTGACTATACCATACATATCATATTACTAATAAATCTCATATTTTTTGCCCTCATCAATGTAAAATTAAATCACTACAAGAAACTTGTGGCATAATTAAATCAATATTTTAAACTGGAACAGTACGGTAACAATAGATATCGCCGCCTTTTAATCCTTGAAGCTACTAAACAAATGTAGGTAATATAAACAAAAAATGTGGAAAGCAGTAAGGTTCTAAAGTCGCCACCAACAAACATTGAAAGAAAAACTATACTGCAATAGTTACTGCTATTTACAACATGTATAAAACAATCGAGCAAGTTTAAAGTATTTAATAATATATAGGATGAAAACATAAACTGTTACTTTATCTGTTTACCTTATAATAAAAATACTTTGGATCCCTGTTTTTCAGGTGCTCTTAAATGATGAACTAGTTAGTTACTGTAGGAATCATAAATGATGAGGTGTAAATTTCATTTATGATTTAAATGAAACTCAACGTTTCTAGCTAATTCCAAAATATAATGAAAAATATTAAAAATTCTAAAAAATTGACAATTAATTTCATTTGTAGTTTTCTCTTATACCAATTTCGCAAATTGTAAACAAAGTTATTACTGGCGTGAGCCTTGTGGAAATCAACTTTTTAGATTATGTGTAAAGTATTACCATTATTTGAATGTCGATTTTATAGTTAAAACACATATACTCCCGTTTTTAATCCAATATTATTAATGTGGAGTATTACTGAACAATATTACAACAAACTTATTAAATAGGTTTTACACCCATTATTAAATACTCAAACTACTTATACGCAAAACTCACCATAAATTATTTGCCTTCAAGAAACTAACTTTAAAGGATGACACAATCACATCTTCATAAATTATTCCTGTTTTTACATAAACAGAAACAACGCGGGAAAAGCAAGCGGAGGCGTAGCCATCTATGTAAATACTTCATATGAAGCGCACAATATAACACTAAATACAAATTTAGAAGCAATAGCAGTTTGTATCAAAATTCCTCAAACAATTAATATCTGCAACATATATATTCCTCCTGATCAAGTAATTACCTCATAAGATATCACTAACATTTTGTCACAAGTTCCATAACTTCTAATCTAATTTTACTGGGTGATTTTAACAGCCACAATCCTATTTGGGGATCCACAGGTTTTAACGCAAAAGGCAGAACAATCGGAAACATCCTAGACGCACATAATCTAAATATTTTAAATCACGGTAGGCCTACAGGAGTTAATGTTCACACAAGCACTAAATCAGCAATCGATTTATCAATATGCCATCCAACTATCTCACCTCTAATTTCCTGGGACACTATACCATTTTATATAGAAGCGACCATTATCCAATGAAAATTACGATCTCCGATCAAAACTCCGCCACCACATACCCTACTGTTTCAAAATGGAAAATAAAACATGCGGATTGGCCAAACTTCAGTTGTTACATTGAAGAAAACGCCGTTAATCTAGAAAACGATAACATTGACAACATTTTGAACTCATTCACAAAAATTATCACCGATGCAGCAGGAAACTTTATAGGAGAAACAAAAGCACTAAAAAACATACACCATTGCCGTGGTGGAACACTGAATGCGATAAAGCTGTTAAACAATACAAAGCGTCATTTAATAAACTAAAACTAAATAAATCAATGGGAAACCTAGTAGACTATAAGAGAAGAAGAGCCCAAGCAAGATACATCACAAAAAATGCAAGAAAAAACTCCTGGAAAGCGTTCACATCCAACATAAACAGCTCCACACTTTTAAGTACCGTGTGGCAAAATCTAAGAAAAATATTAGGAAAAAACAAATTTAGAAAAATTCATTTTATAGCTCATAACAATAGCACAGTCTCAAATAACGAAGACATGACGGAATTATTTGCAACACATTTTGAGCACAACCCGAGCAACTCAAACTACTCACAAGAATTTTTGGAATTTAAAACTACTAAAGAAGCCAAATACTTAGATTACGATGACCATGACAACAACATACTTAATATCCCGTTAACTATAGATGAATTAAATTTCTCCTTAGACACAACCAAAAATTCTGCCCCAGGACCTGATAACATTCCATTAATCTTTCTCCAAAAGTCCCACATATGTCCAAGTCATACCTTCTCCAAATATTCAACCTAATCTGGACAAAAACTATTTTCCCATCCAGGTGGTCACAGGCAATCATCATACCCATACCAAAGGCAAACTGCCCAAGAACTAGGTTAACTTCATACCGACCAATATCTCTTACCAACGTACTAATCAAAATAGTTGAAAAATCATAAATAAAAGACATTAGAAGACAGAAACCTTTTAATAAAAGTGCAAAGCAGTTTCTGTCAAAACAGGTCAACATTAGAAAATCTCATTGATTTGGAATCCGAAATCAACGAATCTTTCGCAAATAAACAAGATTACCTTGCATTTATTATCGATATCACAAAAGCGTTCAATACAGCGTGGCGTCATGACATTATCAAAACTCTTCATTCATGGGGCTCCAAGGGAAACATCCTAAAATGCATACAACATTTTTTTAAAACTGTTTTTTTCGTGTCCGTACCAATAACACCGCTTCAAACCTAAAACAACAAACTAACGGAACTCCCCAAGTCATTAGTTCCTGATTGCTGTCAATGATATATTAAACCATCACTCCAAACCTAATCAAAGGCAGGTTATATGCTGCCAACTTCAAAACTGGTCAAAACTCACGGGACTGCAATTTTCAACAGAGAATACCAAATGCATATTATTTTCTAGAAATCGCAATCCTATGTCTCCTGAACTTAAACTTAATAACATTTCCCTAAACTATGTCGATATCATCCGATTTCTTGGAATGATTGTTGACAGAAAACTCAGCTGGAAGAAGCACATACTACATGCCAAAACGGTATAAACCTTATGAAAACACTTTCAAGCAAATCCTAGGGATCTGACTATACCTGTCTAATGCACATATATAATACACTTATTCGCTCAAAGATAGACTATGGCTTTATAGTATACGCAACAGCTAAAAAAACTATTCTAAACCAGCTCGAAACCATTCAAAACACAGCACTAAGAATAGCAACAGAATCATTCTGTTCAAGTCCAATAAAAAGCCTACGCGGTGTCCCACGAGGTTTTGGCGAGTATATATCTCGAAAACTATTTCAAATACCATATTGAAATTTGGCAGTTATAAACCGTGGGTAGTATCACACATTTTAAGCAAGCAGCTACTTTGTTACGTCATATTTCAGGACATGTGGTATTAATTTTAGAATATTTAATGGGACACCCTGTATATATTTCCAATGATGTAAAGGTCTCTCTTATACTAATTGTAGAATATAGTGATTCAACTGACAAAAATTATAACAATGAGTAGTGTACGTGGGAAACTAATGGTTGCAACGATTTTGAACGCTTTAGATGAATCTAACCTGAAAGGTAAGTGTACTGTTTTATAAAGGGCCCATAATAACGTAACATTTGTCATAACAGGGTACAAAATAAAATATAGATGGAACTAATTAAATAATTTGGGTGAGGAAGGAAAAAATTTGAGGAACTTTCGTTTGTTTTGTAAACTCCCAACTATTTTACAGGGGCTGATGACGTGAACATAAAAGATAGATATTCAGAGATTGAGATGAATATAGAAGATATCCCCGAGTTCCATGGAGAATACGGAAACGCTGATTTTTACATTAGTTCAAACAAAAATTTTGAAGGTGCTTATATCTTTCTGAACATTAATACTCACTATATCAATATTATTGGATTAAATATAGTCAGGCCTAAATTAAGCATCTAAATTGTGATATTATTATGTATAACAATTTTTTTCAGGTACTGATGAGAATACTGTAATAGATGAAAATTCAAGGCTGGAGATGGATATACATGATTGTAACGAGTTTTGTGGGCAGTATAAATACACGGAACTTCATAATGTTAATCTCATCACAAGAACTGAAGGTAATATATTTTACAGTTGATTTGTAATCGAAGCAGTCAAAATATATACTTAGTATAAATTGGGGTTTCAAAAAACTTCAATATTTTTAATATATCGCTTTTACAGGGGGAGTCGCTGATAATAATTACATTCAATGCCCGAGCCAAGTATCCAAGAGTCTGACGGGTTAAATGAGCAATCCCAACAACCAGAGTTTCTTAATGTGATTCCGACTTCAACTTCTCAAGGTATTTTATAGAACATTGATTTCTATTGAGATTTTATTATTAAAATTTTTTAAATCGTTCATAAATATACCGATTATTATACGGTTACGAACTCGCACACCGAAGCAGATACTAAGTACGGCCCTGTAACCTTATGTTAACGGAGTTAAGAAAATGGCGAGCGCGCCGAATTCTGAGAAGGTCTATTGGGATTTATTGTGACCGTCCTTTTTAAACATGTTTTCGAAAGGCATTTTAAGAAATATCGCGAAAGGCATTTGTCCCATCCGGAATGTTCTAGTGAAGAAAGCTTTGATATAAATACAGGACCGATCAGCGGATGAGTTTAGTTTATAATTTGACATCATGAGTTAAACAGTAAATAAGTGTATAAATTAGTTTGAGTGAATATACAGTTAATATAAATTAATAATTAAGTGATTAGTTAAGTATATATAAATTAAGTGTTAGTGAGTTAGTGTTTCAATAAATTAGTAAGTAGCAATACCGAGTGTTTAAAATTTATCCCACCCGTTTATTGTCTAAATAAATAAGAAAAACATTACACTGGTGTCAGAAGTGGGATAATATAAATAAATAACTACATCAAAATGGCCAAGAGACTGTGTGATCTGAAAATGGCGGAATTAAGAGCAGAATTGGAAGATCGTGAGTTGGAAACGTCCGGTAAGAAAAGCGAATTAGTAGAAAGACTTAAAGTGGCACTGGAAAATGACAGGTTTGATCCAGAATCATTTTTATTCAATGACGAGGCTTCCACCTTAATCTCGTCAATTTCTGCTAAGATTTCTACTGATATGGACGAGAAGATTTCCACTATGAAGAATGATATTTCTACTAACATGGACAAGATTTCTACTAATATGGACGAGAAAATTTCTGCTATGAAGATCGATATTTCTGCAGATATCTTATCATTGAAAAATGACATTGCTGCTGAAGTCGAGAATAAAATCACGTCTCTAAAATCGGATATTGAGGATAAGATGACAACGATGAACGAGAAAATAAAATCAGACATGGAGAATACGATGACGACGATGGAAAATCAGATAGATGAGAAAATCAAGGAGTTAGAGACGAAGATTGCCGATTTAAGAACACAAGACACTTCAGCAGAAGAAAAGAAGATCGAGATCTGCAAGCCAGAAACACAACCCAAGACAGATGATATTGGCAGTTTTGCCCGAGTCAAGGCCCCAACGTTCGATGGAAAAATGTCGTGGTCCAATTATGTGAAACAGTTTGAAGCAGCCGCTAGAGTGAATAATTGGTCCAATAAGGAGAAAGCAGTGAACCTAACCATCGCGCTTCGGGGAGATGCCTTAGACGTACTTCAGACGATACCACTTGAAGAAACGGATGACTTCGAGCAGCTTAAGAAGAGGTTGGACATGCGATATGGTCATGAACATCTAGAACATTTGCACCAATCCCAGCTGAAGAACCGAAGGCAGAAACGTGATGAATCCCTTCAAGAATATGAAGTGGACATTGCCCGACTAGTTCGGTTTGCTTATCCGTCAGCACCAGAGAACATGATGGAATGTCTGGGCATCCAGGCCTTTATTGATGGCTTACGTGACCCCGATATGCAGAGGACGCTTCGTTTAGCCCATCCGAAAACATTAGTCGACGCATTGACAGCTGCCCTTGAATATGAAGCAGCAACGAAGGCTTCACGATATAACAAAATCAGGACCATCCAAGAAGAAGGTGACGAAGACAGATTTGACCAATTCGTCAGTTTAATAAAAAATATGATGGACAAGAAGCCGAGAAAGATCAGATGCTGGAATTGTGGCGAGCTAGGGCATGTACGTAGTTCATGTAAGCGCTCCAAAACTCCTGCAAACCAAGAACCCCAGTCACAGGAAAACTAGAACGGGTCGGCTACGAGGGGGCAGCACCGACCCATGATCGTTCCAAAGACCCTCTCATACTGATAGCTTCTCTCAGATGTCGCAACGACAGTGTATATGTGGATGGCGAAGTGAATGGCAAGAAATATGCTCTGCTGGTTGACACTGGAGCAACTAGAACCATTATACGACCAGAGATAATAAACCCCAAGAAGAAACTTCTACCAACGAAACTGCGACTGCGGACCGCCACAGGCGAGAGTGCCAACGTTCACGGGGAACACAAATCCAATTGGGAATTGGCGCAGAAAAGTTCACGCATACGGTAATCGTAGCTGACATTGAAGAAGACGTGATTCTAGGAATGGACGTAATGAATGTACATGGATTCCAATTAGACTTTAGAAACAGAACCATTAAAGTGGGTTCCGAGGAGGTATTCCTGCATCCATATAAAGGCAGCGCAGTGTTGGCAGCTGTACAGGAAGATACCGTTCTACCTGCACGAAGCAAAACCATGATAGTAGCACGGCTACAGGGAATCATGGAGGAAGGTACACCGGTTATGATGGAGCCAAGGAACCACGACGAAGAAGTTGGCAAAGGAGTACTAATTGGAAAAGGATTGGTCACGTCGGCGAAAGAGATCCCAGTACGTGTGATAAACGTGAACGATTACCCAATTACAATCAAGAAGGAAACCAAGATTGGATCCTGCGTACCAGTGACGTCAATAGTTCGTCAAACAACGACCACTGACAATTCTAATGCCAGATTCGAACAAATGTTATCAGAAGCTGGTCAATCTTTGGATCGAGCTGAAAAAAAGAGAATTAGAGAATTTCTCTTGCAGTATCGAGACTTATTCGTACCAAAAGGAGGAAAGACTGGCAGAACATCAGCCGTCAAACACAAAATCGATACTGGTAATGCTAAGCCAATTAGACAATCAGCTCGAAGACTTCCACGAGCGAAGAGAGAGGAAGCTGAAAAAATAATTCAAGAGATGGCAGAAGAAAAAGTAATAGAACCATCTACTAGTCCATGGGTGTCTCCAGTAGTGCTCGTCAAGAAAAAGGATGGAACTACGAGATTCTGCGTGGATTATCGCCAGCTTAACAACGTGACGAAGAAGGACAGCTATCCTCTGCCTCGAATTGACGATACGCTAGATACTTTGGCCGGCAGCAAACTGTTTTCCACCTTGGACCTTAAGTCTGGCTATTGGCAAGTGGAAATGGACCCAGAAGACAAAGAGAAGACTGCTTTTACCACCGGATCTGGATTATGGCAACTCAACGTCATGCCGTTCGGGCTCTGTAATGCGCCTGCGACATTTGAAAGACTTATGGAAAATGTCTTGAGAGGGTTGTCTTGAAAGACATGCCTGGTCTATTTGGACGACATCGTAGTACTGGGGAAGACATTTGACGAACATCTGAAAAATTTGGAAGACATATTCAAACGACTCCAAGCTGCCCAGCTCATGTGAAACCCGAAGAAATGTCAGCTGTTCCAAAACCGAGTCAACTATCTAGGTCATATAGTGAGCAATGAAGGAGTGGCGGTGGATCCAGAGAAAGTTGCTTCCATTCAGCAATGGCCGCAACCAACCGACAAACATCAAATTAGGAGTTTCCTTGGACTTTGCACGTATTACAGAAGATTTATCAGGAAGTTTGGAGATATTGCCAAGCCTCTAACGCGACTTACAGAAGAAGCAAGAGCTTTCCAATGGGACGAAGACTGTCAAACGGCTTTTGAAAGTTTGAAGAGGCATTTAACCTCGGCGCCGATATTAGGATATCCATTAACAGAAGGAGACTTTATTCTTGACACTGACGCAAGCAACGTAGGAATTGGTGGAGTGCTCTCACAGATCCAAGGAGGGCAAGAAAGAGTGCTGGGATATTTCAGTAAAGTCCTCTCCAAACCAGAAAGGAACTACTGCGTCACAAGAAGAGAACTTTTGGCAGTAGTGAAGTCCGTGGAACACTTTTACCAGTATCTCTATGGTAGGAAGTTTTTAATCCGGACTGATCATGCAGCACTTAAGTGGTTGATGCAGTTCAAGAATCCCGAGGGCCAGATCGCTAGATGGATTGAACGACTTCAAGAATACGATTTCAACATCGAACATCGAGCTGGTGTGAGTCACCGAAATGCCGACTCCCTGTCCAGACGGCCGTGCCCAACAGACTGTTCCCACTGCAACAAGGTGGAATCTAGGGAAGCTGTAGTTTCAAGAACGACTGTAGTCAACGAGGAATGGTCACCCACCAGGATCAGAGAAGCTCAGGAGAATGATCCTCACCTGAAGATGATCCGGCAATGGAAGAAAGAAACCGGCGACCTACCTGGCAAGAAGTGTCAAGATTTTCACCGAAACTCAAGGCGTATTGGGCTCAGTGGGACTCCCTTGTCCTGGAAGAAGGGCTGTTGAAAAGAGTCCTTGAAAACGATGATGGTTCTGAGATGAGGAGACAGCTAGTTATCCCGAGAACAAGAGTAGCTGAGGTACTGAAGAAGTTACACGACAGTCCATCGGGAGGTCATCTGGGAGTGAAGAAAACCCTTCAGCGAGTTCGTGAAAGGTTTTATTGGATGAACAGCTCCGACGATGTGAAGGACTGGTGTAAGAAATGTACGACTTGTGCTACGAGTAATGGACCACATCGCAAGAGAAAGGCACCCATGAAACAGTACAATGTTGGAAGCCCTTTCGAAAGGATTGCTTTAGATATCGCTGGACCATTTCCGACGACAGAAAATGGTAGCAAGTACATACTGGTTGTAATGGATTATTTTACAAAGTGGGTGGAAATTTACGCTATCCCGAACCAAGAGGCCACAACTGTCGCGGATGTATTGGTGAAAGAATTCATCAGCCGATATGGAGTGCCCATGGAAGTCCACAGTGACCAGGGAAGAAATTTCGAAAGCCATCTATTCCAGGAGATTTGCGACAAGCTGGGAATGAAGAAGACCAGAACAACAGCATTACATCCACAGTCAGATGGAATGGTCGAGAGAATGAACAGGACTATTGGAAAATACCTGTCCAAAGTAGTATCCAGCAATCAGAGAGATTGGGACCAGTATCTCTCCCTATTCGCATTGGCTTATCGATCTGCCTGTTTGTACGTGAAATGAGGCTTCCTTGTGACCTGGAATTTGGCTGTCGACCTGGAGAAGATATAGCAGGCGAAGACTACGTGATCCAATTGAGAAGAAGGTTGGACATATTCATGAACTAGTTCAAACATTTCTTCAAGTTGCCAGCGACAGAATGAAAAGTCGGTACGACACGCAGGCCACAGAGGGCGGTTTTAAAGAAGGGGACAAAGTATGGTTACACAACCCGGCGAGGAGAAAAGGATTTTCTCCAAAATTACAAAAATCCTGGGAAGGTCCATACTTGATCAAGAAAAGGATCAATGATGTTTTATATCGCATAAGCAAGATCCCCAACGGAAAACCAAAAGTAGTTCACCGAAACCGTCTAGCGCCATTCGAAGGAGACCATGACATAGAGAAAGGAGTAAACCTTATTCGAGGTGTGTCTGACCCCACCTTCGATGAATTTATGGGCGCGTATGGAGGTACCGGGAAAGCTAGATATGGAGTCACTTCGGAACAACAACAAGATTTGTTCACTCTCCCAGAAGATTATTCACTGGCATACAACATCCCCGCCCGTATCAAGAACGCACGAGGGTTGGCAACCGTCTTTTGAAAGAAGTTCGGGCAATTAAAAAAACTTGAAGACCAGATTCCAGCCCCTGGCAAGACACTGAAACTGAAACATAATTCACGGTACGTCTTCTACGTGGTAACTAAAAATGAAATCCAAGATCGATCTACCTACCGCGATGTGGGGGAAGCACTTCGAAACCTCCGAGACCATGTGTTGGAATCCAACGTGAAGAAACTGGCTATGCCTAAGATAGCGAGTAACCAGTTAGATTGGCGAATCATCAGGAACATGGTAGAGATTATCTTTCAAGATACCGGTGTCCAGATATTGATTTGCAGCTACAACCCCCGTTATCAGTATCCGATGAAGACGGTGCCCTGCTATTTTCATAAGATCGGAAAGTGTAGAAATGGGGCTAGTTGCCGATTCAAACATCCAGTCTCGGCTACACAAAAGTTCCAGGAGGAACTTTCATTTAAGGAGGGGGTAATGTTACGAACTCGCACACCGAAGCAGATACTAAGTACGGCCCTGTAACCTTATGTTAACGGAGTTAAGAAAATGGCGAGCGCGCCGAATTCTGAGAAGGTCTATTGGGATTTATTCTGACCATCCTTTTTAAACATGTTCTCGAAAGGCATTTTAAGAAATATCGCGAAAGGCATTTGTCCCATCCGGAATGTTCTAGTAAAGAAAGCTTTGATATAAATACAGGACCGATCAGCGGATGAGTTTAGTTTATAATTTGACATTATGAGTTAAACAGTAAATAAGTGAATATAAATTGTTTATATAAATTAGTTTGAGTGAATATACAGTTAATATAAATTAATAATTAAGTGATTAGTTAAGTATATATAAATTAAGTGTTAGTGAGTTAGTGTTTCAATAAATTAGTAAGTAGCAATACCGAGTGTTTAAAATTTATCCCACCCGTTTATTGTCTAAATAAATAAGAAAAACATTACAATACATTTTGGTTCTTTGAGATAATCTGTATTTTTTTACAGATCCTGATGATATTACTGATGATGATTTTCCATCAGAAGGATCATTAAGTAGAAAACGCAAACGAAATCCGGAGAAGTGGAAGAGGGATATTCAAAAAAAATTTGAGACTGGCTGGTAGTGAGTACAAAACCAGATCTGGAAAAGAAGTTCGTCCAAGGTCAGTTAAAGGAATTAACTGCAAATGCCACTACAAGTGTACAGCAAAATTTCAAGTGGAGCAGTGAGAACAAATGCTGGCTGATTACCTTACTCTGGACAGTGAAAGATCTAGATGGTCATTCATTGGCAAAAGAGTGAAATGTATTCCTGTAAAAAGAAGGTACATGGGAGATACTAACAGACGCAAGCATACCTTGATATACACGATGACTTGTGATGGGGAGGAGAATCAAGTCTGCAAAAGATTCTTTTTGGGGACCTGTGACATCTCAGAAGAGAAAGATCGAACAGCAATTGAAAAAATGTCTCCTACAGGGGTCATTGATATAGATCATAGAGGTAAAGAAGAGCCTCCCAACAAAAAATCATAAGAGTGATCCATTGTTTGAATGTTTTACGATGGATCTTGAAAAAATACTGTTAACCCCAAGTTTACAGGTGGAGCAATTGTATTATTTAAAAAAACTAAAAACGTACAATTTTACTTTGTATGATATGTCTCTTGGACAAGCTACATATTACATGTGGCATGAAGGTACTGGTTCGAAGGGAGCATCAGAAATTGCTACTTGTTTGTGGAAACACTTAGATTAATTGGGAGAAAAAAATGAAATTACTTATTATTCTGACACTGCATCCGGCCAGAATCGTAATGAAATTGTGTCTGCAATGTTTTTACGAGCTGTAGAACGGCTGCCCATAACGGTAATAAACCAAAAGTTTATGGAATGAGGGCACTCTGAGATGGAGTGTGATTCTGTACACTCTACCATAGAGCCTACAGGTAGACAGGTAGATGTATTCACGCCAGAAGGTTGGTACAAGGTAGCCCGAACAGCTAAAACTAGGAAATCATATCACAAGGTTGTTGAAATGGCACTTACAGATTTTTTGGATTTTAAACATTTCAGTAGCCAAGTTATAACAAACAAGCCATTGTCCGAAAATGAGGAAAAAGTAAAGAGAGCTAAAAGTTAAATGGTTCCAGTACCGCAAAGCGACACTAAAACAATATACTATAAATACCAGCTCAGTGATAATCACTTCCAATCCCTGAATACACAGCGACGACGGCTTCGAAATGAATCCGGTGTAGAGAGTATACCACAGGTCTGCAAAGCAAACCCAAAATCAACAAAGAAAAACTACAAGATTTATTAAAACTATGTAAAAAGGCACCAATTCCATCCGCATATCAAGACTTCTACAAAAAATTTGGAGACAGAAGACAGAATTAATGATTAAGACAACAGCGACTTTGAGAGAGATAATGATGAGGCATGAAGATAATAATATTGTAATATTTTTATAGATCTGAGCAAAAATGATAACATTTCAAAATCAAACTTTGGTTTTATTTTAAATAAAAATACACAAAATATTATTGTCATAATTGTAGTGAGGTAAAAGATTAAACAATCAAAAATGAATGCCTATTTTATTAGAGGTTACCAGAAGAGAGATTCTGATAATTACCAAATAGTTTTGTGGTCATAGGGAGTAAGACGCATTACGATGCAAATTATGCACTAAATTTCCAGGGTTCAAATGATTGAAAACCTGACAAGATAAATAAGTATACTATCCTATACTAACATTTCAGTTTTTTATCATTAAAAATAAATGAATTACAAACGAAAAACTTGAATTTTAATAGTTTAAAAATCTTGGAGCGCCGATTCCTCTGTTTCAAGATGTTGTGGATAACGTCTATTACCTTATGATATGAAACGTTTAGATCCACTCGAATCTCGAAACGTCCAAATCACTCCATTACAATACTTCCCTTATATGTATACATATATTACATATAGTATGCATAAGGTGAAGTAATAATAGTAGTCTCGTTTCTAATTATACAAGCCAAATATTCAATTTCTTAATGAAAAAAACTTGTCCCAAATTAAAAAATTTGCAATACTTGCCGCTTATCACGTTTTTACTCCATTCCCGATTCAATTTATTGGGTTGTTGCTCTTTCAACGGAGTTTTGGTATGAGCTACGTTTGTATGAATATCTGACCAATCTGGTGTACGTAGCGGAGAAACGGGTGAAGGCGTCGGTAATATAGAAGGACTGGAAGGGCTTCTTATATCCGACGTTACTGAATTTACAGATGATGTAGAACTACTCCGAGAAACAGTGTTGAGGGCTGAAAATAAAATATGTTGCAGATGTAATGTTCATCACGAAGCTTGATAATTTTGAAAAATGGATTTCAAGACTAATGTTAATTAATCATATTCGTTTTTCACAATAAATGTTTTTACATGGATCGAAGTCAACATTTTTACCAACGAACAATCATTACAAATGATCTAAGCTTGCAAAATAGTTTTACTTACTTGTTTTGGGTGAAACTGGTTTTCCCTGACTCTCTATACTTTCAATTAAAGATTTAACAGATTGTCTGCTATTTTGACGACTCAATGCAATATTTTTTCTACGTAAAGCCACTTCTTCTCCTGGAAAACTGGAAGGTCTCAACGGCACTGGTTCAGATACAACTAAAATTTTCGAAAAATACAAAATTAATATTAAAATTTGAAATACCTGAAAACAAATTGTAATTGTACGCCTTAACATATGTTTTAGAACAAAAAATATTTAATCCAGTACAGAATACGTACCAACGTAGATATCCAGTCATGCTGGTGTTCCATTTTACAAGGAAAATAAGAGATTTGGAAAGTTTATTAACTATACCATTGCTAAGCCTTTATATCAGCCTCGTTTAATAGGTAGCAACCATCTCACTTAATTTATGTACTATATACTTTACAACAAACTCACACAAACAGACGTCAAGTCGCATTTCACTAAACATTTTCTTAATCATCAATACTTGAATGCAGACATTTTACATATATGGAACCTATAACTTTCTATGAACTATTGAAAATAACAAAATTACTCAGAGAACATAAGTGTAAATATATTATCAAATTTCCTTTTTGAGCGTTCTAATAATGATTTTGGAATATATTGCTCTATAGTTGTAATCAAGAAATGAAAAAAATAAAGGAACTAACAGAGCAAAGTAACTTGTGTTTATAAGAAATCGCAGCCATTCATTGTTCGATATATTACCCTTTGCAATCATTTTCGAAAATTTCTTCTCTCTGGGGGTTCTTTAAATTTTTTGTGGGGTTTTTGAGATTTTCCTGAACGTCTGGTAAGATATAAGAATACTTCCCTCTGTATGGCCTGGGTTGGATATTTTCATTGGATGAAATCTCCTTGTGTGGTGCGAGGCGCATGAGGGGTGGATGTCAGATGAGATGAGGTGATGATGATGTTGCTTGTTAGAGTGCATCGCGGAGATGCGAGTATACGAAATTAAGTTGGAATTGATTGGGTGTTGTGGTGATAAACCAGACAAGCAGATAAACAGAAGGTCGGTTGGTATATTCATTTCATTTCATTATAGAATCAGGGACAGGTTTATAATTTTAGGATATTACTGAGTAAATATTAAAGTGTAGTTAAGCTCCATATTTCATTGAATGATCTGAAGTTCTTTACATTTGACAAGATAAGATACTAATGCATTCAAATTATAGATTCTTAAGTTCAGCAGTTTAATTATTATTGCACGAACAACAAGGAGAATTTACTAAATAGAGCCTTTAAAGATGCACTGGGAAGCAGCGGTGATTCAATTTTAGCCTGGATATTGCACTAATAATTTATTATTATTTACTTATATTGGGAAATGCAAGGTGAGCGATTTTATTTGGTTGCTTAGGAAGAATAAGAAAAAAATGGGTACTTAGACTCGTTGCATATTGTTGACCAATCTAATTCAATTTGATTTTCGTATGACTAATAAGATCACAGTACTGTGGATGAGAATCTATATGTGCTTGTGTTATGTTGTAAACCTTTTTATTCAGAATTAGAATATGATAATGGAATTTAGCCTTATATTAAATTACAGGAAAAATTAAATATGCAGTCGTTTTCATGAAGATTGTCATTGACTGATTCAAGAACTTTCTAATAACAATCCATACATTTGTTACTGAGAAAACTGCAAATTAAATGAATGAAAATCCGATTTCTTTTGGAAAATACACATGTAATTTATTTCTTATATTCTATATAAATCTTGATAATGAACAAAAAATAACAATACCAGGCACATAAAAGAACCACTAAATTTCTTTATTAATTTCTTCTTCTGTCAGTTTTTCTCCTTCTGTCAGTTCTTCTTCTTCTTCATCTTTATTATTGACAGATGATTTTGATTCTGTTGATGTTGTCGATTTTCCTGTGACCGAAACATTAATATTTGATTTTACACTTTCGCTCTGTGGAATATCTTTAGAACCGACTTTTGTTAAGTTTTTAGCTTCTAATTCTTGAAATACCTTTTTTGCGGCTGAATATGTGCTTTTCTTCTCCTCTGACTTAGAGCTGCTATTAGTTGAAGGTAAGTCTTCGTTTTGGGGTTTTCCAATGATAATTAGACTTTGAGCCAAGTTGACGTTTGGATCAAATTCATATCCCTTACTTTGATTTTGAATTGTTTCTTCTAGAGATTTACTATCAACTTCTTTCATTGGTTCATTACCGACTTGACCGTCTTCAAGTTTAATTTCACTTTTTGAAACATCTGCAATTTTTTCAGCTTCTTCCGTTTTAACATTAGATAGAGAAGCACTTTGTAACACGTGATAGACTTTTTCTCTTTCTAAAGTATTGTACTCGGGAATATTGTTACTATTCGCAAAAAACGGTTTTGTGGCGTCATCAAGGGGTACAAAATCGATAATCTTCGGTTTTGAACTATTTTCTTCACTTTCAAGTAACAATTTGGGATCATCGAAACTCTCCGTATCACTTACTTCTCCCAAATACGTGATATTGTAACCCTTTTTCTTTTTCTTTATCAGCAATGTTTCTTCGGGAGTTAATTCAGAAACGCCGTCAAAACTCCCAGTTTCCATGCCTTCCAGATTTATGAGATTTAAATTTGAAGCGTTCGTTTTGTCATTTGAAGTGTGTATAGCGACTTCTGAAGAGTTTCTAATGTCTAGTTTTTCTGCTGTGTTGGTGACGGCTATCACAGAGTAGGATGAGGTGGCCTAAGAAAAAATGTTTAATTAGAAATATAAATGTGATTAAAATGTATGAAGAAAAACAGCTATTAACTGTGAACAAATAGAGTCGCAGTTAGGAAATTGTTGTAAACGCTAGTACACTTGACAGAAAAAATCGTAAAATAACTCCAATATACTCTAAGACTATTAGATTTTGATCAGGATGATGTCTCTGTTGCTAGTTTATCTACATAAGCTACACAATTGTATTAAACATAATTAAAAATAAATTAAGTGTACAACGTATTTCACCTCGATTTATTGACCACAGACTGGATTTTGGACTAACTATTCATCCAAACCCAAATTCATATTTCTGTAACAACCGCCACACAACGGTCAACGTTATTATTTACGCCTTTTGAAAATTTGTAAAATGTGGCATATTTTGAAAACATTATTGTTTTTAAATTATTGATTCGACAGTGGAGAAATAGTAACAGAGCACAGTAAAATTAACAAAGGAACAGTAAGTCCGGGCTCAAGGGTACAATTTTATCTGTTGTCAAGCATATATTTGAATGTACAGTGAAAGTCATTTATAACGACGTCGCTTATAATGACCAAGCTCTAGAGAATTGGTTGGATTTCCATATGCAACAACGCTATCAAAGGTCGTATATAACGTCGTCGATTATAGCGACGAAGTGGCCTGTAGCGTCCTGCTGATCCTTCTTTTAGGTCGGATATAGGGGGCGAGTCGAATTTTCCGATTAGTATAACTTTGTACACAGTTCTTTCTTGATTCCCCGAATTCCGATATTGCTGATGCAACAATATTCTTTGTAAGCGGCAGATTTAGGGGAATTTTCGCATAATTGAATGTTTGTGGCAGATACATACTACGTTAACTACAAAATAAATACATACTTATACATATGCAGAGTTTGATATAAACAAAAACATGTTGTCTAAATTGTGTAATTAAATAAACTTGGATGTTGCAGAAAGTCTCGGTCTATCGCATTCTACTGTGTCTAAAATTTGGAAAGATCGAGCAAAATTTGAGGATGCTTGCGAGAGGAACGTTCAAAGTAAAAAAAAGTTGAGATCTCATTATGACGACTTCGGTAAATCACTTTCTAAATGGTTTACGGAAAAACGAAGCCAAGGTATCAGGGCCCATCTCACAATCCAAAGCCAACGATTTCGGTAGACTTTTAGGAATGGAGGATTTTTAATGCTCAGAAAGCTGGATCAAACAATTTCGAAGCCGTCAGAATATGGTGGGTGGCACTGTCTCTGGTTAATCTGCATCTGTATCTGAACGTACGAGCGAAGAATGGTTGAAAAACGTTTTTGCAGAAATACGTAAAGAAAACACGAATGAACAGATATGTAAGGCGGATGAAACGGGATTGTTTTCCAGAATGACTACCAAAAAAACATTAAAATTCAAAGGAGATAAATGTTCAGGGGATAAAATGTCGAAACATAGAATCAAGTTGTTGGTGGTCACAACATAACCGCCACCATTAAAAAAAACTGCTTGTGATTGGAAAATAGAAAAAACTAGATGTTTTAAAAATGTAAAGTGAGTTCCTCTCGATTATAGATCTAACAAACGTGCTTGTATGGTGTCTGAAATATTTGAGAAGTTTTTACGAGATTGGGATGCAGAGCTTTGTGCGTCAAAGAAGAAAACTTTATTGTTCGTGGATAATTGCAGTGCTCATCCCAATGTTGAGCATTCAAAGTTCATCAAATTGTCTTTTCATCCTCCAATGTTACATCTGATTATTTTGTGGACGTTGACGAGGCCCTGGCAACATGGGCAGAACCAAATGATGAATATTTTGTTATCAGCTCTACTAGTTCCCAAAGAGAACCATACAACGACACCTATAAAGATGACCCAGACATAGAATGTGAGCCACCATCAACCTTGGAAACCATTGAAGCTTTAAAAGTTGTGCGCAATTTGATTACCAATTTCTTTAAAAAATCATTTTGATATGTTATGTTGATTTTATCAGTTTTTTTTACCTGTTTATGTATTTATTACTAGGCTTTCAATAACTATGTAAGTATATTTCTGAATACCTACAATAAAATGTATGTATTTCACTTGATCATATAAAACATCGGACGTATGTAACGACGTCCTTATATAACGACGAGCAGTTGCCAGTTCGTTTGTCGTCGTTATAAGCGACTTTCATCGTATTCTTCAAATGGAAAATAATTTTAATGTCGCATACACGACCACTTATAAAATGAAATTACTAACTGTCCAGACCGTGGAAACAGTGCGGGTTTCAATATTTTGTCGAATCAAGAAAAATGTCGCATTGCTTAGTGGCGCATAGTTTTAAAGATGCACGTTCAGACTACAGAAAAATTTCGAACTGCGTGTACGATCGAATCATCTAAACATGCACATATGCAACTATGTGTAACGACATTTTTCTCGATTCGGTAAAACATACGAATCATCCATACCGTCTGAAGGGACTGTTAAAAAAGGAATCGACTGTTACAATAACACAATTATGACTAAAACAACGAAAATGCAATTAGAGTTGGTTCGAGAGCATGCGAAATTGGATTAAATTTTGTGGAGATAACAAAATTTTATTCAATCTCTGTTATGCAAGTATAGACTGCCCTCGTATTACTAATTTTTAGTTCCAAAGGATGTAGAGCTGGAATTTTCGCTTTGAAATCATTTATTTTATAATAAAAAATTGATTTGTTTCGAAATTTACTACGCAATAATTGAAATAATAAATGTATTCCATTTGACTATCGCACACTGTATGAACTTATTGATTTATTCAATTCATCATAAGCAAATATTGTTAAAATAGGTCCTTCTCGATTCGCGTAAAAATGTTTAGCATAGATGTCAATTATTACACCAGATCCTAAGATTTACCACACATTACTAGAATGAGTTAAAAATTACATTTTCCTTTATTTACCAATAAAAACATCTTATTTTCCTTCCATACAAATTTTAAATAAATTTAAAATGTACTTTAAAATGACAATACGTCAAAATATTATTGGAAAAATACAGGACACAACCAATGCCTAGAGATTTAAGTTATTTTCCCTTTTCATTATTACACAATAGTTTTTATATACTATTCTTCATCAAATTCTTCAAGGAAATTTTGCATTCCATTCGTCGAAAAGGGGGCCTATGAGGCCGTGGCAGATTGACAGCGCAAGAAAGATCCCTGCACGTTAGTAGTTATGAGATTAGTTAAGCCGACCCTATTGAGTGTGGTATTGGTTCCAGCAAATATAATTTCAGTAAGTTATGTCGATTTTCCTACTCAGGTCCAACGTAGGTACCAACGTTAGTTTTTTGTTTGAGCTACGATCAAAATAAAGTGCTCAATTGCAGAAATACAACTGATAATTTGAAGAATGGATGAACCTGGAATGTTGGGAGGTAGACGTGGCTTACCTACAAATAAACTACTCTATTCCAGAAGACCACAGGGTCATATACATTTTCTGGGTAAAAATAACGTGGCTTTGATTGAGATCTTGATTGTATAAGAATCCAGCGGATCGGAAGTAGATGACGTTGGAGATGATTTTATTCCGGAAATCAGCGATTATGATAGAGTACTGACAGTGATTTGATATTTCCGAATCCTCGTCAGAAAACGAATATGCACCGCTTTCTAGGCTCAATTATTTTTGGGGCAAAAATTAATATGGTCAAAAACTCCTCATTACCGATCTTCAGTGAGGATACCATAACATAATAGTATTTTACGACTACCTACTACCAATAAAAAAACCACGTCGTTAGCTAAAGGTTAATGAAGGTTTTGTGGAACTACTCATTTATTATACATTTTTTTTTAAAGTCCAGGAGAATTAGACCCCAAACCTTTGAAATATGGCTGTGTTGTGACGTAGATTAGATATTGGTTGGAATTGCTCGGAAATCATCTAAGAAAAGAAAATATGAAGGTCCTCCAGCTGAAAAAGTTGTGCTATTTGCAGGAAAAATCATAAACTGCAAATAAACGCAAAAATCGCTCATTTATTCCGATATTTCTTAATATAACTCTTTAAATATGCAAGATAGAGAAAAAAGTAAAATTACGAATTAGTTCTTTATTAAATTCTCTACAAGATAGAATTGGTTTAAAATCGATATAATCAATTTTTTCGTTGAGAAATGGCGATAAATACAAAAAAGTAACTAAAAAACGAGGTTATTTTAAAGCATTTGCTTCGCAGATAAGAAATCATCCAATCACGCTATAAATTGGGATTTAAGAACCTTATTATAGTATAAAACAATATGCCAAAGGCCGATTAAATTGGCCTGATAGTTGTTACATGAATTAATTGTTAATTAATTTCCGCGAAAAAATTAACGTCACTTTTGCGTTCATGCCAGGCTTACATTTTTGAGTTGTAATAGGCGCCGATTTCTTTACAACTACTTAGACCTCTAAACTATAATACACAATAGTTATAATGAACAATTTTTAAGTTTTTATCATTTTTTTACGCGATTTTGAAAAGTTGAAAAATTTCGCCTTATAAATAATTAATTTTTGAAGTGAATTTGGATACCGAAGAAAAATACTCAAAGTACCTAAAAAAAGTTCTCGGAAAGACGCTCCTTTTAAAAAAAAATGCGTTTAATTTGGCCGAATAGGTGCTGAGATAATAAACGTCAAAGATCGAGAGTGTTTGCGGTATAACTATTAATGTTGTAACAATAAAAAAAATGCGAGCAGATAGATTTTTCCGAGAAGTTTTTGTATGTGCTTTGAGATATAACATCCCTTGTGCATGAAATAGGACAAATCAAAGAAAGTTGTAGCAGTAGCGTTCGGCGCGTCAAATCTGAGGGGAGTGAGAATAGAGTGCGAAACTTGAAATCGACGCTTCAAATCGAGCGCGGCGCAAAAAGTTACTGTATCTCGGCTTCTATTGGGCCGATTTTGATAATTTTTTTTAAATCGATGTAGCAAAATGAAAGAAACTGATTTTTCAGAATTGCGTCTACCAATTATGACAATTTAAGCATCTACAGTAACTACTTATAATTTGGCATTTTATGTTGATAATAATCATTGATTATAATTGTGTTGTTCATTGCATTGCATTCGTATAGTTAAAATAATTAGTAATCAAAATTAAAGGAGGTACAATTAATTGTTATGTATATTAATGGTATATTTTATTTCAGTATATGATCTACATACATTAAATAATGATATTTCGCTTTTTTGTAACAACATTATTGTATTTTAAATATACGAATTTACAATGAACAACACAATCCTAGCATGGACATAATTATAATCATTGATTATTATCAACAATAAAAAAATGCCAAATTATAAGTAGTTACTGTAGATGCTTAAATTGTCATAATTGGTAGATGCCTTTTTGAAAAATGAGTTTCTTTAATTTTGCTACATTGATTTAAAAAAAAATCTTCAAAATCGGCCCAATAGAAACCGAGATACAGCAACCTTTTGCGCCGCGCTCGATTTGAAGCGTCGATTTCAAGTTTCGCACTATATCCCCACTTCCCTCAGATTTGACGTGCCGAACGCTACCGCTTCAACTTTCTTTGATTTTTCCTACTTCATACACAAGGGTGATGTTATATCCCAAAGCACATACAAAAACTTCACGGAAAAATCTATCTGCTGGCATTTTTTTTATTGTTTCAACATTAATAGTTATACCGCAAACACTCTCGATCTTTGACGTTTATTATCTCAGCACCCATTAGGCCAAATTAAACGCATTTTTTTTAAAAGGAGCGTCTTTCCGAGAACTTTTTTTCTTCGGTATCCTAATTCGTTTCAAAAATTAATTATTTATAAGACGAAATGTTTCAACTTTTCAAAATCGCGTAAAAAATGATAAAAACTTAAAAATTGTTCATTATAACTATTGTGTATTATAGTGGTCAATGTTCAGTTACCTACGATCCTTTTTGGGATTTATCCCTTCGGATACCACAAAGAACAGGTCAATTACGACTTTCACAATGTTTAGATTCGTTTACAAGAGAAGAAACACTCGACGGTGATGAGAAACCAACTTGTTCGAAATGTAAGGAACGAAGACGATGCATTAAATCATTCTCAATTCATAAATTTCTGAAAATACTGGTTATTCACCTGAAGCGCTTTTCGCAAACAGAAAGTTTTAGTAGAAAACTTAATATTGCAATAGATTTTCCAATCGAAGGGCTTGATATGAGCCATTACGCGGCTGATAATGTGGCACCTTGTATGTACAACCTCTATGCTATATCAAATCACTGTGGATCCACTTATAATGGTCACTACACAGCATTTTGCCGACACCCCTACACGGGACAGTGGCACGAATATAACGATTCAAGAGTGCTATTAGTATCGTGGAAATCTTTAGTCAGTGGAGAAGCATATGTTCTCTTCTATGAACAAGATGACACAAAATCCCACCTTTAAGTTTAATAATTTTTTTTATTAGTTTTTAAATTGTATATTTTCATTGTGAATCAATGTCTTATAAGTTTTTTTTTCTGCAAAATTTATTTATATTTTTATATATACATTGTATCCGTTTAAATATAAATAAAATTGATTTTGTTGAAGTTTAGAGGTCTAAGTAATTGTAAAAAAATCGGCGCCTATTACAACTCAAAAATGTAAGCCAGGCATGAACGCAAAAATGACGTTAATTTTTTCACGGAAATTAGTTAACAATTAATTCATGTAAAAACTATCAGGCCAATTTAATCGGCCTTTGGCATATTGTTTTATACTATAATAAGGTTCTTAAATCCCAATTTATAGCGTGATTGGATGATTTCTTATCTGCGAAACAAATGCTTTAAAATAACCTCGTTTTTTAGCTACTTTTTTTGCATTTATCGCCATTTCTCAACGAAAAAATTGAATATATCGATTTTAAACCAATTCTATCTTGTAGAGAATTTCATAAAGAACAAATTCGTAAGTATACTTTTTTTTCTCTATATGGCATATTAAAAGAGTTATATTAAGAAATATCGGAAAAAATGAACGATTTTTGAGTTTTTTTGCAGTTTATGATTTTTCCTGCAAATAGCACAACTTTTTCAGCTGGCGGACCTTAATATTTTCTTTTCTTAGATGATTTCCGAGCAATTCCAACCAATATCTAATCTACGTCACGACACAGCCATGTCAAACTGTAGTGCTCCTGGCCTAAGAGAAAAGGATCAATTTTCAATTGATTAAAAGTATTCAGATGCCCCTATTGCATGATTATTATTAGTTTCATAAGCAATTATCATTTTTAAAAGTTAATTAAAGAATGTTAATAGCTTGAATGAATTACCAATAATAAAATAATAGTGAACCTTTCTCCTTTTTGTGTGTAAATTTTTGTAAAACACTAATTAGTATAATTTATAACCATAAAAATTAATATCACAAAAACTTTATTAAGAAAATTTCATCTAAAAAACATATTTCCTATCATCTCTGATGTAGATAAACTTGGCAACATAGCATATCATTTGTTTTTCGGTAGTTGGTATAATTGATTAACAACTATTTAATGCATATCTATGACTGAAAAATCAAATCTAATTGAAATAATAATTATGATAAATATTTACCTCCAAAATACATTTATGACTCACAGTTTGACTAATCACGACCAATTACCAATATCCTTTATTTGAATTTTGCAATTTCCGCAAATATTAGTACTATTCAACACTTCGATCTTGATTCCGATTTTGTTTATAATCGAAATCTAAAACGGATTGACGTTTGTTGAACGATAAAAAAAATGTCATTTGTCATGTCATGTCAAATCAAATAAATGAATAGTGACATAACCTCGTTATTATTTTAGTTCATTTCACGTGTATTTCACACTTTTCACAAGTTCATTTAGTTTAATCACGTTTAATTTTATAGAAGCTGTTCTGTTAACTAAAAATGTAATATACAATTGCAAAATATCCCTCACATCACATAACCCATAGGGATCGAGACGGAACTATAGAGGCAGCACTTATGCCGAAAGTAGAGCGCCCTGGTGTTAAATAAGAAAAACATTGTGATGTAACAGTATAATAAACAACCTACAAAATGCAAAAAATGAATCTTTTTATTTTCTTTGCCAGAAAAAATTGTTGGTATGTAAGATGGGTGTAGGGGATTATCTGATTTTTGATTATTGACAAAATGAGCACTGCAATTTCTAGTATTTTTATTTGGTTCCCAATCCTCCCGATGTTTTCTGAAAGGTAATTGAAAAAACTTGAAGTGATTCGTTTTGTACAAATGTTTACTTTCTTCCCCTTAATAGTATTTAATTATTTGACCTTATTATATAATATTAAAGTCAACAAACACATAACTAGTTAAATTAACTGTCTCGACCCTTACTTCGTGGAATCTGCTCATAATAGTGTTTTAAATGAAACTCACGGTTTCTAGTTCATTCCACAATATAATAAAAGTTATTGAAAATTCTAAAAAGTTGACAATTGTTTCGATAAATCAATATCATCGTCAGAATGACAGAAGTTACATTTCATTTGATGCCTACCTGATGTTAGTAGTTATTTTTGGCTAGACCAAGAAGTGACCTAACTTGTGATTGACTTCATATATGTTTATAGAAAAAAGAAGAAGATGTGATATTACAAATATTGAAGCTTAGATATTATTAGCCCTATGGTGATATCCTGGATATAATTTTTCCAATTAAGATCAGTATAACTGTGCAATGATATAGAAAACCAGGAAAACTATATCTGCTGATCTTTACAATTATCACTTAAGAAGACAGTTTATTAGTGGAGAACTCCCTAGATTTAACTGTTCATTGACAACTTCATATTGTGGGTTTCTTAAATATCTTCTAATTTCCAATTATTCAAGGAAATCCAGTTCTTGTTTCTTTTCCCAAATATGCAGCACTTCTAGTTTTGTGTTAGATGTCAATGAATGATTGGTATTAAGTCAATCACAAGTTAGGTCATTTCTTGGTCTAGCCAAAAATAACTACTAACATCAGGTAGGCATCAAATGAAATGTAACTTCTGTCATTCTGACGATGATATTGATTTATCGAAACAATTGTCAATTTTTTAGAATTTTCAATAACTTTTATTATATTGTGGAATTAACTAGAAACCGTGAGATTCATTTAAAACACTATTATGAGCAGATTCCACGAAGTAAGGGTCGAGACAGTTAATTTCATTAAAAAATCTTCGAGAGAAGATTTGACCCGACTGTACCAGAAGTTACTAAAAAAACGTTACAAAACATTTGGTTTAACCAAGAATGTCTTAGGAAAAAGGTAATACCAAATTATGTGAATATAAAATGTCACACTAAAACACCACAAGCACAAAAAGCTATAAAATGTGCTCAACGAGTTTGGATAAAAGCAGAATGTAAGAAATGGTTCAAAGTTAGAGACTCCTTAGACAACTACATAAAAGTTGTACATTCAGAACTCACATTCCAATTACATCCAGTAGAATTTGACTGTTTGGATGACAAAATTAGGGAAAGTGTCAGCACGATGAAGCAGAAGAAATTTAAGAAACAAGAAAAGTAGCTACAGAATCTTGAACACACACAACATAAAATTCAATACTCAAAACATCATGAAACTGTAAGTACCTACATACCAACACACTTTGCACCACGATTTGAAAACCTTTCAGACAGCTAAGTCAGAAATAGCTTTAAAATCTAATTCAAATAATTTTCTTTATGAGAAATTAAAAATTGCCAATTTAATCAAAAATATTGAACCTTCAAAAGTTAAACGTCAAACAAAAAATGACATTACAGTTTTAAATGCAATAAAAAAGAAAATAGAAGATAATAACCTAACAGTTACAAAATCTGATAAGGGGAACACAACTGTCATTTTGACGACTTAAAATTACAATTCCAAAATATATAACTTTATAGAATCCAGCGATGTAAAAGTTCTTAAAGCAGACCCAACAAAAAAGTTTTCTAATAATGTAAGGGATATTGTTAATAATTCAAATTATCTTTTAAGTGATTACGAAAAGAGGTCTATCATACATAAGAATCCTCATTGTCCACAATTATATGGAACCGTTAAATTACATAAAATAACGAAACCAATTAGACCTGTAGTTTCTTATGTTAATGCTCCTAATAATATATTGGCAAAGAAGTTCAACAATATACTCAATAGTTACGGATACGAATCTCAGTACTCAATTAGAAATTCAATAGAACTAATCAAAAAGTTGAAAGCAATCCACTTGCAAGATAACTATAAACTCATTTCGTTCGATGTAACTAATATGTTCACTAAAATTCCTCCTAAAGAATGTCTAATACTTGTAAGAAAATTACTAGAAGATAAAAATATTAATCCAGGAATAATATCAGATATACTTAATTTATTTGATGTATGCATTAATCAGAATTATTTCACTTTTGACAATAAGATATATATTCAAAATGAAGGTTTACCAATGGGAAGCCCTATATCACCTATTTTAGCAAACATTTTTATGGACAATTTAGAAAGAAAGATCTTTGAAAGTAATATTACGAAAAATATTTTATTTTGGTATAGATATGTAGATGACATATTAGCTTGTTTTATGGGTAGTAAACGACAATTAGATGTATTTTTCAACCACATCAATAATTTACACCTAAAAATTAAATTTACATTAGAAATTGAAGAAAATAGCTCAATCAATTTTCTTGATTTAAAAATTCAAAGAGTTAATAATGTACTTGATTATTCAATTTACCGAAAACCAACACAGACTGATGTGACAATTCCATTCAATTCCAATCACCCTATGTCACACAGACTAGCGGCATATAATTCAATGATACATAGAGCTTTTTCAATTCCTATAAACAAATGTAATTTTGATAGAGAGATTAATACAATTAGACAAATAGCAACATCCAACGGTTATCCATTAGATATGATAAATAAGCTAATTGGTAAAAAAGAGGAAAAAGTGGCATTACAACTAATATTTCCTAAACAAGCTGATGAAATAAAAATTTATAAAACCATCACATATGCAGGAAATATTTCTAATAAAATTTCAAAGATAATATCTTCAGCAACGAATACAACAGTTTCTTTTAAAACAGAAAGTAACGTTAGTACAAAATTGTTAAATGTAAAAACAAAAATACCACTATTAAAGAAGTCAGGTATATATAAACTCAAATGTCCAGAATGTAATGCTGTCTATTTGGGTCAGACCCTTAGGAATTTTGAAATCCGATACAGTGAACACTTACGAGAATACAGATTAAAACAACCAGATAAATCCCACTACGCAAAACATCTACTTGATACCAATCATTCATTGACACCAAACACAAAACTAGAAGTGCTGCATATTTGTGAAAAGAAACAAGAACTGGATTTCCTTGAAGAATTGGAAATTAGAAGACATTTAAGAAACCCACAATATGAAGTTGTCAATGAACAGTTAAATCTAGGGAGTTCTCCACTAATAAACTGTCTTCTTAAGTGATAATTGTAAAGATCAGCAGATATTTTAGAATTTTTAATAACTTTTATTATATTGTGGAATTAACTAGAAACCGTGAGTTTCATTTAAAACACTACATAACTAGTTTTTTATTTTATATAATCAATGAAATCGTACAGAAAACAACATTTTATTCTCTCGATAATAATCTTTTATTTATGTAGAAAGAAAGTTTAGAACTTTTCTAATAGCTGCCAATTGTAGTATCATACTGATTATAGACAAAATAATAGTTAACAAAATGTTTTAATTGGAACATTTTAATTACATATGGGTTTTTACTGCATTTATTCATTTTTGACGTTTCAAGGTTATCCACACAGTGTTCAATGAGTTTTCGGAGAAACTATAAAATACAGAAAGATACTTTTGATGACATCACAAACATTTAATATCAGTTTTAAAAAATGAACATTTAAAAACGCTGATTATACAAAACTACTAATACTACTAATAGTGTTTACATCACATTGTTTGTGTTTTTTCACGGCAGATGGCATAAACGTCGTCTTTCTCGGTCCCTATAGACAAACGGTAGTTTATTTAAATTTTTCGACCAATCACATGCTTCCGATTCACGATTGTTTTCAATAGCATCATAATTTTAAACCGATTATAATCAGAGTGATCGATTGACATCGAAAATGTATTGTTGAACATGTTGTTTTTTAAATTATGTAATAGATTGTCGCGTTGAATAGCACTATTAACTTATAAGAAGCTGTCGTGTTTATTATGGGTAGAATATACGGAGGGTAGAAGTAAGGAGGACCGTCTTGTGTAGGGGACAAGTTGAAAAAGATAGTGATTCGATTTTTATAACCTTTAGTAGATACATTATTTATTATTATTATTACGAATTTGTTGTTGTAAATTCAGAGGAAAAAAATAGAAACAATGGGAAAGCTTTGTTCAGTGAAAAGTTGTCCAAGTGGGCGAAAATTACTCTACCCTACTCTAATAATTTATGGCGCTGTTTTTAAAATCTTTCCACTTGCTACTATGGCGCCACCTTAATTTGCTCCCTGTCAGCGGACACTTTTTCATACAGTGAGTTGGTCCTCCTTACATTCTACCCTCCATAGTAGAATAAGTTGCAGAGTTGCCAAATTTTATTAGGTAAATTTTAATGTCACAGCTAAGTAATTATTTAATCCAAAAATTATTGAATATGAAATAATGAGAGGATCAATAAATTTGATTTGTTTTCCTCACATGAAAAAAAAATGAATACTTTTTATAAAATAATACTTATATCAACAAGAGCAAGATCTTTCAAAAAGTATTTGGTATACTGATTCTACAATGTTAAATGTGTATTTTTGAGTCGAATATGTCAGAAACTATTTCAAAATTTCTCAAACAATTAGTTTTGATAGAAAAATATTGGTTTCGTTTCTATGTGCTCACCTTCTTAATATGAAGTACAAAGCATTTTTGAATATTACGAAGAAATGACGTTATTTTTACTTTACTCTTTGAGCAGTCTTTATTTTCTTAATCCATAAGGATTTTTTAGGAAGGTAAATATTCTTGAAAAACATGATGTAAAATACAAAATATCGGATATGAATATTCATTCAAGTTGAAATCGCAAAAAGGAAATTATATTTCACATGGAAATAAGAGTACTTTAATGTCAGAATGGTACACTTTGTTAAATCCACATTGACAACATTCACATATATTGATAGAAAATATATGGAGTTGTAAAAATATATCCTTTATTATACATATCTACAGTTTTTGGTGTGACAACAGTCGATACCTTTATTATTATGGAAATTATCCAAAAAAGTTATTGACAAAAATTGTAGGGAACGACATGCTCCTTACCTGGAAAATATACAGATATTTACAGCATGGCACATAACTGCGTAACAAAGAAAACAAACGTTTTTTTTTAAATGCAACACCCTGTATATTTCCTCATATTTAAATTTCGCCTATTTTCTTAATTTTTTTAAATGCTTCCCCCTAATTTCATTTTTATTTGCATTTGGTATGTCCTCTCATTTTTGTGAAGCATTCCCTATACCTAAATTCATTACTTTCCGAAATATTTTCAAGTTTTTTTCAAATTTTACTAATATTTTGTTAATATAAACAAATATTATTTTTAATAAATATAAACCATAACAATATTCAATGAAAATAATTTTAAAATAAATATTCGAAGTGTCCACCTACAACGTCTATGCATGTTTGTATTCGATTGTCAAATGAATTAGCTACATTTTTCAGCATTTGTACGTTATACTATTAAAAGCTTCTCTTATCATATCTTTCATTTCATACAATTCGTGCAATTCTTATTATTCATACAATTCATTATAGGGATATGCTATTGCTATTATAAATGTGTTAATGTATTTTAAATTAGAAATAATTGTCCATATAATTAGGATTCAGGTATATTTGGTTAAAAAAAATTATTCTAGGTTGCTACAATTATCGGCAGATTCAATGGGATAGCATTTTAGTTATTTACTGAATAAAAATAATATTGTTATATTAGTAACTAATATTAAATCATTTTTACATTTACAAATTAAAATTATTTCGAAAAATAATGAATTTAGGTATGGGTATTTATAAAAATATATAGGCTGACCCATTCAAAAAAAATTAAGAGAATCATGTTTACTTTTTAGATCACCCTGAATACAGATGTTCGTCGATGATTTCTGTTACAACGTGACAATATTCATCAACCTACTACGCAAAATAAATAATCATTTATTTACTATAGGAAAAACGTATGTTAGCTTTGTCACGCAGTTATGTGCCACCGTGTAGATATCGGCATGTTTACAGGCAAGGAACATGCCGTTACCTACAATTTTTGTTAATAATTTTTTGGGATAATTTCCATAATAACGAGGTTGTCGACCGTTGTCAACTTACCCTGTATATAATAATAGATCTTTTCCATTTGTAAGGATGACAAATCTGCTTATTCATTCTACTTTCAAGCATCCGACGATAGACGTTACCCAACTGATTTAAAATAAGTGCGAAATTTGAATGTATGGTAAACTTTTAGTAGGAATCGAAAAAAAACACCAAAAAAGCATTTGATGATACAGTAAATATACATAATAAAGTGCACACAGAGCAATGGTAAACTCCTGACATCAAAATATGACGATTGGCCAAATATGACTTGAGTAAAATGTTGATAGTTAACTATCTATAGGGTAGTAAATTTGGAATATTGTATGAATGATTTTGAAATATTTCAGTACCCGCTTCACTGATATTGATGAAATTTTGGTAATTGGAGTTTTTTGAGGTGGGAAATGGTTATATGGTTATTTTTGGCCTACTCCACGAGGGGGCGCTTTGTACTACCACGGAGTTCACTCTTATGACTAAAAGGTTTTTATGTTACTTAAGAAACATATAGCGACATGCTAAATTTGTACAAACATTTATAAATAAAAAAGGTATACTTGTTTCAACTTGATAAATACAACCGTTTTATAGAAAACAATAAAATATTATTTTAGAGCACATTTTACCATTAAAAGGGCCAGTTTTACAAGAGTGACTTATACTAGGTATAAATAACAGTATAGTTATTCTCGGAGTAAAATTATGCTAGGATTTATTCGTGGTATAAAAGTATTTGTTTTTACAATGCTTTTTTACTCCGATATAGCAATACTAGGAGTAACGAAAAAGTAGTACATATAAATTGATATCTTCTGTCATGTATGTCATCTTTTCATTCGTTTTAACCTTAAAACGAAAAGTATTTTTATTGGTTTTCATCAGTTTATTTATTATTCGTCAATTTTGCTGTTCTAAGCGATGTTTTTTAAATTACTGTAAGATGGATTTGAGTGATATTGCAATATTTGAATCTTCCTAAGAAGAAAGCTAACAGATATTTATACGTGAAAGATAACTACTCAAATCCTTTTCAAATTATCAATTTTTTAATGATTCATTATTGTAGGATCAAATACTTTGAAACATTAAATGAAGATGATATTTTTGTGTTTTCCTACCAATTCCAAGAGCATTTTCATTTTGGTAGCACTAAAATTGGTACAACGCGTTCTTTTATCGCGTTTATCAGACATAGTTTACACGATTCACCACAATCAAAAATCAAAGTGTGTGTCTACAAAGGACAAACTAGTGTAAATTAGCTGATGTGTACGCGTCACTTTTTAAGGTTATTCGTAGAGTAACCGACTTATCTGCCTGTTCGACGACGGTATAGCGTATTCTAGTCTTTCCGAGAATTTTATTCCATTGATAAAATTTATACCTGGTTTGTAAAACGCTGAAATACGTCGTATACTGAGAGTAGCCTTACTCTTTGTTTATACCGCTATTGTAAAACCGGCACTAAATTAATAAATTGGACGTTAACAACAGTTGACTCGTTGCAGAAAAATGTGTGTGTACTATTTTATTAACTTATTTATAAATTAAGGTAAATTAAGGTAATTCGACATGTTGTGAATTTCTGATTTTTCTATGTTGATACCTTTTATAGGTCTGATGATGGCTCAGTGAGCCGAAACTAGTTGCCCCTTTTCACATTTTACTAATATATGCTGTAGTACTGATTTTGAGTTTTACTTACTGCAATTTATTTATATCTTTGAGACAAAATAAATAAATTACTCCGTATAGGTTCAATATCTGGGAATAAATAACAATGAAAGGACAATAATAATAATAATAACCATAACATTAAATCTACAAAACAAATTTTATAACATATTAAGATGAAAATACATATTAATACTTCAATAAATGTTAAAAGTGACCTCCGTTGACATCAAAACATTTTCTAATTCTTTTTGACAAAGAATGCCTAACTTTAAAGAAAATTTTCGGTTGATTTCTGTTGTATTGGGAGGCATTCTGTATTTGGTGCCATAACTCCCGTCGATTCTTGATTGCCTGGGAATAAACTAATGCTTTCATATGCCCCCAGAAGTAATAATCCATTGGATTTAAATCGGGGCTACGAGCTTGCCACCGAAATTCACTGCCCCTGCCAACCCATTACGGACTTCACGGGAATAGTGAGAGTGAGCCGGAGCTCCGTTCTGCATAAACCAGAAGTTCCGTGTAATGTCTAATGGCCACGTTGTTATTTCATCGAAAACTTCTGTTCGTAGGAAGTTCAGATAAGAATTACCGTTTAAATTTGGTGGTACAGTGTAGACCGTTCAATACAACTTCGCATTTAACAACCAAGCGTTTTTAGCGACGTAAGTATAGGCATATGTTTGGTTTAATATGAGCCACCATGAAAGTACATCCGTTTATTACGATTTCGCTTACAACGACCGACGGCTTTTAACGACGGAATTTCAAGCATAATTGTCCGGTTACAACGACGAGCGTTGATAAGTTTACAAATAAATCGTAGGTAAGAAGCTATCTCCGTCTCGCGCACCTCCCTTGTCTGCACGTCGATGATTTGAATGCGACTGTTTATTTTACATTTTACGGCAGTACTTAATTTGCTGGTAACAAGTGAGTACGCGTACAAAAATGGCTTCTACAAAACTAAAAGTTTGTCTATTGAACAAAAAGATGTAATAATACAACGCTTAGAAGCTGGCGAGTCGAATGTAACGATTTCGAAGGAATTCGATTTAAATCATTCGAGAATATCCACAATTAAGAAAAATAAACACAAGATAGAACCTTTGTTCTATGCGAATGTTTTAAAACATAGACGCGTGTGGGTGTCGTCTCGAGAACAAGTGAACGTGGTACTTTTACAATGGTTTAAGCTGCAACGTTTTCGAGTAATACCAGTAAATGGGCCTATGCTTCAACAAAAGGCAATTTTTTTTGTTAAAGAGCTAAACATTCTTAATTTTGGTTGTTCGGCGAGTTGGATTAATCGTTTCAAGAGTAGACACAATATTGTCGCCGGAAAAATTGCCGGAGAGTCGTTATCGGTTGCACAGAGCGATGTGACCGAGTGGCAAACAAAAGTTTGGCCTAATTTGCAAGCAAAATTTAGTGACGACGAAACTGGTTTATTCTATAAACTAACGCCAGATTAAATTTTAAAATTTAGAGGTGAAAAATGCTCGGGAGGAAAATGTTCGAAAGACAGAATAAATGTGATGGTTGCACGATAAGAAAGAAGTTGTTAATTATCGGCAAGTCAAAAAACCCAAGACGTTTCAAAAATGTACGATCTCTGCCGATAGATTATGAGAGCAATCAGAAGACCTGGATGACATTTGATATTTTCAACAAATGAATACGCGACTGGGATCGTGAACTGAATAAAAAGAAGAATATCCTGCTTCTGGCTGACAACTGTCCAGCTCATCCGTCAATCAGCGACTTGAGCAGCATAACTCTCATTTTCCTACCTCCAAATAAAACATCTGTATTACATCCTATGGACCAAGGAATAATTCGAGCTTTAAAATCAAACTTTTGTAAAAACCTGGTTCTCAAAATTATCGCCAGTCTTGATGCAAATGAAAACACCAGCAGTGCAAACATCCGAAGATCGCAATACTGGATGCCATTCTAAAGATTTACGACACCTGGAATAAGCTTACGACAGCGACTATTTTAAACTGTTATAAACACGCTAGATTTGTCCGAGACAGTCTCGGTACTCCCAGTGTTGCTGTCGACAAAGATGACGATGATGAGGATGATGATGTGCCGCTGTCTGTCTGGGCGAGAGCTCTGAATAAAGGACTGCCCATAGAAAATGAAGAACTTCAACAATATTCTGCTATTGATAATTATCTCGCAACGTGTGAGGAGCCGACTGACTAAAATATTTCATAAAATATTATCGTCAACAGCCAAGATAGCGACGATAATAATGACGACGACCAGGAAGAAAATTGTACCACTCCGAGTGTATCTGAAGCTCCAAAAGCTTCAGAATTGCTAAATGTGTTTGTGTATTCTAATTTTGAAGATGACACCATGAAAAGTATTATGTCCCGTTTGCATGATGCAGTCCGTACTTCTTACTATAGAAATAAAAACCAAAAATTACAGACTTTTGCACTAGATGATTCGTTGTTAGTTAGGTACATAAATTTAAGTAGATTATAAAGACCGGTACATTAGGTACGTAGTACGTTGATTAACGAAGTTAAAGTTACATTTCTTTTCATTCTTAGTTATTTACATACATTTTGTTTATTTGATAGTCACCTAAATATTAATACATAAATACATTAATCTGTGATTAATAAAAAAAATGTCTGTTCGTTTAGTACGACGTAATATCGCCGGTCCCTTGGCCGTCGTTATAACTGGATTCTACTGTAATTCATATGGACCGAATCTCCACACCTAAGATTGATTTTGAATTCTTACTGACAATATGATTCTCTTGTTAAAATTGGGTTTTCCACATCCCAGTTATCGGAGTTCCTCTAATTAAATACTCCTCTTCTGGTGAAAGTTCCTTCATTCGGAAATAAAATATTCTCGAGAAAATTCCTATTTGCTTGTGTTCATTAAGGGAAATTCTGAAAATTCACTTCGAGCGGGAAGATCTCTGTTTAACAGGTTCTACACCGGGGTAAAATGGAACGGTCTTAAATTTTATTTCTTAGGTAATCTGGATATGGAAGATTATTCCTGTAGCGGCTGTCAATCTCCGTGTACTAACTTCAGGATTTCCAGTCACTTGAATTAAAATTTCATCCTCTTGATCCGCGGTCACTATTTTTGAACGAAACTCTCCCGTTTCTCCTAACCTGTCATAAATATTTTTTAAAAGTTTGATGGTTTGGTTAGGGCCTATTGAAATACAATCGTAAGGCACGGCACGTCTACCACAAAGATTTTCTTGGGCGTAAACGCAAATCATATCTCGCATTTCAATGTTTGTAAATTTGTTGTGACGGGGCATGTTGATAATTAACAAAATGGTTCAAAATTCAAGGATTATACCGACTTATTTTCCTCGAGATTTTTTATTCGAGTAGAGTTTCGCGTAGTTCACGGAACTAGGTTAACAGTTAACACTATGTATTTAATTATATTTATAATACGACTAAGTGACATAAGCCCCCTAGATTTTGATATAAGCAGGCACAACAACCTTTTACATGGAATAATTATTATGTAAGTTTTGTTAAGATTCTAATAATAATACTTTGAAATGAAAAGAATACGTGTATTGTCATTTTAGCAGTCCTGGATTTATAAATAGGCTGTATAGGCCGCGGCCTAGGGGTGGCAGCGTCCTAGGGGCGGCAAATTTCATAGGAGGGTCACTTGAGTTCAGAGGATAAAAGTCAAACACGTTCACTGATTTTCTCATGGTTTTTTATACTTTAAAAAAATCTCTATAGAAACTCATTCCTATCGAAACTTATATTAGCTTTGTTCGCGGGTCTGATTCCGAACCAGTTTAGGGACTGGCCGCATGCGCACATTCCAAATCGTCGTGCGCACATTCAGAACTGAGCGAACCGCGCACGACGATTTTGAATGTGCGCATGCGGCCAGTTCGGAATCAGACCCGCGAACAAAGCTATTATCGTGTGAGTGATAGACAGGCCTGCCACATCTACGGAATTTTCCGTAGATCTACGGAATTCAGAAGATGTCTACGGAATCTCCGAAAAGTCTCGAAAATCTACGGAATTTTCAATAACAATGATAATAATTACTATGTACTGTTATACTAGGGCCTTTCGATTATTATCTTTTAGCCGCTAGTAGCAGCTCGTAGCGAATGAATTCCGTTCGTTTATTATGGGGTGTGACGCCTAGTCTCACCTTCCCCTTGCCCCCTGAGCACATACCAAAAAGTATGAGCTTCAAGCCACAGACATTTAAATATTTGACGTTTAACGAGGTTAAAGGTTAAGACGGTGCCGATTACGATTTAAGGCGGGTTTATACAACATTTACATAGTCATAATCATAATCACAGTCACAATCATAAGAGTTAAACTAATGATTTCTTATAGCACCGTTTATATAGTTGTCACAATCACAATCAAAATCATAAGCATAATTTTACTGACCTTGAAGTTCCTAACTTTAAACTTTATGATTATGATTAAGACGAGAATTGAAATGCGCATGTGTCGTAACCAACACGCGATGAGCAATGATAATAAAAAGGCGTCTTGGTTGAAGAATTAATTTGATTGGCCGTTTTTTGGAGGTATTTCTGTGCTCCGTCAATCATTGTTTATATTAACTTCATTGATTTGACTTTTTGGCAAATTTCATTTATATGAATTTTATGCTTATGACTGTGACTATTAAAATTGTATAAACGCCTTTCAGAGTTATGATTATGATTAAGTTTATGATTCTGACTGTGATTATGATTATGACTATGTAAATGTTGTATAAAACCGCCTTTAAACTTATTAAAAATACCTAAATATGCAAAATTATATTAAACACACTATAATTGAGAACTGTTCTTCTAACAACAGCAATAAGGAACTTGTTAAATGTAAATTCATTTGTACTAGAACCTTTTAATGTTTTTTTATGATCAAATATATTAAGTATATATTGTTTTGAAGGTCCCGCTTGGTTTTCCATAATTAATTAATAATAATTTACGTCTAACAAATACAGCTAAGTAAAAGCCTTGTTTATAACAAGGGTAAAAGTAACCTAAACTTTTGTAATTACAAAATCTTTGACTTTGACAAGTGATTTTGAGCACAGATAATTTGAGGATCTTAAAAATCCTGTTCGTTTATCTTAAAAGTCGTTACGACTGAGGTGTCCCGCACAAGTGCTTGAAGCCCAAATAAACGAAAGGCCTTACTGTTTGCTCCGAGTTCTCTGAGTAAATTATTTCTCAAGATATTACCCACTAACAAAATACTTACTACGAAAACGAAGAGTGCGGAGAGTAGATAACCTGACATATACCAATTACCAATCTGTATTTTGTGGTTGTTTAACTTACATGAATCATGAATATAACCATAACCAAAAACAGACGAAAAACTTAAAAATCTTCATTATTTAATTCCCACAAACAAAAGATATCCATTTATTGCAGCTTTGACTACCGATTTTCCTATAGTAATAAGTGAAAATGTGAATTAAATTTCTCGGATAGTTTTGAAAACTTCTGGCCCAAAGTATCAGTTTTTAAAAATGCAAATGATGAACTAACATTTCCTTTATTAGTAAAATTGACAAACAAATCACATTAGAATTCTTTCTCATATTTCTGCAACAGTAGAAAGAATTTTTTCTTCAATTAATATAAACAAAACTAGCACCAGAAACTCATTGATTACCAATACCTACCCAGAGTGGACTACTCCATGCAAAAAAAATTAAAAACAATTACAGTTGCTATAACTTTGAAGCTGAAAAATTGTATATCGTCCAATAAACCAATTCAAAATTCACACAGGCACGCTACTTGAGCGTTCAAGGTCATTAAGGATCAGATGTTCATAAGTTCAGATAACCCCATACTGTATGTTGAAGCTCTATTCTGGATCTACGGAAATTTCCGAACCAATCTACGGATATTTGATCAGGTGCATGTGGCAGCCCTGGTGATAGATGAGAGCAGCGAGGCGGGCGGACGGCAGTCGCAACGTAACCCCCGCTTCCCGCCCGCACTCTCCAGCCGTCTGCGCCAGTCACTCAACGCCCGCGCCAGTGTTTTGTTTTGCAAGCACCGATCGCATACGCACGCTACACTCTCAACGTCTTGTCTTTGACTACCTACTTTACTTACCTAAACAAAATACGTAACGATTACTGTATTGACGGTATCTCATCTCTATGGATCTCTAATAGAGTTTACAATAGCAGAACGAGAAAACTTTGACTATTTCGAAGAAAAAGCAATTGAGATGAGCGCACTTAAGCAATATCAAGGTGAAATAAAGAGACAACCTAAAAGAAAAAAATGACCGATGAAACAACGAATGAAGAACCTGAAATACCCTCCGGCTCCAGAGATTATTTCAGAGTGAACACCTTTTTGGTGATCCTTGATAGAATGAGAGTTGAAATACAGTGAAGGCATAATGCTTACTTAAACTTTGAGGAAAAATATTCATTTTTAGCAAAAATGACTGAACTTTCAACACAGAGTTACAGAAAAAACCGAGTCTCTCATGAAATATTATACCAATGATTTAGAGGACGATTTGATTCAAGACTGCGTGCATTTTCAGAGTCACATTTGCTCTGATAAAACTGCACAGTGTGCAGTGAAGCCTGGATCAACTCACTACTCAGTCTCTCAACGTTTTTGAGGAATCAATATCTGTCTAATGTTTACCCTAACTTGGATATAGCTCTCCGCATTGCACTTTCCACCCCGGCTACAAATTGTTCTGGGGAAAGGAGTTTTTCCTGTTTAAAACGCTTAAAAAATTATCAAAGGTCTTCATTGTCTCAAGAAAAAATGAATTCTCTAGCTAGAAGCAGAGATAATGAACACCATAAACTATCATATTATAGATGATTTTGCTATTAAAAAGTCCCGTAAAAAATTGTATATCTTGTTTCTTTTTTACGCTCTTTCTTAATGACTAATTCATTCGTTTATTTAACTTTAAGGCCTTCTTTACTACAAATGGAAAATTATTATTTTAGAAAGGTATGTACAAGGGGCGGCGGAAACAAAGTGGCCTACACTCATAAAAAATATAAATCCGGCACTGCATCTTAGTACGTTGAAAAGTTTAGTTTGTAGATTTACGCCTATTATTATTGCCGTATAATTTCTTTGTTGTTTCCTCCTCGTTATTGAACCTATATTTTGTTTCAAAGTTATCAATAAGTGAGTAAAATAATACACACATATTTTTTTGCAACGATTTAACTGTTGCTAATGTCTAATTTATTACCTTAATGATGAAATGTGCTCTAAAATAATATTTTATTATTATTTTCTCAAAAACAGTTGAATTTATTAAGTTGAAACAAGTATACCTTTTTTATTTATAAATGTTGTCTACACAAATTTGGCATGTTGCCATATGTTTCTTAATTAACATAAAAAACTTTTAACAATGAGAATGAACTCCGTTGTAGTATGAAGCACATCCTCGTAGGGTAGGCCAAAAATAACAGTATGGTGACATTTGCCACCTCGACAAACCCCAATTACCAAAATTTCATCAATATCAGCGAAGCGGCCACTGAAATATTTCAAAATTATTAATACAATATTCCAACTTCACCACCCTGTAGTGTAGATAGTTAAGTATCAACAATTTACTAAGGTCATATTTGGCCAATCGTCATATTTTGATGTCAGGAGTCTACAATTCATTATGAATAACCCTGTATATTAGTATACAAATTTTTGCGAAACTCGAGAAAGGCCTATTCTGCAAATATAAAAACTAATAATGAATCGTTCAATCAGCAAATCAGAATTTCAATTCGAAACAAAACTGTATCTTATGTTATTGTTTATTTAATAAATTATTTCATTGTTAGAAATGTACTTACTGCTTGTCCTTCATCCAATTGCTCCAGTACGTTTTCAACGTTTGGCACCACATTCATCTTATCAGAAAACTTCTCCGACTTCTTTATACCTAATTTACTCGATGTTAATTGAGCTCCCGCTACATTTTCCTCCTCGCCCTCAATTGCGTCTGATACTTCACTTAAAACACGATTCTGAGATTCTATATCGGGCACTTTTTTTTCATCTTTGTCTGTTTTTTCGATATCAGAAGGAAGTCCATCAAGTTTAGGTATATTCACTAATGTACTTGAAATTTCTTGCACGACATTCTCCTGACCCGTTTCACTTAAATTTTTACTTCCCTCGGTCATTTTGTCCATTACAACATAACTGTCAAACGAGTAACTGTCAGTTAGAGCGGCGGAATCTTTGTCGACTTGATTTTTAGAACGCGGTACAGGTAAAGGCTTCTTCTCAGTTGTGATAATTGATAATGGCGATATCGATTGCTGCGTTCTTGAAAGGAAACTTATGTTTGCGTAAACCGGTTCTGGTTTTTTATACCTTTGTTGGGAAAGGCGTTCAAAGTGTTGTGCAAAGGATTTAACTTTTTTATCGTTTTTTGTAAATCCCATCGCCGATTTTGGTCTATTTGGACTGCCTGAAGTTGTAGTGGCGATTACTGATTCCAAATGAAGACTTTTTACCTCTCTTTTCTCTGGCTTTTTATTTCTGTATAAGATTAAATGTCTTTCTTTATTTCTAATTAAGGTACCTGCTTCGTTTAATGTGGTGCTTAAAATATCAGAATTAATATTAATTTTTCCTGCCGGCACTAACTCTTTAGATTTATTTAGACTATGAGTAACGTCTGTATTGTCCGGTTTAAAAATATCCTTGGAATCAGGAGGATATCTATTTATTTCGTAATTGTTACTAGTCTCTATTTTTTCTTCTTGTTTAACTTGCACTGTACTTAAATCCACATTCTTGTGAATTTTTTTCTTTACAGCTCGATTTCTTGTAGAACCAATTTTTGCAAGTAGTGTCTCTAAATCATCAGCTTTATCTGCTTTACTAGTCGATACTAATTTATCATTTGATGAAATTATTTTTTTAGTTTTGGAAAGTATTGGAGTCGTTTTGAGAACATCATTGTTTTGATCATATACTTCAGATATGTTGTTGATTAAATTGAACTCTTTTTTATTCATGTCAGGTATTGGTTTTGAATTTGAGATAACAAAAGATTTACTTTCTATCTCTATTAGTTCGTTCATTAATTTTGCGTCATTTTTATAAGTTGCATTTAAAATATCAGACTCATTCTTTTCTACTGCCTTAAGATACTCTTTGTTAGTATCTAAATTTGGATAGACAGCTTGCTGTTTAGAAATATCTGTTAGTTCACTAACTTTGTCTTTAAATACTGCAAAATTATCATCTTCAGACTCATCACAGGTCACTGGTTTTTCTTGTATACTTGATTGTATAGTTTGAATAATGTTTGGATCCTCCGTTTTAGAAAGTTCTGTTTTATGAGTATATAATTCAGATAATTTACTGATTAGATCAAGATCTTCTTGATTAATATCAGAGACTGGGCGAGAATATTGTTGTTTGGAAACATTGATTAATTCCATGTCGTCATCTGTCAAACCTGCAAACCTTTGACCAATGACAGATGCATGTTCGTCAGCTTCAGCTGAAGTACTTTTCTCTATATTTTTGCTAATATCATCTATCTTGTCTTGTCTATATTCTGTACCAGTTAAATTACTTGAATTTAATGACTGAATAAGATTGAGATCATCATCATTAATTTCTGATAAAGGTCGAGAATATGTGTGGTTTTTCACGTTACGAATTATATCCAAATCCTCGTCAGTTAATCGACTATCTTCATATACTCGTACATTCAAGCTTTCAGTTTTATGAATAGATGACGGCAATTCCCTGCTTTTTTCAGACATGCCATCTATTTGTTCTGTCAGTACTTTTGATACGTTTTCGATATTGTTAAGATTGCTATCGTCAGAAGATATTTGCAAAACTGGTGCTTCTTCCAGTGGTGTAAAATCGTCAATCTGTTTTAATGAAGAATCAGATTCTTTGGTTTCTTTGAATGAGGAATTTGGAGTAGAATATTGTTCCTTGTACACTTTGTTGTCGTTTATCCCTGTAGTAGGTACAACTTTTTGTGGAAAAATATTTACATTGACGTGTGTTTTCTCCAGAAGGAACTGATTCGAAATATATTCAGATTCATAGTCGGGTGAATATTTAGTTATTATTCCTCCATCTACATTTTCTGATACTTTAATATTTGTCACCTGTCCATCTTTTAATTCAAAATATGAATCATCGGAAAATGTAAGTTCTTTTGGTGATAATTTAGAGATATCCGTTAGATTTGCCTCGTTTGCAGATTTTCTGATGTTTTTAGTTTCCGTCTCTTCGAGGTGTGATTTATTAGAATTATTACTAATATCCTCTATCTCTATTCTATTAACTTTTACCTGTATTGGTGTAGAAATAATTTGATTTGGTTTATCTTCAGTTTGCTTAATCACCTGGGATACTCTAGTTTTTAAATAATATTCAAAAATGTGTTCCATTTCTTTATCAATATTTCCCTTACTTTTGTTTCTTATTTCAATATCTGATTCTGTTTTAGGCTCTTTATCAGCCTCTTCTGAAGATTCAGTGGAACAAATATCAACAGAAAATCTTTTCTTGATTTCGCTAACTACTCCTCTATAACTTAAACGATAATTTAAAGGTGAAGTTACACCGGCTCTATTCTCTTTCAATATCTGGTGATAATCATAATCAATATCTCCGTCTACAATGTCGTTTAATTCATCATCGACATTTTGGCACTTGACAATATTTTCTTCAATCGGAGTTAATGAAACAGCAGGTTCGGCATCTTCTGTAAATTTCTCTGTATTGGGTATATTAATGTCCTCTTTTATTTTATTAATTAAATCCAACTTTTGTCTATCTTCGTCTATAAGTTTTTGAATCTGTTGAAATTTTTCAGTAATATTTTTGATGGCTTCGCTAGCCTCGATAACAGGAGAGCTATTTTCATTCTGTTCTTGTTGTTGCAATTTGTATGGTCCTCTTTGCTTAGCTCTTTCTAATGTGTCATTATAATTTAAAGAATCATGTTTATCTACTTTCGATACTACGATTGTTTCTACTTTTGCAAAATTAAGTACTGGCGTTTGAGGTTTAGTAAGACCCTCTTGAACAATTGATTTTTGGAGAGCAGTAAGATTTTTATCACTATTACTATTATTGACTAGTGAAAGTTTGTCCTCGTTTGTTATTTTCATTATTGTGTGTTTTAAATGATCCACTTTCGTATCTTCTTTCACTTCAGAAACTTCAAATTTCTTTTTTAATGTATCATTATATATTAAGGAGTCAACAGAGCTCTCTGTAGTTTTGGATTTTTGACGTTTCACTTTTTCTGGACTTTGTCTGGTATCTATCTTCCCTTCAATCATCGAAGGAAGTTTGTGAACAATTACGTCAGCTTCTTGTACATTACATACATTTGTGTCTTTATCCAAAGACTTTTGACTTGTGAAAGTGACCAATTCTATGTTTTTGGGAAAGTTTGGCGTTGGAAGTGGGCGACGTTGAGTGTTTGTAAAAGAGTTTTCATTATACGGCCCTACTTCATTTGTCACTATGTTAAATTCCGCGCCGGAGAGTGAGGAATCACTAGGGCTGTTGTACATATTAACAATATGAGATTTGTCGTTGAACGCAAAAGTTATATCATCGTAACTTTTACTCATTCTAAGTTTTGGTAGATCCTTGTGAGTTTCATTTTGGATATCAGATTTTCGTCTAACAATATCCTTGATATCGGGATCATATATAATTTCTTTTAGTTTTGGATTCCTGAGTACAGATTCTTCGGTTGGTTTGCTTATCGGCAAATTTTTTGCTGTATCAGATTTTTTTAAAGTGTTTTTTCTTTCTTCTAGAGCAGTAAGTAATCTTAAGGCAAACTGTTGCTCTTTAGTTAGTTTCGATTCTGGGGTATTTTTTGGAATTGATTTTACTATTTTTTCTAGTGTCGAATATTTGACATTCTGGTTAAAAATACTAGCTTGACTGTTGACGACTGTAGCAAAATCTGAGTAGCGTTTCTTGTAATTTGATGCAGAATCGCTTGGTACTAAACTCGATACACGTTGTTCGATATTTAAAGGCGATTCTTCTTCAGTCAAATCTTCAGTTTCAACTGTTCTATATAATTTTAAATTATTATCCATGGGGTCTAACTGATGTAATTGATCAACACTCATACTTCTACCAATAATAGAAATTCGCTTTTTGTTCATTGGTGAAGCTAAACTATCGCTTTTGCCTTTGGTATGTCTGTCTATTTCTCGAATAATATTTCTGATTTCTGGTGCTTCTTTTTCGAATGATGCCATGTCATCGACAGTTTTTACTTTTGGATTTTTAAGAATTTCCATAAGCTTGGGATTTGTCAGAACTGAATCTAACAGCGGCTTACTGATTGCCAGTTGATCTTTTGCTTTTGGGGCTACTGGTTTAATTTTAAGATAATCATCTTCATAGATGATTTTTAATTTCCTAATTACTTTTTGTTCTTCAGTAAGGAATTCGTCCGGTATTGTTTTGTCTATGTCGGCGTGGTAATTATATAACGAATTTAAAAGAATCTCTTCTTCTATAGAGAGAGTTTTCAATCTCTTAGATTTCAAAGTTTTATTTTCTCTTCTCTTCACTGAAACTGTTTGAGGTGCAGTGGGAGTTTTACCAGATTTTGAACCATCAGAGGTGGCACCCGAAGCTTTTTTTGTCCTGTCTTTATTTCTATTAGGTCTTTTTATAAATTCCATTTCTTGATTCTCTTTATTGGAGGATTTTAAAGTTCCACCTAATTCAAATAGAAATACAGAAGAGTACAGTTTTTCCACTTTTTTCCAGCACGAACACACACATACACAAAAAGCAGTAATGGATAGTTGTTGAAGCACAAAAAAGTTTTTAAAGCACATTAACTATTTACACAGTCACAGTTAAACCGATTACCGAGTATCGAACTTATTTAGTCTGGAAATATGGCATAAACGTTAAATACATAAAACATGTTTCTAGGCGTACAATTACAAATAAGCTGAGTTAATTATGGAATCATGAAAATTGTAAATGAAATATATCACTTCTATTATCACAGTTCAATTAAACAGTTACAATCAAAGCACTGTGTTTTAATGGCATCACACAGTATACAAGTGAAAAACGTTGTTATTGTAAATATGTGTTACATATTCAAAATATTTTGGTAATGTATCAGTATTTCATATTGATAGTTTGAATGGAGTCATGAAAAAATCCTAGATGAGTCAAGGATGACTAATGCCCAGGGCCCCTGTGTGAGAAACGCACACATGCGCCAGAGCAAAAGGGGCCTCGGATGAAATACCAATTAATGAAATTATGTTTGCCACATAATGACATATTCTTTAGAACTGAGTATTTTTTTTGCATTGGGAGTAGATCCATGCAGCCAGGAACACTGTTGATAAAAACGGAATAAGTATTGTATGGGTTTGTGTACATGCTTAAGGGTTATATCGACTATGAGGAAAGACAAGGTCACACGCTTCTCGCCTAGGGGTCAATCAAGGCATTATTCTAACAACACAGGTGGACCACAGATAGGAAGGTATATATACCTTATTGATGAATTTGATTATTACGTCAAGGACCTTTTTGTTATTGGTGCCCAAGAGGAATGGCATGTTGATGGGGAATTCAATCCCAAGTTCTCTAAGATCTCCTATTAGGTTGTGAGTTTCGAATTTCTCTCATTTTAAGAAGATGTGGTCTAAGTCAGCCCTTTCATTACACTCTTCGCATAGATCAGATGTTATTACTTTGATTTTGTTGAGATGAGCGGGGTAAGATGCATGTCCAAATCGCATTCTTATTAAGGAGACCGTCTGTCTTCGGCTGTAAGTAGTGTTCCTGTACCAGTATTTTTTTGGTATGTATTTTTGTAACACAGTATACTGTGAATTTTTGTTATTGCAATAGTTTTCCCAATGTATGGTCCATTTTTTATACAAATTGTTTTTGCATATGTTAATGCAATCCGATAGGCAATTATTCTCAAAATATGCTTCTCCTGAGTCGATACCTTCTTTTGCTAAAAATCTACGTGGTCGTTTTGTTTTATGCCTATGTGAGCTTTAACCCAAGCCATTTGTATGTCGAATTTCCTTGAAGTGAGTTGTCCTAGGATGACTTGAATTTTGTAAATATATGGATGAGATACAAGGGAGCTTGGATTGTTTGGTTTATTTATACTCTGTAGGACGGATAGTGAGTCCGAAAATAACGTAATGTTTTTATGTTGGTTTCGAGATGCTAAGTATTCTAAGGCTTTCAATATTCCGTATGCCCCTGCGGTGTAAATCGAACTATGGGAATTGATTTTGGACTTCTTTTCTATTTTTCCTTCGGGAATATAAAATGCACACCCAGTACCTAACTCATTCTTTGATGCATCAGTGTATACTGCCATGTTACTTTCGTTATTATCTGTAATTCTTTCGAGTAAATTTTGATTATAAGAAGCAGTTTCAAAGTATTTCGGTATTATAATTTTTGGTTTGTTTTGATATAATTCAAAGTATTTATCTCTCGTATGTTGCATCAATGTCGTGTTGCTCGTATTACGAAAACCTATACAAAGTGGAGGAGAATTTTTTTTATCCAGTAAGTTTTTGTCAAATCGTTGCAGTTTAAAACAGATACTTTATGGATTAGTGGCGACTGTTTTAATTTGCATTATAAAATCATTGTTTAGGCCAAGTATTCTCTTCTCAATTTTAGTGGCGGATCTTTTGCTTCCACTCTAATAGCTTCGACAGGTGTAGACTTCATTGCTCCAATGCAAATTCTAAGAGCTTTATTCTGAATAAGATCTAGTTGTTTTAGGTTTGTGTCATTTGCTGATCCGTACAGTATGCTTCCATAGTCCATTATAGATCGGATGTACGCTCTGTAGAACAAAAGTGCTATGTCTAGACTAGCTCCCCACCACGTCCTCGTAATCATTTTCAGGAAGTTTATTGCTTTTGTGCACTTTGTTCGTATGAGTTCTATGAATGGTTTCCATGTTAGCTTACTATTCAGTACTATTCCTAAATATTTGACTTTATCTTTGTATGGCAGTAGAGCATTACCTAATTGGATATTTTCAGGTTTTTGTAAAGTATGTCTAGAAAATACGTTGATGCTTGACTTATGAGACGCGATCTGAAGTCCTAGGTTCTGGATGGTGGTAATCAAAGGAATGAATGAGTTTTCTAGTTTCTGTAATCCACGATCGTATTTCTTTTCCTGTGAGTATAAAACAATATTATCTGCATATTGTATTATAGTTGTTTCCTCTGTTATTGAGTGTAAACAAGTGGTAAATATATTAAATATTTGAGAAGATAATGTTGATCCCTGACGTAGTCCCAGTGAGGTATGTCGTGGTCCGATCAGGGAATTATTGTGTCTAATATATACTTTCCTATTTGATAGCATTTCACATAATAGGTTACAGATTCGTTCCGGGAAGTTCAATTCTTTCATTTTATCTTTTAGTATTGGAATGTTGACTGTATCGTAAGCACTTTGAAGGTCTAAGAATGTTGCAATTAAGTATCCATTTTCTGAGAATGTGTTCTGTATATATATGGTAATGTGTGATGCCGCGTCAATTGTGCCGAATCCTTTTTTAAATCCATATTGGGTTATGGGTAATATTTGGTTCTGGTTTATCCACCACCCTAGTCGATTTTTGATTATTCTCTCAAAGGTCTTTAGAACACATGAGAGAAGCGATATTACTCTGTAAGATTCAGGATCTTCGGGATCTGTCCCAGGTTTTAGAATTGGAATGATTATCACCTTTTTCCAATCTTGTATGTTGCAATTCTCGGTTGACCATATTTCGTTGAATATTTCCAATAAAAACATTTTGGCGTTTTTAGGTAAATGTAGCAGCATTGCATATTTAATGTCATCTTCGCCAGGTGCCATATTTTTTGAAATATTGAGAGCATTTTCTAATTCCCCAAATTCCAGGCTCCTTTGGAAAATTTCTGGTGTATCTTCTGCTTGCTTTGCTGTTGTAATTTCCTTGGGTTTTAATAGTACCATTGGGGGTGTAATTTTGTCTAAAAATGGTTCTACCCAGTTGTTATCTGTGGACTTTGTTCGGTTAGTTAGATTTCCTTTCATTTTTTTTGCTTGATTCCATATTTGAGTCATGGGCGTATTTTTGTTGAGGTTATTGCAATATGTAATCCAGGATTGTCTTGCCACTTTTCTTAGAATTCTTTTAGTTTTGGCAGTTTCATTTTTTGCAGACAGGAAGTTTTCCAGTGTGCTGGTATTTTTAAATTTTATCATTGATTTTTTCCTTGCCCGAATTGCTTCATCGCACTCGTCATTCCACCACGGTGTTATTTTTCCATCTCTTGGTTTAAATGGTTTATTTATTGGGAAAAAATTATTTGCTGAACTATTTATTCCTTCCATAAAGTATGAGTATTTCTCGTTGATGTTGCTGAAAATGGGATTGTCTTGTGCAAAGAAGTTGTCAATGTTCTGTTTATAAGAATTTCAATCGGCTTTTTTTTATATTCCATCTGCTGGAGGGGTATGTGGTACATTCTTTATCTTCAGTTTTATTTTTGACAGCGAGTTCCATTATGATTGGGTAGTGGTCTGATCCTAAGGTGCCCGCGTGCGTTTTCCAGGTTATTTTATAGGATATATTAGTTGAAGAAAAAGTTAGGTCTACTGCAGATTTGTGTTCGTTGTGTGTTAGTCTAGTCGGTGATCCATCATTTAGAAGTATTAGTTCTTGGTTGTCTATAATATTAGCTGGCTGGTTCCCTCTTTGTTCGTTTTTGTGCGATCCCCAGACTTCATGGTGGGCGTTAAAATCGCCTGCAAGAATAGCGGGAGAATTTATAGTAGTAAATATGTTTTCCCAATCGTTGCTGTTTATATTTATACCTGGCGGGCAGTACAAGGATAGTATTGATATTTTTGATGATTTACATATTATTATTCGAGCGGCACAAACTGAGATATGTTCGTGGACATTCAGATTTAAATTTATGTTTACGCCTTTCATGTGGTTTTTAAACAGGATTGCTGTTCCTCCATAAACATCCGCTCTATCTGCCCGAACGATGTGATACCCTTCAAATTTGATTGTAAAACTGAGTATTGATAAGTAGGTAGAGACAAGTCTCCCAATGCAATATTCACGTAGTTCAATTTTACACTATTTGAACTGACCTACTGTTATGTTTCAGGTTTAAGTTTACATGAATTACGAGCGCTACGTTGAAATCAAAAGAACCGCAGCAGCCGCTGTAATAACCGACTATATCTGCTAGTGGGTTTGTACCCACTAACCGAATCAACCTCTCTCTCTCTCTCTCTCTCTCTCTCTCTCTCTCTCTCTCTCTCTCT